>OW121740.1:110607161-111207161 GCA_933228675.1 Stomorhina lunata | reverse complement strand
ATCAAAAATTTTTTTTATCAAAAATTTTTTTTTCAAAAATTTTTCTATAGAAATTTTTTTTTTGATCAAAAATTTTTCTATAGAAAATTTTTTTATCAAAAATTTTTCTATAGTAAATTTTTTTATCAAAAATTTTTCTACAGAAAATTTTTTTATCAAAAATTTTTTACAAAAAAAATTTTTTTTTACAAAAAAAATTTCTATAGAAAAATTTTTGATAAAAAAATTTTCTGTAGAAAAATTTTTGATAAAAAAATTTACTATAGAAAAATTTTTGATAAAAAAATTTTCTATAGAAAAATTTTTGATCAAAAAAAAAAATTTCTATAGAAAAATTTTTGAAAAAAAAATTTTTGATAAAAAAAATTTTTGATAAAAAAATTTTCTACAGAAAAAGTTTTGTTAAAAAATCTTCTATAGAAAAATTTTTGATAAATAAAATTTTCTACAAAAAAAAGTTTTGATAAAAAAAATTTCTATAGAAAAGTTTTTGATCACAAAATTTCTTGGTCAGTATAGAAAAAATTTTTTATCGAATTTTTTTCTATAGAAAAATTTTCGATACAAAATTTTTTCTTAGAAAAATTTTCAATGAAAAATTTTTTCTATAGAAAAATTTTCAACAAAAAAAATTTAAAAAATTTTTTCTATAGAAAATTTTTCGATAAAAAAATTTTTCTATTGAAAAGTTTTCGATAAATTTTTTGTTTAGAAAAATTTTCGATAAAAAATTTTTTCTATAGAAACTTTTTCCATAAAAACTTTTTTCGACTAAAAATTTTTTCTATAGAAAAATATTCGATAAAAAATTTTTTCTATAGAAAAATTTTCGATAAAAAATTTTTTCTATAGAAAAATTTTCGATAAAAAATTTTTTCTGTAGAAAAATTTTCGATAACAAATTTTTTCTATAGAAAAATTTTCGATAAAAATTTTTTTCTATACAAAAATTTACGATAAAAATTTTTTCTATAGAAAAATTTACGAAAAAAAAAATTTTCTATTGAAAAGCTTTCGATCAATTTTTTTTTTAAAAAAATTTTCGATAAAAATTTTTTCTATAGAAAAATTTTCGATAAAAAATTTTTTGTATAGAAAAATTTTCAACAAAAAATTTTTTCTACAAAAAAATTAGCTATAGAAAAATTTGTGATAAAAAATTTTTTTATAGAAAAATTTGTGATAAAAGATTTTTTCTATAGAAAAATTTTCGATAAAAATTTTTTTTTCTATAGAAAAATTTTCGATAAAAAATTTTTTCCATAAAAACAAAAATTCGATAAAATTTTTTTTATAGAAAAATTTTCTCAATAAAATATTTTCTATATATATCGAAAGAAATATTTTTCTATAGAAAAACTGGGGCCAAATTACCGCATCCGATATCGATCGAAAACTCAGACTTTTAAGCAAATATTCTGAAGTATACTTTAGGGATGTTCAAAGTTACTTCGATGCAAAAAGTTTATTGAAATTTGGAATCCATTTTGATTCGTTTTTAAAAACATATAGTTCAATTAAAACTCTTTTACTATTGGTCATCCTTTGGCAAATAACTACAAAAAAAATAATATAAACTGAGCATCTTTTTAATAATTTTGATTATCCTTAAAGCATGCTTTACAAATGTATACAAATGTTTTGAAAATATCTAAGATTTCGATCGATATCGATCGAAAACTCAGATTTTTAAGCGAATATTGTAAAGTATACTTTAGGGATGTTCAAAGTTACTTCGATGCTAAAATTTTATTGAAATTTGGTATCCATTTTGATTTGTTTTTAAAAAATATATATTGTTAAATTAAAACTCTTTTACTTTTGTTCATCTTTTAGCAAATAATTTCAAAAAAATATAGTAAACTGTGCATCTTTTGAATATCCTTAAAGTATGCTATATAAATGTTTTGAAAATATCTAAGATTTCGATCGATTACGATCGATTTTGATCGTAATTTGGCCCCTGATTCTTAAATACCCAATATATCACCAGTAACAATATTTTATTCATTTCTTATTAATGTGGTTCTTGTCCCGACTGTACTAACAATCCTGTTAGTATGCAACATTTAGGTTAAATATAAAAAATATTAAAATTGTCTGTAAACCTTCTAAGTAATTGGGTTACTATAAGTCGATTTTTCTCCAGATGGAAAACTTAGTTTTACGAAAAAACTTTATAATTTTATCTTTTTCTGTTTTCCAAATTCAAAGTAGAAGTATTATGAGTGTAAGCGTAAGTCAATGTTTGGTAAATTTCAGTTTCTTAACTCATTATATTGCCTTAAGAACGAAGCACTGTGCACCAGTATAACAGACTCACTTGATAAAACCAAAATTTTAAGAATTTTCTCAAGATTTTGTCAAATGAAAAAGAGCGAGATACTTGACATTTAATGATACAAAATGGTTGGTGTTTGTTATTCTTAAGGTTTTGCGGTTGAATATTGACTTGATAAGAAGAAAAAATAAATGATATTGAGGTTGTGTGTTTTTTATAAAGAAACCAAAAACTTGTGTCTCTGCTGTTGTTTAATTCACGCTTTTATAAACGAAATTTGTATTTCTTTTTTTATTGCTGAAATTCTTCCTGCTTGAAACTTTACCACAAACACAAATTCATATCTTAACTTTATGAAAACTATAAATAATATCAAAATAAGTATCATTAGAGCATCATCATTATCACCGTCATCATAATCGACAATGCCAGCGTCATGTAGTCATTTGTAGTGATAAAATGTTCGCCAAGAGGGAGCAAAGAAATCCCACAAAGGTACTTAACATATAATATGCCGTTGATAAGGCAGAAAAAAAAATTAGAAAATAACAAATGAACAAAAAGAAAAACAAAAACAACAACAACAACAAATAAAAATGTCTTGTATCAAACATACAACTACAACAAAAACAAACACTAGTGTAAATGCTGTTTTACTTTCTGCAACATTTAAAGCAAAAGTCAACTGACACTGTAGCAAAAATAATCCCCTGAAGGTATACTATACATTTTAACTTTGATTTATACTTATGCTAGTACAGAATATCTTTAAATTTTTATGTCTCCCTTTGCGTGTGTGTGTGTCTGTTTTTCAAAATTTCTTAGAAAATACATTTTAATATCTTATCATATACCAGTTGTTGTATTTTTATATTTTCTTTTTTTATTTTTATAATCATTTGATTTGTTATTTAAGAGAGAAAATATATAATTTGTTTTAGTTAAAGTTAGAGCCTGTAATGAAGCGAATTATGGCACGTGCTGGGACTTTGGCTTAGAAGAAAAAAAACGAGAATAAAAATTAAAGAAAAGAAATTTGTTTCAGGTAATATGATTACAAATGTCTCGCCTTTTAGCTAACAAACTGAGATCGCTGGGGAAACTTTCAAATATTTATTTTTGTTTTATTTTTTTTATTGAAAAAAACTTTTTGTTATGAACAAATTTTTCAATTTGAAAAATTTTTGAAACGAAAATTTTCAAGATGAACAATTTTTTGATGCTGGAATGATAATAATTATTTTAGCAATTTTTTTTTTATAGAAAATGTGTCTACATTTTTATACCCACCATCGAAAAGAATGGGGGTATATTGGGATTGTAATTCCGTTTGTAATTTCCTTAATATTCGCTCAAAAACCGAGATATATATTCTGAATCCTCATGAAATTCAAAGACGATTGGGCGATGTCCATATGTCTGTCTGTCTGTGTGCCTATCTGTATGCCTGTCTGTCTGTTTGTCTGTCTGTTTGTCTGTCTATTTGTCTGTCTGTCTATATAAAAAACTTATGAAAATACAAAAATACCAAAAAGAAAGGGTGTTTATGTCCGTCTGTCCGATAAACGAGAAAAAATTTTGTAAAAATAATTTCGATATTTATGTTGAGAAAGTTGTGTATTGAAAATAGGTCACATTAATACTGATAAATTGAATATAATTGTAATAGCTATGACGACTAAATTTATAACTTAATTTAAACCAAAAAAATGTAACAAAGACCAGTTTAAAGCTTTTAAATTAAAAACTATGACAGCTATGGCCACTAAATTTTTTAAGAATAAGCTCTATTTAAATACCAGTATGGGTATAAAATTTTGTGATAATCACTCACCATTTAACTATAGTTCTCATATATACATATGCACATTAGGGTGAAACTTATTTTTCGAAAGTGCGAAACCGTAACTCCTATCAGAGATTTTCTACGTAACATAAAAACAAGCTGTACAATTTTTTTTTTCAAAATGCGATAAGGGGAACATGTGCCGCATCCGCCCACAATATGTTAAACTTTTTTGTATGGGAAAAAATGGGAGTATTTTCGTTTTGCCCAAATTTAAATCACATATAATTATTAAAAAAAATTGGAATGGAATATAAAAGAAGACTAAAGTAGCTTTATTTTAAGTCATCAATATTAAAAATACATTAAGTAGTTTCGGAGTTATTGCAATTTTTCCCTAATATTCGTATCTTTGACAACACGCCTAAGGGTATGCAGCCTTAGGGTAAACAATTTTCAAATTAGGATATGAATTACAATTCTATGACCTGTAAGTACTACATAGTCGAGTTTTCTTAAAATATAAATGATTTTACTTAGTTTTTTTTCATATTAGCAAATTATACTTTTTTTCTGAGGCCGGTTTCAAAAATCATTTTATAATTTTTTGAAAATTTTGTGTAACAAATATTACAAATAATAAATTTTCTTATCAGCGTCACAAAGCAAACAAATCGGAAAATAAAATCCAAAAAAATGTGGTCGATTTCTTTAACCGTTTCATCGTAGCTGCGATTTAAAATCGAAGAATTTCGCGAAAATATTTTGTAACAATTTGAGTATATGCCAATGTGCCAATGTGTAACATTGATAAATGCAAAAGTGATTTTTTTCCAGGCAGTAAATAATGTATACGGTATTGCTTTTTAAATACTACAAAAGTTTAACCCTTTCTTTCCCGGAGTCAAAATATAGATTTTTTTCATTTTCTATAGGAAAATGACTGAATATTAAGAATTTATTACCAAATTTTGTTATAACGCAAAAATATATTAATTCTTATTAACATTGTGTCCTTTCATTTAAAATTTGAAAAAAAAAATTGCACATCATGATTTTATATCTGTGACTTGGTGCAAAAAGGGCCAATGTCAAAAAAACTAGTTTTGAGAAAAATAGAAATGAATTTTCTGACAAAAAAATGTAAAATAAATTGTTGACATTGGCCCTTTAAGCATTTAGATTTAATTTAAAAAAAAATTGTTGGTGATAAAAGGGCAAATGTCGACATTGGCCCTTTTATCACTAACAATTCTAGATGAGTTTAGAGTGACATTGGCTCTTAAATTTCTCATGAAGTTGTTCTGGGATACGCTAAAGTTTGGCTGTTAGAACAAAATGAAAGAGAGTAAAAAGAGAAACCTAATGCAATGACTAACTCAAAACATCCGAAAACTGACATTGGCACTTTTAGCACCAAGTCACAGATATTACGTACAATATTGGGGTAGTTGCGGTTCAATTTCAGACTTTCGTAAAATAAGGTGCACCCTAATGTAAATATAACATTCCCTTTTTATATCTACAATCAAAAGGATTTGGAGGTACATTTGGATTTGGATTGCATTAAATCCAGACTTTATATACGGATGATGCTATAGGAACAAAATATATGGACTTGCCGTATTACTATCAACTTGTTTTGATAAACTGCATATTAAGCACATCTTATTAAAGTAAAACTATACCCGGTTATGAGACCGAATTTTGTTGAAAGTAAATACCAGCGAAACCACTTAGATACTTTTAAATGTTGAACTAAAATTGAGCAACAATTTTTTTTCGAATTTAGTCCGCATTTTGAATTAGCTACACCCTCTTAGATCTGTGAGATATACTCCAAAATTTAACAGACTTTGATTTTGGGTATATAAGATTCGGCACAGCCGAATGTCGAACTTTTGCTTGTATTTTTTTAATTGTCTCCCACTGAATTTTTCATAAGCGATTTTTCGATTTCAAAGTTTCTTTCATAGAAAAATAGAGTAAAAAGTTATAAAGTCATACTAAGTTTTAGAATAGCTTATCCTTTGCTTTTCATATAAATACTTTAGTTTGAAAAAAAAATCAACTAATAGCGATTTTTAACATGTTTTTTTTATACAATTTCTATAAAAACTTTTAAACCGAAAGCTTATTATGACTTCGACATGTTTTCCTGCTTTTGTTGATTATAAGTGAACAAACTATTCCATTTAACATTTAAATCCTTAGAAAGTTTTTCTTTTTTATTAAATAAGCAACAATGTATTTTCCTCTTTAATTTCATTTACCACAAGTTTTTCTCATTCATAACAACAACCAACAAAACTCATTTATAAACCTTTTCAACTCATTTATAATTATAATGCGTGTGGTTTATTTCGATTAACCCTTAAAAGGCTGAATATTAAATACAAACAAATTTAATTTTTTTTTTTTAATTTTGAAAATGATAGCATTATGAATGTATAAAATAGTATATTTCTTCGAAATCACTTCCATTAAAATTTTTATTGATTGTTTTATTAATTGTTTATTTTGGAGTAGGTTTGTGTCTTAGCTAAGAAATTTCATTCTAAGAAATTTGTCTTAGAATGAAATTTGTCAAAGCTCTTCTATGAAATCCAACTTCTAAATAGAGAAATATTTCTTTAAAGTAAAATTAGGAATAACTGGAGTTATACTTATAAAAAATTAAGAAATGTTTTCTATTGTCAACTATAGTCTAAAAAAGGGTTAACATACAGAGAAACTCGGGGAAAAAATGCAAAAGTATTTAAATTGTCCTAACAAGGCAAATGAAATAAATCCATGGAAAAAAACATATTTTATAAAACTGAAACTAAAAATGCGAAACTTAAGTAATTTATCATATGTCAGAAAAAAAACATGTTGCAAACTTTGGTTATGATTTAAATGTGCGTATAATATTATTTTTAAAATCAGGGCTAAAAATCTTAGATTATAGAAGTGTAACTACAAAAATAAAGGGTTGGATGTATGAGAAAAGAAAACAAAAAAAAAAACAAGTTCTTGGACTCTATGATACCCTACACCACGGAGCAAAATATATATTTATTTTATTCCTATGAAAAATTTAAGCCTTCAAAAAATCTGTATGTAATTACGCCACTTTATCAACATTTTGCTTAGCATTGTGTATCCATAAGTCATTTACGGATATGGATCTAATATTAGAATATCATATGGGTCAAATTCAGACAGTGCCCAAATTACCACATTCGGTACAGATCGAAATCTTAGATATTTTCAAAACATTTGTATAGCTACTTTAAGGATAAACAAAATTATTTAAAAAATGCTCAGTTTACTTTATTTTTTTTTTTGAGTTATTTTCCAAAAGATGACCAATAGTAAAAGAGTTTTAATTGAACTATATGTTTTTAAAAACGAATCAAAATGGATACCAAATTTCAATAAACTTTTTGCATGGAAGTAACTTTGAACATCCCTAAAGTATACTTCACAATATTTGCTTAAAAGTCTGAGTTTTCGATCGATATCAAAAGCGGTAATTTGGCCCCAGATTTGTATAAAATGTTTATGTTATCATATTATTCATATAATTCGATATTAATCAAAATCTAAGATATTTCGGAAGCATTTGTGTAGCATACTTTTGAGATAATCAAAAAATATTTAACATATAATAAACTCACTAAATTGTAACTTATTTCTTAAAAGTTTCCTGATAGTAAAATAATTTAATTTAAACTAAATGTTTTGACAAACAAACAAACGAAAGATATCAAATTTTATTAAACTTTTTGCAAAATAAATTATTTTGAAAATCCCTAAGGTATGTTACAAAATATTTGCTTAAAGGTCTAATTGTTCGATTAATATCAAATGCTACATTTTGCACCAGATTTATTAGTTTTATGTATTTTGTTAATTTAAGGAATCTTCAGATAAAGGTCATTTGAAGAAGATATTGTCAAAGTTTTATTGGTCATATGTGGACCGATTTCAGAAAAACAACTGGTAAAGCTTATATGATGAAAAGTCTTAACAACTTCTTAGAGTCTATAGATAAGGAAACGTTTTAGAACATTTGGTTATTGGAAAGCTCAGATGCATTGTGTGTAGATATAGTTATGACAATGAACTAAGAAGCGAGCGGTCAGTGTATGATAAACAAACTGTGAATAACGCCAAGATTATTGCTAATTTGAAAGAAAAAACCCATCAATAGCCTTACTTGAACGTTTGAATAAAAAAATTGGTTTCGAGTCCTAGTCATGGCAGGCTAAGCTTCTATATTTTTGAATTTCTTTTAAAATTATCAAAAACCACAACATCCTCCATCGACGGTTAGTCTACATCAACAACACGCCGTCGATGTAAAAGAAATAAAATTTGCTGTAGAACAAAAAACTGAAAATAATACGTCTAAATATCAACAATTGGTGCAACTTTACTGTTTTTGAAATAAATATGACATGCAGTAGCATTTTGGGTTAATATAAAGCTTTGCCTCTCCTTTTCACTACCTTTCATTGCTCAACTGTGCTATCCTCAAACCTATTTTAGAACACAGTGTTCCGTCAAAAACCCCACACATCTTATTGAGAGCTAGCAGAGTTTTACTTCCATCCGGTTAAGGCCATAAGCCCTATTTGTTCTGCAGGTAACCATGTTTTCCCATATCCTTGTGGTTACCTCACTGATCCACGACTTGATGCCTAAATAGAAATGATAGATAGGTGGAGCTATGTCTCTCACTTTTTAACTAAGGTATTGACAACTTTGTTGCCATCGATGGCGCAGTGACCTGGACCTAAAAACAATTTATTCTTATAACTGGATGATAGATCTAATAGGTCTAATTTTGACAAATTTGGAGGTGATACTACCTTAGCCTCGTTATCGATGTAAATAGTCACCTCACTATTTTCAGCTATGGTACTAGGGAAGAGCTCTGTAGCCTTTCATATGCCAAATATTTCTGCCTAGAAGACACTGTACTCGTTTGCAAGTCTAAAAGATTTCTAAATGTTTTGTGTCATAGGGAAAATACCTGGACCCTAGTTACCGCATACGATATCGATCGAAATCTTAGATATTTTGAAAACATTTGTATAGCATACTTTAAGGATAATCAAAATTATTTAAAAGATGCACAGTTTACTATATTTTTTTTTTTTGTAGTTATTTGCCAAACGATGACCAATAGTAAAAGAGTTTTAATTGGACTATATGTTTTTAAAAACGAATCAAAATTAATACCAAATTTTAATAAAATTTTTGCATCGAAGTAACTTTGAACATACCTAAAGTATACTTGACAATATTTCAGACCATGGTTAGTCTGACTCTAAGTCAGACCATGACTGGCTCTAAGTCAGACCATGACTGACTCTAAGCCAAAGAGCCTCCTAACCGCAGTATTCTGGTCTGTAGCATATTCAAGGTAAATGCATATGCAAATCTGTTTATGTTGCAAAATGAACAATCAAATTGGATATGTTCTTTTATTTGTAAAATTTTAAAGTTGTAAAGTTGTTAAATGTTGTAAACTTTATATATTACAAATTATTTAGATTACCCCAAAAGTATGCAACACAAATGTTTTTCAAATACCTTAGATTTATTTCGATATTTACGGCATTCATTACAAGCTTTGCTTTGGCAGATGGACATTGATAAATCGACTCAGTAAAAGATTCCCAGTCGATCTGTATACTCGAAAGTAGGTGTCAGTATGATAGTTATATAGGTTACAAACCCCAGCACAAACTTAAGATATTCTTACAATCTATGTAGTAGGATAAACAAGTTAAACAATTTTTTAAACGTTTCATGGAAATTTTCACTTTCACAGACCTGGTTTCTGGTTTCTGTTTTTTTTTTCAATAGTTTCTATGCGAGTTTCTGTGTAAGTTTTTGCTACTTTTTAACAACCCGTAGCTAATATGTGACACGCGTCAATTAATAAAAAGAAAATTTTAATGGTTTCCCATAAACTCTAGAGAAAAATATTTGTATAAACTTTAGCTTGTCGGTTATTTTCGCCTCCAATTTGTTGTGACTTGAATGCGTAAGCGAAACATGTTGTGCTAAACTTTATAATTTTATAAGGGTTTGTGTGAGTGTGTGTGAGTGTTTTTACGCGGTTTTTGTGTCCTTGGGCTTTTAGTTTTTTTTTAACTCTCAGTTTTTTCCCCTCTTGTGTGTGATTTCAAAGAAAAGGATTATTAATGTTTTGCATAACATAAGGGGTGACTGGTTGAAAGTTTTTTTAGCAATTTTTTTATGTTGTTATTTTTTCTATTATTTTGTTAAAGAATCCTTGAAGGTTTAAGTTTTTTTGTGCTGTGGCTGTTTTGTTTTTATACATGTCCTTAGATTCATATGTTTGTTTAATATAATAGTATATATTATATTGTTAAATGTTGGCTGCAGGAATATATGTTTGTTATTTTTTATAAAATGATTTTATTAATATAACTTAATTATTAATATCCTGCTTTAATTAGTGACATGAATTTATGGAATTTTCATTTTGTTATGGAAAATTTTTGTAGAATTTGTTTTTTTTTTCTAAAACAATTAGTTTTAATGGTTTGAAGACAAATGAATGGAAAATTTTGTAAATGTTTTTAACAAATGGTTAACAACCTTAACGTAGATAAGTATACTTTAAAGAGGTATATGTTACAATTTATAAAGTCTGCTTTTGGGAGATTTTAGAAATCACAAATTCTAAAAATATCTAAGAATTTATCAAGACTTTGTAGAGACAATTTTACTGTAATTATAAGTCGATATTTAAAATTTCATGACAGTAGGATAGATTGTGGCATCCTTGCTATCAGAAAAGGCACAAAATACTAAAATCTTTAGAAAATAAACTTTATTGACAAGTGAATGGACATTGTTTTTAGCAATTGGTTAACAATATTGACATATTTAGTTACAAAGTATATATTGCAATTTCTTAAGTCTACCCTAAGGAGATTCCATAAATTACAAAAACGCTTATAAAAATACAAATATTTAAGAATTTACTTAAACTTTGCAGAGACAAATTTAAAGTCGATAAACAAATTTTCGTGTCACTAATTTGACATTAAACACACCCATTTCGGAACAGCTGTCAGAAGTATCATAAATATATTAAAATATCAAAAAACTGTTAAAGTGATAAATAACTCGACTTCATTATCAGATGCACTTACAAAACTATTGCGAGAATAAGTAATTTTTTAATCACACTCGTTAAATTGTTATCTAAACAAGTGTTAAGTAAGTATTTTTTATTCTAAACACTTATTTAACAGTATTTGAAAACTGTTATAATTTTTATACCCTCTAACACCATAGGTGGAAAGGGTATTATAAGTTTGTGCTGATGTATGTAACAAATTGAAATATTTGTCTTAGGCCCACTTTTTAGTATATCAATAGACTTAGAAATACTTTCTGAGTCGTTTTATCGATGTCATTCCGTCCTTCCGCCTGGCTGGACCCCCATGTAAACCATGTAATCAAAGTACAGGTAGCAATTCTTAAGATAATTTGATGAAATTTGGCACAGACAACTTTTTTCATAGTGGCTATTGACAGCTATTGAAATTCGTCAAAATCGGTCCATTATTCATGATACCCCATATGTCCCACATTTTGGAATTGATATTTTGGCCACAAATATCCATATTTTTTCATTAAATTTAAAACAAATACTGCTTATGTAAACCAAAATCACTGTAAAATTTTTTATTAAAATCGGTTCACATTTGATCATAGCTCCCATACAAACTCTTCTTCCAAAACGAACTAAATGAGAAAAAAAAATACTAAAACGCTCGTAAAAGTAAGTTTTGTAAAAACTGTAAGCAATTTGCCAAGTTTCGAAATTATCGGTCCATATTTGACCATAGCTCTGATACAAGTCTAAATGACGGAAACAGCTTAAATATATAAGTTTTGAGAAAATGTTTGTATGATGGCAAAATTTAGCAGTTATTTGTCATTATACAGAAAATAGAACACCTTTAGTGGGAGGGGTATCGTATGGCCAGGCTTGACTGACTT
Organism: Stomorhina lunata; assembly: GCA_933228675.1. NCBI lineage: Eukaryota > Metazoa > Arthropoda > Insecta > Diptera > Rhiniidae > Stomorhina > Stomorhina lunata. Next base: position 111,195,054 of record OW121740.1, on the reverse strand, counting down.
TAGCACTTTCTTATTGTTTATAATAAAAAGCTTAAAAAAACTACCTTGTAAAAAGTTTTCTTCTGAAATGATTTGTAGGGTATACATCAGTAATGGGCGCTAATACATAGAGAATGTTGCCATTCCACTGGTAGCAGCAGAGAAGAGTTAAAACACATCGTAGTGTGTTCTCGTTTTACACGTGTTTTTCATAACGAATGGTTGAATTAATTGCAAATATTGAAGCAAATATTGTGTAACATACCTTACGGATATTTAAAATAATTTCTTTTGCAAAAAGTTTAATAAAAATTTGTATCTAAACACTTGGTTGAAATTAAGTTCTTTTACTATCACGGAACTTTAAAATAAATTAGTTACAACGTTATATATTTTAAAATTTTCCTTAAAGCATTCTACATAAATGTTTCTAAAATATCAAAAGTTTCGATCGATATCGATTGCTCCGATTTTGCCCTGGGGCCAAATTACCGCATTCGATATCGATCGAAAACTAAGACTTTTAAGCAAATATTGTGAAGTATACTTTAGGCGCCTGGGGTCAAATTACGGCATTCGATATCTATCAGAATCTTAGATATTTACAAAACATTTGTATAACATACTTTAAGGATAATCAAAATTATTTAAAAGATGCACATTTTACTATATTTTTTTGAATTTATTTGCCAAAAGATGAACAATAGTAAAAGAATTTTAATTGAACAATATATATTTTTAAAAACGAATCAAAATGGATACCAAATTTCAATAAACTTTTTGCGTCGAAATAACTTTGAACATCCCTAAAGTATGCTTCACAATATTCCCTTAAAAGTCTGAGTTTTCGATCGATATCGAATGCGGTAATTTGGCCCCTAGTCTGAGTAGTATTTTAATCTAGGCCATTAAAAAAAATGCCTTCTTTAATAATTTATGTGTAATTGAAAGGGTATGTTATAGACATTATTAGGTAGTATAATTTTAATTCAAAATTAAATTTATTATCAAAGCAAATTAAACTTTTAACATTTTGCACCTGAGAGTATACTATGTCAATCTACTATGCCCACGTACTTTTATCTTAAAAATGAAAGTCAGAAATACTTTTATTTATTTCAAATTAATTACATTTTATAAAACTAAATTTTCTTATTTATTTCACCTAATTGTTTTCTAACTAAAACATTTAGTTTAACTTATTTTTGTCTTTCTTTCATTTCAGGTAAGTTTCCATTTAGTTTATGACACGGTCTACATGTTCGACTCGTACACTTTTGAAGTCGCACTTTTTCGTAGCTGTTGTAAGAGCAGCGATATCTCGTTTAAATTGTATAACAAAGCTGGCAAAAAGGTATAATTAAAAAGTCATAAGGCGCATGTTTTGTACGTGAAACTTAAATAATTAGCTAAAGTGAGTTAAATGCCTGATTGTGTTTGTAATAATGGTGTACCGTGCTACTGCTGTTGCTGCTGGTAGCGGTGGTGGCACTGGATGAAAGTCATAATTGTAAATCACGGAAAGTTTTTTTTACCAGCATTGGGCATGTTGCTGGGTTTGTTAGTTTTAAAAATTAATTTTTCCAGGAAAATCAAGTTGAATTAGGGCGCAAGAAAAAGAGAAATGATTAAATTTGTGTAAGAAAATGAAAGAAAAATATGTTTATTATGTCAGAGTTTGTTTAAGTTTCAAATTACTTGGTAGAGGAAAATTGTAGCGAAGACTAGAAATGAACTAAAAATTAAAAACAATAGAATTAAAGTTCTAGCTTAAGATTCTTTAAGAAAAATCCAGGGACTGAAATTGAAATTTATGAGAATTCGTAGAAGATTTTATTGCATACTTTAAGGAGTTTACAGATAAAGTATATTGTCATAAGAAACCCTTAAAATAAAGGATTTATTTCCTGCTTTTTAAAACACCCAAACTAAATAAGTTTTTATTTTAGATGAACATTTTGTAGTATACTTTTAGGAGGTGTATATTGCAATCACATAAATACATCACATATGATCAGACAAAGTCAATAGTACAAAACAATCGTAGGCAGAGTTGCCGATTTTTACACTTTTAACTAAATTTGGTATTTTTTTCTGATGTTTAAAAACAAAAATCAAAAATTTTTCTATAGAAAAACATTTTTTTTTATCCAAAATTTTTTATAGAATTTTTTTCATCAAAACTTTTTCCATAGAAATCTTTATTATTGAAAATTTTTTAATGAAACATTTTTTTATTTAAAATTTTTCTATAGAAACTTTTATTATAAATATTTCTATAGAACATTTTTTTTATCAAACATTTTTTTATAGATTTTTTTTTTATCAAAAATGTTTCTATAAAAAATTTATTTATATGTTTAAGACAAATGATGTTTAAAAACAAATATTAATAATTTTTCCATAGAAAAATTTTTATCAAAATTTTTTTAGAATTTTTTTATCAAAAATTTTTCTATAGAAAACATTTTTATAGAATTTTTTTTATCAAAAATTTTTTATAGAATTTTTTCATCAAAAATTTTTTCCATAGAAATCTTTATTAATGAAAATTTTTTAATGAAAATTTTTTTTCTTTTTAAAAAATTTTCTATAGAAACTTTTATTATAAATTTTTCTATAGAACTTTTTTTTTATCAAACATTTTTTTAAAGAATTTTTTTTTATCAAAAATTTTTCTATAGAAAATTTATTTATACAATTTGTTTTATCAAAAATTTTTCTATAAAAAAACTTTTTTATTGAAACTTTTTCTATAGAAAATTTTTATCGACAATTTTTCTATATAAAACTTTTTGATTAAAAATTTTGCTATAGAAAAATTTTTTATTAAAATTTTTCTATAGAGAACTTTTTTGATGAACATTTTTCTATAGAAAATTTTTGTATCAAAGATTTTTCTATAGAAAATTTTTTTATCAAAAATTTTTCTTGAAAAACATTTTTTTGAAAATTTTTCTATAAAAAATTTTTCTATTTCAATCGAAAATTTTCTATAGAAAAATATTTCAATCGAAAATTTTCTATAGAAAAATATTTCAATCGAAAATTTTCTATAGAAAAATATTTCAATCGAAAATTTTCTATAGAAAAATATTTCAATCGAAAATTTTCTATAGAAAAATATTTCAATCGAAAATTTTCTATAGAAAAATATTTCTATTGAAAATTTTTCTATAGAAAAATATTTCTATTGAAAATTTTTCTATAGAAAAATATTTCTATTGAAAATTTTTCTATAGAAAAATATTTCTATTGAAAATTTTTCTATAGAAAAATATTTCTATCGAAAATTTTTCTATAGAAAAATATTTCTATCGAAAATTTTTCTATAGAAAAATATTTCTATCGAAAATTTTTCTATAGAAAAATATTTCTATCGAAAATTTTTCTATAGAAAAATATTTCTATCGAAAATTTTTCTATAGAAAAATATTTCTATCGAAAATTTTTCTATAGAAAAATATTTCTATCGAAAATTTTTCTATAGAAAAATATTTCTATCGAAAATTTTTCTATAGAAAAATATTTCTATCGAAAATTTTTCTATAGAAAAATATTTCTATCGAAAATTTTTCTATAGAAAAATATTTCTATCGAAAATTTTTCTATAGAAAAATATTTCTATCGAAAATTTTTCTATAGAAAAATATTTCTATCGAAAATTTTTCTATAGAAAAATATTTCTATCGAAAATTTTTCTATAGAAAAATATTTCTATCGAAAATTTTTCTATAGAAAAATATTTCTATCGAAAATTTTTCTATAGAAAAATATTTCTATCGAAAATTTTTCTATAGAAAAATATTTCTATCGAAAATTTTTCTATAGAAAAATATTTCTATCGAAAATTTTTCTATAGAAAAATATTTCTATCGAAAATTTTTCTATAGAAAAATATTTCTATCGAAAATTTTTCTACAGAAAAATATTTCTATCGAAAATTTTTCTATAGAAAAATATGAAGAATGTCAATTGATTTTGTAGTTTCATTAACAAAGCGGCTCAGACCAACTTCGCTAATATCTAAATCTTAACTGAAAGCTTTTAGTGCTTATTTTCACGAACTTCATTAATGATCGTGATATTAACGATAATTACAAAAAGTCTTCGGCTTCTGGTGGTATGGGCTGCATAAAGATAAATCTCTATGCTATACTTTTTTGAATAGGTCCACATTTGTCCATAGGTTTCACATTTTTAATATTTACTTAAAAATAATAACTCTTAATAATAAAAATAAATATTTGTTCAACAGTTCAGTAGTCGGGATTAAATGACAATACCTTTCTACTTATTTCCAATTTATCTTCTCTTTAATCCTTTAAGGATTTCTTCTTACATTTTCTACAGCTAGTTATTTTTTTTTTTTTTTTTGTTTACATAGTTCTTTAACTTAAATCGATTGGAATTGTAAATAAGATTAAAGCCATATATAGTAGATGTTAGAGTACATAAGAGAGATGAAACCAAATTACTAATATATGCTACTGACATAGTTTCATTTCCACTTGAGAAACTATCATTAGACAATATACAATTTTGTATTTTATTTATGCATTGATATTTCTTGTAGTTTTGCTTATACATTGATACAAATGCATATATTTTGATGTGACGGATGCACATATTATCATATAGCAATTAGAGGGAGGAAATGATAAGGCCTTGACTAAGCTAAGCCCCTATAGCTTCAAGGAGACTACATAAATTGTTGTAAAACTTGTGAGGAACTATTACCATAATTGTACCTTCAATTGATTACAAACGTACGAAATTTTTGATTTGATATGAAACATAATTTTAGAGATTTTTTAGCAAATCACATTGCATATTTTTAGGAGGATAATTTTTTATCATTTTGCTCTTTTACTTATATAATCGAATGGATAGATAAGTGGTATGATAGTTTATTGATATAATGAAAACCATTTCATTTCACTTTACATTTAAGTTTTAAAGTATGCATCATTAATAATTAAATACATTTTTTTAGTTTTTAAAGTAATTTACGAAGTCTTCACATAATATTTAAAATCTTACCACTAAATTCATAAACCCAAATATGGTTATGACAAGCTTATAATTCAAATTTTTCGTTTAAAATTATTACTATAAGAATTTTATAATTTATAAATGAAGTTATTTATAATCCTAATAGTCGGTAAACTTTTTCCCTTTTTAACAGTTTTCATCACAAAAAGTCATTGAAAAAAGCATTTCCTTTAATAAGGGCCTTGTTAACTATCTATTTCTATATTCATATTACCCTCTATACAATTGCAATACAACAACATATAGTCTGAGCACAATTTTCCTTTAACATATTTTTCATTTTAAATTTATGTATGTATATGAATACATTTTACACATGTATTGCCATAAGTGACAAACAGCTTTTGATTTGATCAAATAAATTGATTTCATTACATTACAATTTATTCAATACATTCAGTTTTATTTTACTTAAGTTTTTTTCTTTCCCATTGTGTTGATTCTTCTTCACACCATTACCGGTAAACAAATAAGAAAACTTTTTTACTTATATGTACTATCATATTCTCTGTAGTCCCAGGAAACAAATTTAATAAAATCTGTTAGAGAATTAAAAAATAATCCCGCCTTTAAGAGAAAGTCTTATCGTAAAGGTTACTTTTTATGTATATGATATCTGTAGCTTGGTGCTAAAAGGGCCAATGTCAATTTTCGGTTGTTTTGAGTAAGTCGTTGCATAGTGTTTCTCTTTTTAATCCTCTTTTATTTGGCTCCAACAGCTTATCTCTAACTTAACACAGAATGGATTTATAAGGGGTTTTCTGGGCAATGTTACTATAAATTTATATTGAAAATAAAAACTTCAAATCAAATTTTCTCAAAACTACTTTTTTGATATTGGCCCTTTTAGCATCAAGCCATAGATATACGAATGCCAAAGTCCGATTAGTTTATGAGTATTGCATACCTTCAGGAGTTCTTAGAAAATGTTAACTGCTATCAGTTTAATGTTAAATATCTAAGCAAATAGTAGTCTTTATTTTTGTGGCTTAGTGCTAAAAGGGCCAATGTCAATTTTCTGTTGTTTTGAGTTAGTCGTTACATAAGGTTCTTCATCTTAACCCCCAGGGATTTATAAGGGGTTTTCTGGGCAATGTTGCTATGAATTTATATGGAAAATAAAAACTTTAAATCAAATTTTCTCAAAACTACATTTTTTGATATTGACCCTTTAAGCACCAAGCCACAGATATAAGAAAGTCAAAATCTGATAAGTTTATGAGTATGGCATGCCTTCAGGAGGTTTTAGAAAATGTTAACTTTTAGATTAGATGTTTTTAGATTAATATTAAATATCTAAGCAAATAGTAAGTAGTCGTTATATCTGTGGCTTGGTGCTAAAAGGGCCAATGTCATAAAAATTAGTTTTGAGAAAATTAGAAATTGAATTTTTATAAGATTTTGTTTTCCTTATAGCTCAGCTAATTTCCAAGTTTCGCTTATAATTTGGGTTAGACTTGTATCATAATCTTATAGAGGGCACGATAAATCAATTTTTTAATAAAAATCCAAATTAAGAAACAAATATGACAAAAATATGAGCACTATCTAATGTTTACATTTTATATTTTTTTCTTTGACATAGGGCCTTTTACTAGGAAAAATTGGCAAAAAAAACATTATTATTTAGCAACTGTTTGTTATGTTACTACAAATATTATTGAATTTAGAGGATATATGTATATATGTATCTTATAACTTAAAACATATATATCTAATAACATGTGGTATAAAATTGCTATAAAAAAAATGTGAAATAAATTGTTGACATTGGCCCTTTTAACATTTAGATTTCATTTAAAAATAAAAAAAATGTTAGTAAAAAAAGGGGCCAATGTCAATATTGGCCGTTTAAGCATTAAAAGTTGTAGATAAGTTTAGAGTGACATTGGCCCTTAAATTTCTTATGAAGCTGTTCTGGGATGAGCTAAAGATTGGCTGTTGGAACAAAATAAAAGAGAGTTAATAGATGAATCTAATGTGACTACTAACTGAAAATATCCGAAAATTGACATCGTCCCTCACTACATTGTAACTTATTTCTCAAGATAGTAAAGGAATTTCATTTAAACTAAATATTTTGAAAAACAAACTTATATGTTTAGATATAACATTTTATAAAACTTTTGGCAAAATAAATTATAGAATCCCTAAGGTATGCTACAAAATATTTGCTTAAAAGTCTGAATTTTCTATCGATATCGAATGTGGCGACTTGGTCCCAGTTTTTTCATTTTAGTTTAATTCCTATATATTCTCGGTAGCATTTATTTCTTGTCCATCTTTCTGCTGCTAGAAAAAGAACTACCCCTGTTTTGGGGAAATGAAGGAATCAAGCTTATTTCTGATACCTTGTTCTGAAGTGAAGTGCAATACGTGGCCTCGTGTCTGATCACATATATTTTAGTCGTTTTTCGTTGATTCCTCTCTTCAAACGAAACATTTGCCTTTGGTACAGATCTCTTCAGATCGTCTGACCCGATTTTAACAGCTTAACAGCTTGGTTGGCCGGGCTATACATATCCGTTTATCCATTGTATCCATTTTTCATCACCAGTAACAATACTTACTTAAATAGTCTATATTTACAACCTGTTAAGGCTAAAGGCTGAGCATATTTTGCAAATCTATGCGCTTTGATCTTGTTCGCATATTCTTCAATTGCGTAGGCAAGGCTTTGAAAGATTTTCCTCTACTAGATCTTAAAATCGAAAACGCCCACTTTTAACATTAGGGGGGACGATTTTTATTCTAAATTAATCTTTATCATAGAAATTGTTTTTTACGGGAGTGGGTTACTAGCCCGACGTCCTAACCCATATTTTATCATTCTTATGGGAGAACTCGCGGTACATGTTAACACACATTAACTGGTGTTTACATAGTTGAGACGAAGGACAGCCAAGATAAGTCTGGGCTTACCGAGTTAAGACCAATCGGAACCGTTGCTTTGTATCCAACATCCCCTACATCACCTGTAACTATACAATGCAAAAATTATCATTTTCTTGCTTTCAAATTAATCCAAATGCTTTTAAAAGTGTCACCGAATAATATTGCCAGCACTTCTTGAGTTTGACAACAATCTTCTTCGACTACATATTCTTCATCTTTATCTTAGTCTGGCCAGGCCTCTCCTTATGGTCTGTGTCGAAAACACCTCCTACGAATTGTGCTTGCCATCGTTCACAGTTGGTGCATATCGACCGTAAGCTTCCTCCAACAATCGTTATTTTTCAGCAAAGGCTTTTTTGATATTAAAGAGGATTATCAAACTTGCATACAAAAAATATTTTTAAGTCATAAAATGCGGCTTTGGCGTCTTTCAAAGACTTAATTATAATGACAGATGTCTATCCTCCAAAACATCATCTTTGTTATTATTGATTTATTATAAATTTTTGTACCCAATAAATTATTTGCAATGTCTAAAAGTATGCAACAATATTTCTGAAAACAATATTACGTTCAATTTTTAACGAATATTTCAATTCGAAGCAGAAGTATATTTGAGTATATAACAGAAAGCAATTATGAAAATTTGTCGATAAGTTTCAATTATTTCTAATCGAAAACTTAATTATAACACAGTACGACAAAATCAAATTTTTTTGAGTACACATGAGTAATGTTAACAGAATATGAAAATAGGCTTAAAATAAAGAAATACGTGCCTCGGCGTTTCGCTGTAGCACGTCAGAATTTTAAGAAAATCGATTTTAAATATTCGAATTACCGTGGGGGTTCACTTGTGACGTAATACTATTATAAAAAGTTGTATAAAAATAGAATGGGTGAACCGATTTTGAAAAGGGAATTAAATTCGGATTTGTTTTATTAAAAACATTCGCTAGAGGACGCTTTAATTTTCATGTAAAATTAAAAAATACCAAAAAATGTACGAAATTCATTAAAAATACAATTTTGCAACTAGAAAAAATTAAGACAATTCATCTGGGATTTGAATCATATGGCGGTCGATCGTTTCTAAGATATTTGGATATATTTGAATATTTTTTAATTTTACATGCAAATTAAAGCGTTCTCTAGCGGACAAAAATCTGTTTTTTTTTTAATGAACACAAATCCAAATTTAATTCCCTTTTCAAGCATTTAAATCGGTTCACCCATTCTATTTTTATAGAACTTTTTATAAAAGTATTACGTTACAAGTGAACCTCCACGATTCTTCGAATCTTTAAAATCGATTTTCTTAAAATTCTGAGGTGCTACAGCAAAACGCCGAGACACGTATTTCTTTATTTTAAGCCTATTTTCATATTCTGTTAACATTTCTCATGTGTACCAACCACTGTCGTACTGTGTAATGAAATATGTATGTTTACCCTCCAAAATATCATATTTGTTATTATTGAAATAAACCATGTAATAGTTATGGTTTATGTTGTCCAAATCCATATTATTAATTTAGTAATTGAAATTCTTAAAAGTATGCAACAATCTTACATTCGATTCCTATCGAATATTTTAATTTGGACCAAAAGTTTGACTTATCATTTTTTTATTAATTACAAACTAATGTAATACTAAAACTATATAACATTCATATATTGTCCAAATTCATACTAGAAATTTGCAAATCTAATAAATTAATAGGAATTCCTAAAAGTATGCACCAATCTTACATTCGATTCCTATAGAATATTTTAATTCAAAGCAAAAGTTTGGACAGATGCAGCTTAAATTGATTCATGGGTAGTTCGTTCATCTTCTACATATGTATTAAGAATGTTCAAATAACAATTCTCCAAGAATATGGAATTGTCATAAAATATCATTTGTTCTACTTATATGAATTTTCTATTATATATTCATATAAACATACATCTTTACTCACATAGTCATCTAGAACTAGAAAAAGAGACTAGAAAAAACTTTTATTTTTATGATTGTAATATACCAAATTCGAGGGAAGAAAAAAACTATCATACAAATACTAATTTGTACAGTATTATGAAGAGCACAGTGGTACTAATATTGCTTTAAGTAGTTTTAAAATAGACAGTCTACTAAACTTCTTTAATTGACAAATTTTCAAAACTTAAAAGAATATTCATTAAAAAAGTAAAAGCATATATAAAGACCTAATCTTTAAAAATAGTTTACATAATAACATTTACTTGATACCATTTCGGAACACTGTTCTAAAATAGAGCTCATAATGTCGCTACTTTCTCTACTTCCTTGCTTCCTTATCCCCCTTATGACTTGTATAAATTTATACAATTGTTTTTCTTTTCGATTTTCCATGAATTTAAACTAACATTTGCAATTGCAATTCAAACTTGAGAAATGAGATTGAATTGAAAGTAATGAAATGAAATGTTCCAGCTACAAATGATATTACTTTGGATACGATTTTCAAATGACAAACCAACTAACTTATTAGTAAAACAAATAATGGAGAATAATTAAATTCATATACTTACTAACTAATTGTGTATACTAATAACAATATAGTTTTGCAATTTAAATTAAAATAAAAAAAATTAATTTAATTTTGCAATTGCATAAAGAATGTAAGTGTGAATGTCTGATGTTGGGGCAACCACAATAAATTAGTAATTGTTTTATAGCTTGTGTAAATAAAACCACATGTATACAATTATATACACGCACTCATATCCATACATACAAATGTGTCTACACATAGAAATATGCAAAGGAAACGGAAACAGCATATACCTGTCCATTTGTCATTGAGGTTTTTGAACTACTATATTTGCATGAATATAGCAGATATTGCATAAATGTTGTAGATTTATTCGCAAACATTGTTAAAAAAATGTACATGCCTATAAATCATTATACAATATTTTAGTATATCAATTGTATCCACCATTTTGGGCAAATAGAGACAATTGTGTGCATAAGGTCGGCACAATTTTAAACAAAATTGAAAAATCTTCTATAAAAATAGAAATTTTTTTTTTAAATTTTCTATTAAAAAATTCATTTTTAAAAAATTTTCTATAAAAATAGAAAATTTTTGAAAAATTTTCTAAAAAAACAGAAAATTTTTGAAAAATTTTCGATAAAAACAGAAAATTTTTGAAAAATTTTCTATAAAAACAGAAAATTTTTGAAAAATTTTCTATAAAAATAGAAAATTTTTGAAAAATTTTCTATAAAAATAGAAAATTTTTGAAAAATTTTCTATAAAAATAGAAAATTTTCTATAAAAATAGAAAATTTTTGAAAAATTTTCTATAAAAATAGAAAATTTTTGAAAAATTTTCTATAAAAATAGAAAATTTTTGAAAAATTTTCTATAAAAATAGAAAATTTTTGAAAAATTTTCTATAAAAATAGAAAATTTTTGAAAAATTTTCTATAAAAATAGAAAATTTTTGAAAAATTTTCTATAAAAATAGAAAATTTTTGAAAAATTTTCTATAAAAATAGAAAATTTTTGAAAAATTTTCTATAAAAATAGAAAATTTTTGAAAAATTTTCTATAAAAATAGAAAATTTTTGAAAAATTTTCTATAAAAATAGAAAATTTTTGAAAAATTTTCTATAAAAATAGAAAATTTTTGAAAAATTTTCTATAAAAATAGAAAATTTTTGAAAAATTTTCTATAAAAATAGAAAATTTTTGAAAAATTTTCTATAAAAATAGAAAATTTTTGAAAAATTTTCTATAAAAATAGAAAATTTTTGAAAAATTTTCTATAAAAATAGAAAATTTTTGAAAAATTTTCTATAAAAATAGAAAATTTTTGAAAAATTTTCTATAAAAATAGAAAATTTTTGAAAAATTTTCTATAAAAATAGAAAATTTTTGAAAAATTTTCTATAAAAATAGAAAATTTTTGAAAAATTTTCTATAAAAATAGAAAATTTTTGAAAAATTTTCTATAAAAATAGAAAATTTTTGAAAAATTTTCTATAAAAATAGAAAATTTTTGAAAAATTTTCTATAAAAATAGAAAATTTTTGAAAAATTTTCTATAAAAATAGAAAATTTTTGAAAAATTTTCTATAAAAATAGAAAATTTTTGAAAAATTTTCTATAAAAATAGAAAATTTTTGAAAAATTTTCTATCAAAATAGTAAATTTTTGAAAAATTTTCTATAAAAATAGAAAATTTTTGAAAAATTTCCTATGAAAATAGAAAATTTTTGAAAAATTTCCTATAAAAATAGAAAATTTTTGAAAAATTTCCTATAAAAATAGAAAATTTTTGAAAAATTTCCTATAAAAATAGAAAATTTTTGAAAAATTTCCTATAAAAATAGAAAATTTTTGAAAAAGTTCCTATAAAAATAAAAAAAAAAATTTCTATAAAAATAGAAAATTTTTGAAAAATTTTCTATAAAAATAGAAAATTTTTGAAAAATTTTCTATAAAAATAGAAAATTTTTGAAAAATTTTCTATAAAAATAGAAAATTTTTGAAAAATTTTCTATAAAAATAGAAAATTTTTGAAAAATTTTCTATAAAAATAGAAAATTTTTGAAAAATTTTCTACAAAAATAAAAAATTTTTGAAAAATTTTCTATAAAAATAGAAAATTTTTGAAAAATTTCCTATAAAAATAGAAAATTTTTGAAAAATTTCCTATAAAAATAGAAAATTTTTGAAAAAGTTCCTATAAAAATAGAAAATTTTTGAAAAATTTCCTATAAAAATAGAAAATTTTTGAAAAATTTCCTATAAAAATAGAAAATTTTTGAAAAATTTCCTATAAAAATAGAAAATTTTTGAAAAATTTCCTATAAAAATAGAAAATTTTTGAAAAATTTCCTATAAAAATAGAAAATTTTTGAAAAATTTTCTATAAAAATAGAAAATTTTTGAAAAATTTTTTATAAAAATAGAAAATTTTTGAAAAAGTTTCCATAAGAATAGAAAATTTTCTATAAAAATAGAAAATTTTTTAAAAATTTTCTCTAAAAATAAAAAAATTTTGAAAAATTTTCTATAAAAATAGAAAATTTTTGAAAAATTTTCTATGAAAATAGAAAAGTTTTTAAAAATTTTCTATAAAAACAGACAATTTTTTTAAAATTTTCTATAAAAAAAAATTTTTTTTTTAGAAAATTTTTGAAAAATTTTCTTTAAAAATAGAAAATTTTTGAAAAATTTTCTATAAAAATAGAAAATTTTTGAAAAATTTTCTAAAAAAATATAAAATTTTTTAAAAATTTCCTATAAAATTAGAAAATTTTTGAAAAAATTTGTTTAAAAACATAACATTTTATTTGTGCCCTTTTAATTTATCCTATTTTGTGTGTTTACAATTAAAAATTTGGGTTTGGTCCATAGGGAGAGACAAAAATATTTTTTCTAATTAAAGTATGAAATTTCCTAATAATTTTAATTTGTTTTATCATAAAAAAATTGAATTCAGTAATTTTTTTATTAAACATAATTAATTAAATTTCTAAAATTTGTAATAACAAAAATTTCCTAACCTCAATTTCTGGAAATCCCTAACATTAATAAACTATTTTATTTTTCATAATATTTACATTCTTTGTTGGCTTTAACCTGCCTTTTTGGGACAGTAAATATTGTAAATGATTAGTAATAAATGTTGGTTTATCTGTCTGTGGTAGACCACTTTTGGGCAGTTGGGGAGTTTTATAAAACCAAACTAATTTTGATATTTTCACTAAATTTCAGCTAAAATATTGCATAGTTGGTAAATGCGTTTTACAGGAAATGGTATGAAGTTAAGGTAGTTTTAAGGGCATTTGCTTGAATTACCCGGATAAATAATTTTTATGAAATTCTGACTTGAGTTCAACTAAGATTGAATTCCATCTAACCAATAAATTTAGTTAACGATATTTTTCTTATAGTCCTTTAAAGTTTATTTATTTCTTGTTAAGTTGATTTCATGTTAAATAGTAGTACTTAGCATATAAATGGCTCTTCTTATTTAATTTCTAGGAATTCATTTTTATTTCAAGTTTCTTACAAAATTACACGTGCGTAATTTAATGTTATATAACTTAAGCTTTTAACATTTCTAAAGAAATTTTTAGGTTTCAATTCATAGCTAATGAAGGTCAAGATTCTTGCATTAAATTTGCGATAAAAATGCTATAGCATACTTTAAGGTGTTAGAAAAGAAATGAAGTTCATTTTTTATGGGAAATTTTTGTTTCCTACCTCATTTGAAAAAAGAATTGTATAAGAAGATATTCTTCAATTATTATAATTACTCAGATACAAGAGAAATACCTTGTACCTACATATTTCTAGTGATGAACTTTGGTTCGTTGCCTATGTTAAAATTTAATAGGTAAGAACTTGAAATGTATTCCTGCATGTCTGAACTTCCACTAGTACTACCACGGAACCAGTCACAGTAGTGCTTCCTACATACTTCTATATCTCTTTACACGCATTTCTTTTCCCAATCAGGTATCACGATCTTCATCCTTCAATGGATGAATGCTACTAGATAGACCTCATCAACTTGCTTTAAAACTAAATGATAGCATTGAAAAGAACGCTTATCTCCTTAAGCGTTGAGTTTTATGATAAAATAGTTTATTCCTGGGACCAGCTTGAAATGCTTCAGATGCAATCTTCGTGCGCACTTAGAGATATATGATTCAACGATCCTCTACTTTTTGCTAGGAAAAGTTTTTATAATGGTAAATGGTTATTTGTTTGTTAGGTAGTGGACATGACAATTAGTTCTTCAAAAATGTATCTCGATCTTTAATTTTTAATAAACTGTAGGAAAATTAAAAGAAAATCATGTTGCATACTTTCTGGATCTTCAACATTATTCTCGCATTTACTGAAAATGTTCCTTACCTACACATGTATTAACCTATAAATTAAAAAAAGTACCAAACACGTGTTTTATACTTTTTCAATATGAATCGACCCGACTGTAAATTATACTTCTGGCTTTATTAGCTAAAATAAAATTCATAGTTTTAAAAAAACCTTCCCTTGAATTTTGTCTTGTTTCTATCTTTTTGGACCTCATTTATCGTAAAAGTACCAAATACATGTATTATCGATTGTGGCGTTAACTGCGTTTCTATGTTTATTATTTCAAAAGACATGTTTACAAAATTACCAAAATATAGTTGTTACCCTAATTAGTACCATATTCAAAAAAGTACCAAATAAGTTTGTCCTTTTTTTCCAGCCGAACCAAAGTAAGTTTCAACTTCGTTCATATCGCTTCTAATTTCGGAAATATGACGTTACTAATTTTTCCCTTTTTGCCCTGTTTTAACCCCAAAATGGCCGAATTTACAAAAAGTACCGAATACGTGTCCCTAAGTTTTAAGTGCCGATCTCAGACCAATTTAGTATTTATTTCTATCACTTTTGGCTTAGAAGATATAGTTTTACCAATTTTTACCAATAAATTTAAAAAAAGTACCAAATACGTATTTTATTTTTATTCAATGTCAATCGACCAGTCAATAAATTATGCTTCTGGCTTCATTAGCCTAAAAGATATTCGTAGCTAAAATGCAAAAAACCTACCCTTGAATATCTTTCCTTTTTTTACCCTTTCGTACCCCATTAATAGCAAAAGTACCAAATACGTATTTAATAGTTTTGAATGCCTATCGGTTGCGATATAAATTATGTTTCTAGGTTTATTAGTTCAAAAGATATATATATGGGTTAAGAAAAGTACCAAAATATAGTTTTTACCCTTTTTTATCCTTACTAGTGTCATTTTTAAAAAAAGTACCAAACACGTATCGATTTATATTTTTAGCCGAACCAAATCCACTTTCAACGTTGTTTGTATCGATGTTGGTTTCGGAGATATGATGTTACTAATTTCTCCCTTTTCTATCCTGTTTTAACGTCTGAAAGTCGAATTTCAAAAAAATACTGAATACTTGTTCCTTAATTTTTAGTGTGAATCTCAAAATAATTTAATTTTTGCTTCTTTCGCTTTTGGTTTAGGACATATAATGCTTCTGATTTTTTTCTCTTTTACCCTCTAAATTGAAAAAAGTACCAAATATGTGATTGTTATTTTGTACTTGGCTATCGACTTCCCTATACATTTTGTTTCTACCTTTATTGGTTCAAGTGATATACAAAGATAAGAAAGAATGAACTTACCCTAAATATTTTTTCCCCTTTTTAACCTCTAAATCAAAAAAGTAGCAAACACGTGTTTAATATTTTTTTCCTGTTTACTGTCTCCGTTTTAAATTTGGTTTCTATGTTGATTGGTTTAAAAAATACACAGCTAAAAAAAGTACCAACAATTATTTTTTACCTCTTTTACGCCCATCTGCCAAAGGTGTCTTCTTATTTTTATAGCTTCTCCCAAAGCAATTTTAATTTTTGTCCTATCACTTTTAGTTCAGGAGATAGAACATTATTGATTTGTCCCTTTTTACTCCTTTTTACCCCCTTAGCGGCCAAATTTCCAAAAATCCCTTCTTAGTGGATCTAAACATTAAAAGCTCCCTAGCTTTAGCCGTTTGGGCTGGGCGATGATGACTCAGTCAGTCAGTCAGTCACGTTAGAATTTTATATCTGTGGCTTTGTGCTAAAAGGGCCAATGTCACAAAAACTAGTTTTGAGAAAATTAGAAATGAAATTTTTATAAGATTTTGTTTTCCTTACAGCTCAGCTAATTTCCAAGTTTCGCTCATAAACTGGGTTAAACATGTATTATGATCCTACAGAGGGCATGGTCAAATCAATTCGTTGAAAAAGATCCAAATTAAGAAAAAAATATGACATTGGCCCTTTTAGCACTAACTAATTTCTACATTTTATATTTTTTTCTGTAACATTGGCCCTTTTACAAGGAAATATTGCCAAAAAAAAAAACAATATTATTTAGCCACATTTAGGCACAATGTCAACATTGGCCCTTTTAGCACTAACAATTTTAGAGTGACATTGGACCTTAAATTTCTGGAATGAGCTAAAGATTGGCTGTTGGAACAAATTAAAAGAGAGTAAAGAGAGGAACCGAATGCAATGACTAACTCAAAACATCCCAAAACTGACATTGGCCCTTTTAGCATCAAGCCACAGATATATAGATAAACATTTTTTAAAATCGACTAAAAAGTTTTATTAGTTTTAATACTTAAACTGGATTGCAACAAACTTTTTCTAGAGCATCCTAAATGCATGCAATATTATATTTTCGATTTAAACATTTCGTTTAATATCACATTTATTAATTTAGATTTAGTATTTTAATAACATTCTCTACTAAACATATTTAAATCAAAATTGTATTTATATATATAAGATTTTTTTCAACAATTATGAATATTTGCCAAAAATCTCTCTAATTATTTCAGTTTTAATAAACTCAAGTCATATTAAAATTCAATATTATATCTTTATGCATAATACAAATTTGCTAAATATGTTTCATATGAACGTCAAAATCATTGAAAACTTAATAGAAAGAATAGTAAATATTTACCGCGTTTAGGTGTATAAATGGTTTCGGGGTTTTTTTGTAGTTATTTATCTCTGTAGTGTTGATAATTCACTGTATTTTTGTTGAAACTAACTTGAGGTTTTGCAAAATGCGGTTTCGGTTTATTTTATAGTGGTCAATAAATTTAATTTTGTATGATCACATGCTTACACACATACACAAAATCTATGAGTTTGAATGTTTATGGCTGTATTTGTGGCAACTAAATTATACAATATAATTAAATACCCATATAAAACAATGAAATGTCATTTACATTAAATAGAGAGACAATTGGTATAGAACTGAAATAAATAAAATAAAATTTAATATGTTTCTAAATTATTCATATGAAACTATTCGCATTTGTTTAAAAATAAATTGTATATGTCACCACATTCATGACGTCTATTATTTGCGTCATTTATTGACAATGCTAAGAGCTTGATTTCGTTAATGGGAAAATTTAAATAAATTGAAATTAAAACAAAACATTAAATTTTATTTGTAATCGATTTGTTTGAATAAAATTTTTAAATAAGTTTTTTTAATTTTTCATTTAATGTGCTTCGATTTTATACACAAGTTATATATAATTTAATACAGAATTTAGAAAATAGCTTTTAATAAAATTTATTTGTCTGTACAAAACCTAAATGTATGCTTTATTTTCTTTGGCTTAAGCAAAAACCTAACCACCTACACATTTTCACTAACATTAGTACAACACCAAGATAACTTACAACAAAAGATATATAAACAAAAACTTTTAAAATGTACCAGCAAAACCCAAACACTTTGTGGTCCTGATAAACAAAAATGTATATAAACATTTTAAGTATAAATTACAAAAAAAAAATAAGAAGAAAATTGTTAGTTCTATTAAATTAAAAGAAACACTATTTTTTATAAAAAACTTTAATTTTTCTTTATTCAATTTTAGTTACCTAAAAGTGTAATATACAAACGTCCCAATAAAATCTATATTTTCGATAGATATTTGCTGATACGTGTGTTATGATTTGATGAATCTATTAAAATTAGTATAAAGAAAATCACTTACAAACCATAAAATCAAAGAAACTAAAAAATTTAGTGTACCTTCAAGGGGTTGCTAAAAGTATTTTTATACCCCACACCAAAAAAAAGGGGGGATATTGAGATTGTCATTCCGTTTCATGTCTGTCTGTCTGTCTGTCTGTCTGTCTGTCTGTCTGTCTGTCTGTCTGTCTGTCTATCTCTCTGTCTGCTTGTCTGTCTGTCTGTCTGTCTGTCTATCGGTCTGTCTGGGTGTCTATCTATCTGTCTGTCTGTCTATCTGTCTGTCTTTCTGTCCATCTATCCGTCTGTTTGTTGAAAGCACTACAGGGCCTAAAAGAAAGGAGCTAGGTCACTAAAACTTGGCAAAGATATTCTTCATTTCTTGGAAAATTGATATTAGGCGAAATCGAAAATTTCATTGAAATCGGTTCACATAAAGCCATAGCTCCCATATAAAACACTTATGGAGACAACCTTTATTATACACTTAAATGCTAATGATAAGCTATGACGACTAGATTTGGAAGGAAGTTTTATGTCATTGCCAGGCGATGTGCAAAATTGTGTCACAACCGGTCACCATTTGACCATAGCTAACATATAAAAAACTTATGACAACACAAAAATATCAAAAATTAGGGGGTTTATGTCCGTCTGTACATCAAATGTATGCGCTATAGCAAATTTGTTAAATTCACTTACCTAAAACTATACTATACAAAAGTATTAAAAAAATCTGTGATGTCGATAGATATGAATTATTCCATGGATTATTATTTGATCAGTCAAATACAAAATGTAACAAAGGAAATCCATCGTAAATCTTTGAAATAAAAGTAATGCAAAAACTGTAGTATACCTTCAAGGGATTGGTAAAAAGTACCTCTGCAATAGGTACTATGTTTATTTTGAAATATATTATTACAGTTACGCTTATGAAATTAAAACTTATTTGATTAGAATGTAATTTCTTAAAGTTCGATGTTCTCATTATACAAATACAGTGCAATTTCTGTTGGATTAAACAACTTTTCCAAGCGGTTAAGCCATATTTCACTGATGTTCAGGCCAATTTTCAAAATCTATTTTAATAATTTCTGCAATTAAGGGTAAATGTGCTTATCGGTAAATGGAGAGTATCCAAACCTAAAAATATGCAATTCGATTTTCTCTCAGAATTCTTATATGTGCTCTAATTTAGAAGCAGTTCTCACTTTCTTGTGACTATCGAGTTATTGTGCTTAAAAAAATGCCTACATATCAAATAAAATTTTTGAACTCAACTCTTTCCAAAATTCTAAAGCCTACTCTTAGGTTTTAAAAACCATTTTGCCTTGACTACACATGTGTTATTTAATTTATGTTCATGTCTTTTTGACCATATTGCAAAATTCTTTTTTTTCAACTGATTTTTTTTTTTTTCAATTTATTAATAAACCTAGATTTATTTTCCATAAAAAATGCCTAAGCAAACAATACCATATTTATTATTTACATTAAAAATTAAATAGAGATTTTTTTCACATAAATTTATTCACCCATAAATAGTATTTTTGCGCCATAAAAATGTCAAGCACTCGTTAAAATAAATATGAACATAAATATCAAGGTATATAAGGGTATGTAATTAAATAAGTATAAAAAATTTAAGTAAATAAAGAAATACACTTTGAAAAATTTCTATGGTATTTTAAGTGATTTTCTTATAAATTTTAAAATTTAATTGTACACAACTTTTCATTAATTCCATTTATAAGGAATGTTTATGTATATGAAAATATGTTTCATAACATAATATATTTTATAAGTCATGTTCACTATTTGATTTTTCTAGCAATATGAACTACATAGGAATATAAACTTTACCAACACAACTTCAATACACATATACTATAAGCACCACAAATTAGTAGATAAATAGGAATGAAAAACAAACAGTTATTGAAAATAAATATGAGTAGATTCTTTTCTGAATTATTCAGAATTTTTAAACAAAATTTCAGACAAGAATATATGTATTCTTGTCAAGATTTGTAAACCAGGGGCCAAATTACCGCATTCGATATCGATCGAAAACTCGGACTTTTAAGCAAATATTGTAAAGTATACTTTAGGGATGTTCAAAGTTACTTCGATGCAAAAAGTTTATTGAAATTTGGTATCCATTTTGATTCGTTTTTAAAAATATATAATGTTCAATTAAACTCTTTTACTATTGTTCATCTTTTGGCAAATAACTTCAAAAAAATATAGTAAACTGTGCATCTTTTAAATAATTTTGGTTATCCTAGAAGTATGTTATATAAATGTTTTGAAAATATCTAAGATTTCGATCGATATCGAATGCCGTAATTTGACCAATGGGTTTTTGATCGATATCGAATGCGGTAATTTGGCCCCAGTTTTTGCAACTGGTGTTCGATTAAAAACTTTTTTAGTGTCCGCCACTGTTTTTATGTATGTTCATTTATATATACATACATATGTATTTATTTCTATCGGAATTTTTATTTGTTTATTTGCTTATGTATTTGTGTGAATTCTTGTTAAGGTTAACGATACTAAAACGTGCCTTATATTGAATAAATATTTTAAATAATTTGTTGACAAATACAAATACAACACATAAATTCTTTAGATACTTATACAGCTACATTTTACAATATGTATAACTAAAGACATGAACATAGTTTAAGTGACGACTAATGCAAATACAAATCTGAGAGATTAAGGTTACACGATTTTTAACAAAAGTTCGGAGACCTATAAGAACCATTCAATATCTATACAAAATTTATACTAAAAAGTATGAAAATATTGTTTAGCACACATTTGAGAAATTCAGAATTATTTCTATTGTGATAACAATGTCATCCATCAGTTATACTAAAAAAAACTCGAGAAACGACCCAGCTTGGATTGTAGGCCTTATTGGGTACATGACAAATTGACATGACAAAAAAATTCAGAAATACGTCCAAATTTGTATTCGCAAAAAAAAACGGTTTTTAACGGGGTTCATCAATTTATCGACCTATAGCTCATTCTTATATGAAAGTTCATAAAAGTGTATATTAATATAACTAGAGAATTTATTTTCCAATAAAACGTTGTTCTTATTTTTTGAATTAGACGAAAAATCTAAAAGATCTTTTCATAAACCGACTAGATCATGTACTACGTGTTAACATGGTAATACGGCATTACCAGAATTTAATTTAAAACGTTTTTTGTTAGCCCGTTAGAAAAGCTTACAAGCTTATCTGTTCATCATTGATATCGATACCGCAAGTTAATTCGATAAGAGCTACTAGGTATAACATTTTTCCTTCTTAATTACTTCTGAAGAAGTAAAATGGCTAATTATGGAGCCCCTGAATATCAGTAGACTCACTGAGAGCTACACAATTTTTATTTAATTTTTTGCCAGTTTGACCAATTCGACGCTCAGTTACATGGAGTGATATAGAAATCAGTGATATCAATTTCTTCGCACGCCCGCTTAGCCCGAGCAATAACAAAATCTAGCATCATCGATTCTGTCATCTCGGCTAAAACCAGGCAAGAGCCATTTTTGACTTTTATTTACAATTTCAAATTTAGTGGAAGTAACTGTTATATTTATTGTTCTTGAAAAGTCCTATTTTCTGGTTTTCCTTGTTTTAGTGTAAAAAATCAAAAGAATAAAATTTTTAATAAGCCGCAGTTTAAACAACAAAGAGCCTCAGTTGCTCAACGTTGATTTAAATCAGTGTTACGCACAACTACATAAACAAATTTGCTATGTATTGGAAGCAGCAAAACAACGTCATTTAACTGAACAGAGTTGGAAAAGTCTATACAGTCTTTCTTTTTATATGCCATGAAATTTTACAATAATTTATTTATTTGGTTTCCTCATCAAATAATTTTGGGACATTGGGGATTGCCTTTACAAATAAAATGTCGGTAATGGTTATTTATCAGTAAACGTAACAGTATTTTTTTAAAATATCGGTAACGGTAAATGTGCTAAATGTGTTTTATTTGTAGTGGTATTTTAAAAAATATTGATAAAATCATTTTAACGGTAACGGTATTTTGGAAAATATCGTTAACAGTAGTTGTGCTGAAAGGGTATTTAATGCTGTTATTTACCGTTATATTTTTAATTTTATAATGTTTTATGATATTATTCAATGAAAATTAAATAATAAATAGTAATACTAAAATGATGTGTTATTCATTTGACAGTGGCTAGGAAAAATCTACTTCTTTCAACGTGAAATTTTGAAAGTCGCTTCGTACATTATTTTCACTAGCGATACTTAAATCACGTTGTATTATTATGATGGATCTACAAAAGTTTGGAAGCCGAGTTAAATGCCCTGTACTAAACTTAAAGATGCTTTTTAAAATTTCTTGAAATAAGATAAGATGCAATGAGGTTATCTGCCTTTTTTTAACAATTCCACTTTCTGTTAAAAGACTTAAAAGACCTTTGTTTTCACGACTCATTACTTAGGCTCCATCAGAACAAATAGGGCTCAACTTGTATTCTTCTGCATTTCCCAAACAAGTTTTTACAATAACCGTAAGGTAACGGTACCTTACGGTTGTGCTTAAGCACAACAACTTTGCTTAGGATCATTACATAATCAAATCTATAGTTTACAACTTTGCTTTACAAAACAACTTTGCTAAAGATCATTACATAGTTTA
Organism: Stomorhina lunata; assembly: GCA_933228675.1. Lineage (NCBI taxonomy): Eukaryota > Metazoa > Arthropoda > Insecta > Diptera > Rhiniidae > Stomorhina > Stomorhina lunata. The sequence goes on along the minus strand of OW121740.1, from coordinate 111,171,856 downwards.
CTATTCTATAAACGACATACAACATTAATTTTTTTGTTTTTATTTATTTTCAAATTAGCGAACTGACTGACTAACTAGCAAATGCATTAACAAACAATATATGTAAATACGTTATCCATTCCTGCTAATCATAATTTGTGTGAAAAAACTCAAAAAGAGCGAGAGAAACAATTTGTTGTTTACAGTATACATGTTTCAACAAGAGAATGGGCTGCGCAAGCAGAATTTCTTTTCCTATCGCTATCTATAGTAGTGATGGGAAACTATCGATAGTCTACGCCATCGATATTAATCGATAGTCTAAAAAAAATATCGATACTATCGGCTTAAATCAAAAGTAAACAAAAAGTTTATCATAGGAGCTGAATTACGATTTTATTATGAAATATACATTGACTAAACGTTTGACAATTCATTAAATAACTTAAGATGTGTATTCATGTATAAATAAAAAAATAAATAATAAAATTAAATAGGAAATCCCATACAAAAAAAGTCCTAATCAAGAAGGAATTGATTTTTTTGGAGGAACACAAGCATATCAACTTTATTGGGCTTAAGACGACTGCGTCTATCGTTGAGTATTTCACCGGCAGCTGAAAAACTTCTTTCGGAAGGTACGGAAGTGGCAGGAACAATGAGGTATTTTAGTGCAACATTTGACAAAGATTTAAAAATAGTTTTATTTTCAACCCAAAAAGAAATTGGGTTACAAGACCGGTTTTTTATCGGCATCTCAATGTATTGCCGTACAATTGTAGAAACATCAGTGGAAGTTTTAGGCGCTTGTTGGTTTTGTACAAAAGAAAGCAAACGGCTACTTCGACAACGTTTTTGCACTTCTAGTGTCTCATTTTGTAAATCTCCGAAATCTGACTCCGAAACAGAACGATCGATTTCATGCTCGATTTCATTAATTAAATATTTTTGTGCGTTATTGAAAATTTCCGATGTTCTGAAAGCTTTTTTAAAACGAGGGTCAACAATTGTAGCTACAATAGCAGCTGTTCGCTTCTCATAGGGAAATAGCCTTTTAGTAATGGATTCTTGTATTTCTGCTAATACTTGTTTTCCAATAAGTGTTTTAATTGTACCAGTCAAATTTTGTAGTTTTAAAAAGATACCATGAATTAATGGTATAACCAAAGACACAGTTACATATTGGTCCCCAGAAACTTCTGTTGTTACATCTTCAAAGGGCTCCAATATATCAACAATTTCAGATAAAATATCGGATTCATTTGATGTGATAACAATTGCAGGAGACGGTCCGTTCTTTAATGATATAATAATAATTGTAAGCATCTCTCTTAGTGTTAAAAATCTTCTTATCATTGCCATTTCACTATTCCATCTTGTACTTACTGACTGAATAAGCCGCAATTCTGGTTCGTTTTTTTCACTTTGCAAACTTCGTAATTTGTCACTTGCGATTGTACTGGATTTGAAAAAAGTTACTATATCTTTGACACGTTTTATCAAAGCCTTTAACTCATTATTTGTTGACAAAGCATCTTTTACAACCAAATTGATTGTATGGGCAAAGCACGGCATATGGTCTATTTTGAGTAAATTTACAGCTGCAACAATATTTGCAGCATTGTCTGTGACAATAATGGATACTTTGTTTTGTAAATCCCATCTTGTAATAATCTCGTTTAGTGTATTTTTCAAATTTTCAGCAGTGTGCCTACCCTCAATCTTTTCTGTGGAAATAACTGCAGCTTCAAGTTTATCAGTGTAGTAATTTCTAAAATGACATGTTACAGTAATATATCCTTCTGTGTTAGATGATGTCCACGTATCTGTAGTTAACGCACATTCGTCTACATTTTTCAATATATTTATTAACTTCTTTTTGGCATCTTCATACAAATTTGGCAAAAGAACATCATTTATTTGTCTACGAGATGGAATTATAAATTTGCTGTCCAATGCATTCACAAATTCCTTAAATCCAGCATCTTCTACAACACTAAAAGGCTGGAAGTCCCTTGCAATGAATGATGTTAGTTTTCGCAAAAGTAATTTCTGTCTGGAGCTATTTATGTCGTAAGACGTTTCTTCCGCTATGAAATATGTTTCCAATTGTTTTTGACCTGACGTTGAAGATTGTGGAACTTCTCTATCCCACTCGGACTTGTGTTTTCTTTGCATATGATCCATAAGATTAGAAGTATTTCCAGATGTCTTGTATTCTTTTTTACAAATATTGCATTTTGCAATTGGTTTTCCATCAGCACTTCTTGTAAAAAAACTCCAGACCTTAGATTTTGAAGATATTGTTGTCATTTTTCACTTTATATAAGGGCCGCAAACAAAATTTATATTCATAATTTAATTAAGAGTTGATTTTATTTGGGAAGTCCCGAATTAAGCAGCTAAAAAAGGTTGCCATACATTGAAAAGAAAAAGTGTTGTCGAGCAATTATTTTTTTTAACTATCGCAATCGATAGTTTATTTAGCTATCGATATTTCCGATAGTTGGTGAACCATCGATAATATCGATAATACCATCGATAGTATCCCATCACTAATCTATAGGCAAATAAATGTTTGCGTAACGCTGATTTAAATCAATGTTGGGCAAATTCTCTCAGATTTTCTCTAATTTTGTATTTTGCTACCCCTAGGGTTAGCAAAATACAAAATCAGAGAGACTTTGCCCAACATTGATTTAAACTAAAAAATTTAGTTATTTAAATATTTCGACTAAAAGTTAGGAATCTAGAGGCAAAAGTGGTTAACAGTACACCTAATATGATACTTTAAATTAGACCTGTCCAAAAACACATTCACGCCTTCGAGCATTTTTTATAAAGTCGAGCAAATTATAATCTGGTAGCACTGACTTTGAAAAGACCACTGACTTTGCAATGACAATTTACTTAAGTGTGAGCGAGACAAACATAGTTGCATCTCGCTCATACCAAAATTCTCTTGCAAAAGTTCGCACATTGTGTTGCAGAGATGAAGAAAGCTCAAGCAATATGCGCTTGGTGCTTATTTGTTTTTATAAAAGCTCCGTATGATTTCGTTTTTTCTAAGTATATATTAGTTTTTACAACAAAAAATATTGAATAACAATTAATTTTTCTTTAAATGAATTGTTGGTTGTTCTTTCATAAGAAACTTTTGGACACACTTTCTTTAAATGTCAAAAATGTAGTGAAGATAATGTTATATATTATTAAGATTATCCTAAAATCGATCGATACCGAACGTGGCGATTTGGCTCCAAATGGCACAACTTTAAAAATTTCAAAAATAGATGATGACATGATGTGCAATTATAATGTCGGATAATATGAAAAACAAGTAAGAAAGCGCTATAGTCGGTCAAGACCGACCATACGATACCCTTCACCACTAAGGTCAAAGGTGTTATTCTTCCTGTATAAAGACAAATATTTGCTAAATTTTGCCATAATACAAACATTTTCTCAAAACTTATATATTTAATCTGTTTCCGTCATTTGGACTTATATGAGAGCTAGGGTCAAATGTGGACCGATTATTTCGAAATTTGGCAAATTGATTACAGTTGTTACAAAAATTATGTCCGCAAAAAATAAACTCAAAATTTTTAATATCTTTGGATTTACGAGCGTTTTAGTGATTTTTTTGTCTCATTTAGTGCGTTTTTAGAGAAGAGTTTGTATGGAAGCTATGGTCAAATGTGAACCGATTTCAAAATTTTCGAAATTTGGTACAGTGATTTAAGTTTACATAAAAAGTATATGTTTTAAATTTCGTGAAAAAATATTGATATTTGTGGCCAATATGTCAATTCCGGGAAGTGGGACCTATGGGAGGTACCATAAATAATGAACCGATTTGACCAATTTCAATAGCCATGGTCCCATTATCAAAAAAATTATCTGTACCAAATTTCATCAAATTATCTTTAGAATTGCGACCTGTAGTTTGATTACAAAGTTTACATGGGGGTCCAGCCAGCAAGACGGACGGACGGACGGACGGACGGACATCGCTAAATCGACTCAGAAAGTGATTCTAAGCCTATTGGTACACTAAGAGGTGGGTCTACGACAAATATTTCTATGCGTTACATACATCAGCACAAACTCATAATACCGTTTCCACCTATGGTGGTGAAGGGTATAATTATATCTCCTTTTCACCACCTTTCACCTCTCTTCTTTCTCTTTTGTAAAAAAGGTAACCTAATGCGTATTTAGATTATGTACAATTGTATAGGCAATACGTGTATTTGCCTGATTGTTACTTTTCTTTAAAAAAAACGCTTTACATATATTTACTTACTACTACTATGTTCTTGAACCCACAGAATCAGAATCACTTTCTAAATCGATTTAACGATATTTAATAGTCCGTACATAATACAGGCCATAGACTCTGCGACTGTTTGTATTAGATTAATTTTAATATTATACATGGCTTTATCAGTTAGTTTCTGAACTATTTATTTATAGCCAAGGTTTAAAAGTCCCTATCTCACCTCAACAAATATTATCAGAAGTCTGCAGATCTGTAGAATATATTAGGTATGGCGCAGTGTATCACATTTCCAACGAATACTGACATTATCATATTTTTATCAGCTTTAACCTTCGATGTAGAATTAAGCGTATGTTGACGCAACGAAATTTTGCAAACCAGGGGCCAAATTACGGCATTCGACATCGATCGAAATCTTAGATATTTTCAAAACTTTTGTATGGCACACTTTAAGGATAATCAAAATTATTTAAAAGATGCACAGTTTACTATATTTTTTAAGTTATTTGCAAAAAGATGAACAATATTAAAAGAGTTTTAATTGAACAACAAATATTTTTAAAAACGAATCAAAATGGATACCAAATTTCAATAAACTTTTTGCATCGAAGTAACTTTCAATATCCCTAAAATATACTTCACAAAATTTGCTTAAAAGTTTAAGTTTTCAATCGAAATCGATTGCGGTAATTTGGCTCCTGATTTTTTTGCACGATTTGTCATATAATCAATGAATACAAATCGTTTTCGGAGTTTTTTAGTGCATCAGAGTGTTATTTATATTAGCCTTAAAGTAAATATGTTCAATGTTTCTAAAATATCGTAAACAAAAAGTATGTACTAGGTAAAATTAAATGAACTTTTTAACACACAAGCTTTCTCGGGAAAAAGCAAAATTACTTTCTAAACAATCAAAGATATGCCTCAACAAAAATATGATATTGTCTATTCTATGAATTACAAAGTGTGTATTAAACAAACAAAGGTACATACAAACATTTAAGTCTTTTAGAACAATTGACATTCAATCTTTTATATTACAAATAATTAAATCATTAGTCTTTTGTAAGCTAATACATTTATTGTTTGGGAGCAGCACGTGTTGGATGTAAATAAATTTCGGTAGTAAAATTACAAGGTTCCTTAAAGTAAAAAATTAAAAAAAATAAAAAATAAAACAAAGTGAATCCCATTAAAATCACACATGCAGAAAGAAATAAAAATTGAAAAATTTTTGTTATAACTTATAGACACATTCCAGAAGATATAAAGGACAATTGAAATAAAAAGACTTTTGTACTTAACCAATAGGAAATTTTTGCCTTCTGTTACTAATTTAAGACGCAACGAAATTCTAATTAAAGATATTTGTAAACTTTAGAAACTTTGTCCTTACGACAAGGAATTCTTTTTGATATTATAATTGAAACAATTGAGTAGGCAGTCGGTAATGGTTGCCTAAAGAAATGTCTATTCTTCATATACTCGTACATATTGTGAAAAATTTTGCTAAGAGTTTTTATTTAACTTCTAGCCATTATTCCCCCCTTCTTTTTTAACCATTTTTCTAGATATATAAAACTATCGATGAGTAAATGTGTCCATAAAAGCGTATAAAAATAATAGCGATTTTCTTATTTAAACCATTATAGGAGTATGAATGACAACTTTTTTCTGGCAAATAAAATCCATTTTTAAAAGCTTTATACCTGTAACTTTTTCAATTCCGATTCACGTAATAAAATAATAGGATTAAAGCGTAAAATACAAGTTAAAAGTTACAAAAGTTGTATATAAATACGACAAAAAACAAGGAATCACGACAAACAAGGAAAACGTTAACATTGTTTCCCTTGTAATTTTAGTTAAACAATTCCTGTAACCAATACACCTACCCACTCAGTATTAATAATATACATATGTATACATATATATATATATACTCTTACATACAAGAACATTTGCTTAATATGAAAATGTAAAAGTATTTGTATAACAAAAGGGGGTCTGTGCAGAAAAAAAAGAACAAAAGACATGGGTTGGTTTTTTGTTTCCTTTTGAAAAAACTGTTCAGTACTTTTGTTAATCGTTGTAGTTTTTTATTGTTACCTTTATTATCATAGATATGGAGCGTATATTGGGTTTGTGATGATGTTTGTAACTCATAGATATACCCCTACCTTAAGGTATAGGAATTGACTAAGAATCACTTAATTCTAAGTTTATTGAAAGATGTCCTTCGGCATGGCTTTTCGTCTATGTATGGATTATAGTCTACTTCAGATTAAGCCGTTTAACCGATTTTGTAGTTTAAACTTTCTAATACTTACTACCTTAAACTGACCTAAACGGCCTATATTTAGAACCTGCTAAGGTCAATGGCCGAGCATTTTTTAGATTTTCATGCTCTTCGATATTTTGCGCATATTCTCACATTTTGTGGACCAAGCTCCGTTTTGCTCATTGCTCCCACCATAACCATATGAAAGGTGAAAGTCTCTTCGAAAACTCGGAGGCCAAATTAGCGCATTTGATATCGATCGAAAACTCAGACTTTTAAGCGAATATTGTGAAGTATACTTTAGGGATGTTCAAAATTATTTCGATGAAAAAAGTTTATTGAAATTTGGTATCCATTTCGATTCGTTTTTAAAAATACATATATAGTTCAATTAAAAAATTAGTAGAACTCTTTTCTGTGTTAACCAATTTAATTAAATTCTGTTGAGAATTGCGGCTTATATTGAGAAGAAAAATAAGTGAAAAAATGGGGGTCCAAAGCAGATACCCCAAGGAGTGAACAGATTTGAATCAAAATTAGTAAAGCTCTTTGCTCTACTTTTATCTTTGAGCCATGTAAGGTAAACTTTTAATATGTTTAACGGATTCGGAGTTATTTGCACTTCAAAATAAAAAAAGACACTTTTTTTATAACAAATGTTTGTTTTTTATAATAACTCATAAAAACCAAAAATGGCAAAAACCTTATATTTTTATAGCCTGATCTTAAATGATCATATGAAGTATCTCTTGTTCCAATTGGAATGTCGTGGGAATTATGTATGTATGTTTGATCTTTAAACTGCCCAAAAATCTATGAATTTTACTAGCAATAAAGTTAATGAAGTAAAAATTCCCAATTTTGTATTTAAGCCATTTCCCTCATTCTGGTTATATGGGAACTAGGGACACTTTTCTCTAAATTTTGCAATTGGATTAAAGTTTTAAGTAACCGTGGTATAGCAGGTTAGTCATCCGCCTAGCATACCAGAGGCCCAAGTTCGATCCCCAGCTAGGCTCACTTGAAAAAATAAAATTTTCAAAAAAAAAGCGGCGTTACATCTCATAACTCAGTTAGCCAAGGCATTTGCCGTTCGGAGCCGGAGTTAAAACGTAGGTCCCTTTCAATGAGTCTAAAAATAGAATCGGATGCAGTTCATTGTCTGAGAGAAGTACCCCTTGTTCCAATTGGAATGTTGTTGGGGAATTATATAAGTAAATTTTATCAGAAGATCTTGTATGGGAACTATGACCAAATATGGACCGATTTCAATAAAATTAGGGGCAGTGATTTCTGTTTATATAACAATATTTATTCTTAATGTCTTTAAAGTACACTAAAATTTGCGGCTAAGATCTCAATTCCGGGATGTGAGACTTATGGGAGGTACTTGAAATTATAAACTTAATTGTTCAAAAAAAAACAAAATTTCTTCCAAAATTTACGAAAATATACTAAAATTTGTAGATAAAAAGTCAATATCGGTGAGACCTATGGGAGGTACGCAAAATAATGAACCGATTTCGACTTATTTCGATAGCAATATTTTAATTTCATATTAAAACGTCTGAGCCATAGTTCATAAACATAAAAGCAAATTTATGCACTTTGAGGAACGTAAAACTATATTCCTTGACAAAATTGTTTAGGAGATACCTCAAAATTTCAAACAGTTTTGCGTTTTTTGAACCTGCCACGACCTTGTAGCAAAAAACTATTTCATGTCAGGTCTCATGAAAGTATTTTGAAATTTGTGGATTTTATATAAATTTTTATAATTATTCGATTTTAATGATACGTTTCTTACTAAAGTTGGGTATTTCCAAGTTATTCTAAGTTATATAAGACTCATAATTTTTGGAATATTCATAGGTTTACCATAGTAGAGACTAACCATCTAAAGTTTTTGTTACTTACGATTTTTTATGTAAAAAGGTATAATTTTATATTGCAATTTGAATAACTCGAAAACTATTGGCGACATAAAAATGTTGTATTAGAATGTCTTAAAAGTAATTTTATTTTTAATCCACTGAGATTCTTTTGAGTAAAATCGGATTAATCATTTTCAAGATATAGTAAACTAACGAGAACAACCTCTTCAAAAATCACAAATTTTAGAAAAAATAATTGAAAGGAAATTGACCAAAATTTTTTTTTTTTTCTTTGTATATAAAAGGTTTAACCTGAATGTTATTTTGCCTGTTGACCAGTTTGAAGGGCTAGTGCAAGCGGTCTAAATCATATGTTGGCTTACCTCATTGCCGAAGTGTATCATTAGGTCGAGGTTGACTGACAATAACACTTTTTTATTGGCGTATGTGTTTTTAAACTTTAAAATATGTAAGGAAGTACAGATTTTTAGCAAGGTTAAAGGTGTTCTGGCGTTCATCAGTTTATGACCATGTAAGTAATTCACAGCAAGGGGAAGGGAGGTTAAAAGTTTTCATAAGGGCTGAGATTTAATAAATTTTCTTACAACTTTTATATTTTAGAAGGATTTTGAAGCCATTATTATCATCGCCCTAAAAGTTTATGAGTTTTAAGTTTCTTTATTCTCGATGAGTGCACAAACTTATTTCATAATTCAGTATGTTTGCAAAAGGAATATAACAATTCAGTGAAATTTTCCAGCAAATTTCCCACAATACTGGCATATAAGTTTTATGAGAGGGGGGTTAAGAGTTAATGAACACATACCTAAGAACATTCATTTGGAATGTATGTATCTAGGTACAATATATGTATGTATGTATATTGTATATGTGTAAAATATAACTTTTCTTGTGTATGACTGAGAGCTAATATTTGGTAATTTCATAAAAGGATCTATACTAATTCTATTTAAGTAAATTTTCTTGTAGTTTTCTCTCTTAGCTTCCGTCAAATTTCCTTGCTAATGTTTGACGTTTGACTTAGGAATAATTGCAAAAATCGTTTGTGAAAACATGCGAAGTTCTACAATACTTTCAAGTTCGGATATTTAAGAAATGTAATATGAAATGCAAATATGAATTAATCAAAATATGAGTATGCATTTGTAAATTAACTGACTTCATTTTGTTAAGATAGTGTATGTTAAGTTGTTAACATTATTTTTACCTTCTCAGGGTTCTAAATCAATTGTAGACAATTATTAATGCACTTTGCTTCAATTGAAGGTGCACTCGAGTAATCATTACGCCTTTAAGTAATCAAAAAGAATTATAAACATTATAACATTTTCTATTATGGATAGAGCATACAAGAACCTAAGGATAGAGCATACAAGAACTAAGGATAGCGCATACAAGAACCAGATCTACAGCACAATGTGCGAACTTTTACAAAAGTGTTTAAGCTTCCACACTATGTTTGTCTAGCTCATACTTACGTAAAATTGTCTTATGAAGAATGCTCGAATATATGAAGAAAAATTTAAATCTGGCAACACTGATCGTAAGACTTTTCAAAGCTGTTTACCACATATGCAAATATTAATGCATTTGTGGTAAAAACTGGGAAAACACAACCATATGTTGCGAATGCTCGCCTAAGATTAAATTGTTTTGTTTTTATGTGATTTGAGAGTAACTACAAATACGTGTGACTCTTAAGAGCGAATGTGAAGCGCGCTCACCCACATTGCCTATGCCAGGTTTAGTGAGTCACGAGTAGAGATGGCTTTAGACCTGGGTATTTACCCATCGCTGGATATTTACCCATTTATACCCACTTTTATACCCGAATATTTATCTAATTTCGGGTAAATACTCATCTGAATAGCAAATGCTAGTTGTTACGTAGAGTAACAGAAATGTAAACATCTTCGAACTTATTTTGAATACTACAACAATTCTTAATGAGAATCGTCAATCAGCGTATTTTTATGTCAATTTAAAAATCTAATGAAAAGGAAAGTCCTCAAGACGATATATCTTCAACTTCAACAGGAATCTGGAAATCTACTCGATATGTGTTTTTATCGGATAGCGACAGCGATTACGATTAAATTTTAAAATTATTTCATTTCATTCATTTGTTATTAAAAAATCTTAATAAGTCATATTAAAAAATTAAATTCTTTTAGTTTATTTAAATTTTTCTTTATTCTGATTTATACCCTCATTTTGGATAAATGCCCAAGTGCTTGGGTAAATACCTGAGTATTTACCTTTAAATACCAAATTTACCATTTGGGTATTTATACTTATCCCATCACTAATCACGAGCATCCATCCAAGACGGTTGGTTGTTTTTTTCCCACACACACAGACTTAAAACGTTTATATCTGTGCCTATCTCTGTTATAAAGCCAAGACTTCAGCTTTTAATCTTTTTATACCCTTCACCACCATAGGTGCCATATAGTGCTGATGTTTGTTAGGCATAGAAATTTTAGTATACCCAATACTCAGAATCCATGAGTTGATTAAACTATGTTCGTCCATCTGGCTGGCTTGACGGATATCGTAACTTCAAAGATAATTTGATGACATCTGATTCGAACTTTGGTCTAAGGACGATCCTTATACTTTTTGGGCGAAGTCGGATTACTATTTCGGGTAACTCCTATAAGAATGCCTTCCCGGAATAGAGTTTCTTATTCCATTTCATCCACGAACATAATTGTATTTTAATTAAAAAAAAAATTAATTGTATTTTAATACATAATATTTAGCATAAATATTGCCCATGGTGACCAAAATCAGTTTACCTAACTTTGTAGGAATCGGTCCATATTTGACCATACCTCCCATACAAGACCCATTCTCAAAAGCCTTTTAAATACATACAAAAGCACAAAATCGCTACAAAAATCTACTAAAATCATGAAATTTTGATTTTAATTAAATTAATTATTGAAAAAATTATCCACAAATTTCAGTGTAATTTTATGAAATTTAGAAAAAATATTGCTTATATAAACAAATAATAAAATTGTGTTTCACAAGTCACCCTTACAAGACCTTCTGACAAAAGCTACTTAAAAGCTTCGAAATTCACAAAAACACTCCTAAATCTAAAGATGATAATAACAAAATATATGAACTATAATCAAACTAGCAAATTTTTAGAAAACCGGTCCATATTTGACCCTAGCTTCCATATAAGATTCAATGACTGAATGGCTTATATATGGGCAAATCCGAAAAACATTAAACCAAGGACAAAATTTTAAAACTGTCAAAATCACGTATTTGTGTTTATGGAAAAATAAATTATATATTGAGCCTTTAGAACATTGAGCCTCTTGTAACATGTAACAACTTTTAATTGCTCTCTTCGTGAATGGCAGGTCTTTATTTGCACCCATCTCGAATTTTTATAAATTTTTTAAAATAATAGGTTTTTTAAGAGTTCATAAAAATCGCAAAAACATCCAATAAGGTATCAAGTTTCAGTAAAGGCTCAAAGTTTGCTTAATTTTATACAAATAGATGTGAAAGACCCCATCAAAAGCAATTGGAGTGATATAAATGACGTTAAGTAAAAAAGGGCTCACAGTGTATAGCGTAAGTCACAGAAATAAAGTTTTTTTTTTCAATTTAACTAGTGCAATTTTTCTTTTTTCTCCAATTGAACTTGGTTCGTAAAGAGAACTTATAGTATGCTTTACATTAGGCTAAAAATAAATAGATGTTAGTATAGCATTTTACAGAATAATATGTATAGGAAAGTGTGTAGCGTCCGCCACAGTATATATTTTTCACAGCATGAAATTTATAAAATACAAAATTTACGAACACATATCTGTCATATTCATAAATATCAACAGATTAAATTTAAGGCCTTTGAAATTTGATTTTTTTTTATTTGTGGGACACTCTAACAGCCAGCCGCAGCATTCTTTCGACGAAAAATTAGATGTAAAAATTGTAAATCTTTAAATAAATAATAAAAAATGTAACCGTCCAAAAATCGCATTTTAACCGCGAACATGAAAATGAAGTAGATGATGAAATAAAACCATTATTGTCACTGATTAACGAATCATAAAAAAAAAATATAAAATACGAATTTTTTTCCTAATAAAAACCATTCAAGTAAAAACTATATCATCTGTCACGTTATGGATTTTTGGTGAAACTGAAAACTTTAAAATATTTTTTTAAAGCTGTTTTGTAATCCTCTGATTTCCCTCTATCTATAATTATAGAAACACGTATTGAAAAAAAGTCACTTCCATTTCTTGTAGCGTCCGTCACAGCACTTTAAAAGCGAATATCTTTTTTTTTCCAAAACAAACATGTAAATTAACAAATGCCATTCGATAGCACAATCGATGGGTTAACATTCTCTGAAATCTGTGCAAAGGTATCTAGTTATATACATACATTTATATACAACATAATCCGTACAAATGTCTCGTCCATCACACAGGATTTGCCCATATACAAAATTAGGTATTATAACTTATTTTACTTTATTGATAATAAAATCACAAATCAAACTCAGTTTAGATCTTAAAAGCTTAAAATAATTTTTGATTTATTATTTACGAAAACTCATCCTTCAGATGCAAATTATTTGAAACATCCAAAAGTATGCAATACAATTTTCTTCAATTTCTATATACATCGAATGCTGCAATTCAGCGTCTTTCAGTTTTTGCTGCAAAATCTACTAACCACTAAGTTGCATTGATCCATAAAATTCGTGCCAGAAATTATTTCAAAACTTTTCTTAAGCCTTTTGTAAAAAGTTTTTTTCTTTACATTGAAAACCCTTAACTCTTCCTCTTCTGCTGGTATAAGGGAAAAGTTGTTGAGTTTATGGTTATGAGTAGTTGATGTGTGTCTTTGGTATTAAAGTTTAAGTTTGTTGATATAACGATTCATAATGTGTTGGTTTATAACTTATAAAATGAGGCTAAGGATTAAGGATCATAGCGAAGGAGAAAGGAAATAAAGAGGGATGAAGAAAAATATAAAATAATTTTATAATAATAATTTCATTAAGCTGCAACTATAAAAAATCAAAATTAAATTAAATAAGTTTTTTTTTCAAACTTTTAGAAGAAATAAAAAATGAGCTGCTAAGATTGTGGAAAAATTGTTGAAATTTTAATAACATTTTCTGTTAAGGAAATTAATACAGAACATGAAAATCTTTTTTCTAGAATATTACAAAATTAAAGAAAAGTTAAATTAAACAATTTCATAGAGAATTGAATAACAAATTAACAAATTCCTTAAAAGAAATATGATATTAATCTGTTGACTGTTACCACGGTTTTAGCCAAGTTACTGTGGAAACTATAACAATAAAAAGCATTTTCATTTTTTTGTCTCATTTTTCTATTGTTTTAACATTATGGTGATGATATCCATTAAATTTAATACTCTAAGTAAATTTATGCATTATTGTGTTACAGCTCAACAATAAAAATATTTTTTTTCGGAATGAGGAGAAAAATCCTAGATTTTTTTAATAAAACAAAAAATATATCAATATCAAATGTCTGCGAAATGTCCTGTTTGTCCGTTGTTCTTACTTAGATAAGAGATCCTTGTCGCATTTGTCTATGTCGGAATTATTGTATCGTTTTTAAATGTTTCCCTTTCATTCGTTGAGAAAATATTTTATTTTTTATAAATAAAATTATAAGATGTCTTGCTAAGATAATAATAAGATTGCTTTTAAGGATAATAGAGGCTTAGCATTGATCCTTTGGTTTGATAATCTAGTTAAAGCGACTTTGATATAAATAACATATAAAACATATTAAAATTGTTTTAAAAAGACATTAAAATGTGAAAAATAATTGTGGAGTATACTTTAGGGGGTTAGCTTTAAAAATTTGGTAGAATTTGTTTAAGAAAATTTTTATAAGGAAAACTTTTGTATAAAAAAATGTTATAACCAAAAATTTTGTATAAAACATTTTTATATCGAAAAATTTTACAGAAAAAAATGCAAATTTTCTATAAGAAAATTTTATTAACAAAAAACTTTCTATAACAAATATTTTTTTAACTACAAATTTTCTATAAGAATTTTTCTTAAACGAAAAATTTCCTATAGGATAATTATTTTTAACGAAAAAATTGTTAAAAGAAAAATTTTCATAACGACAAATTTTCTATAAGAAAATCTTTACAAAAAAAAAAAATTTTTGAAAAATTTATTAAAAAAATATTTTCTACAAGAAAATTTTCGATAAGAACAATTTTTTTACCGAAAAATCTTCTATAAGAATTTTTTTCAACGAAAAATTTCCTATGGGAAAATTATTTTTAACGAAAAAATTGTTAAAAGAAATATTTTTATAAAATAAGTAATTTTTGAAAAATTTCTTTTAAAAAATAAAGAAATTTTTGAAAAATTGCCTATAAAAATAGGAAATTTATGAAAAATTTCCTGTAAAAAACGAAATTATTAAAAAAATTCCTATAAAAATAAGAAATTTTGAAAAATTTCCTATAAAAATAAGAAATTTTTTAAAAAATTTTCTGTAAAAAAAAGAAATTTTTGAAAAATTTCCTATTAAAAAAAGAAATTTTTGAAAAATGTCTTATACAAATAAGAAACTTTTAAAAAATTTCCTATAAAAACAAAAAATTTCGTATAAAAAGAAGAAATTTTTGAAAAATTTCCTATAAAAATAAGAAATTTGTGAAAATTCATATAAAAATAAGAAATTTTTTAAAAATTTTCTATAAAAATAAAAATTTTTTGAAATAATTCCTATAAAAATAAGAAGTTTTTGAAAATTTTCCTATAAAAATAAGAAATTTTTGAAAAATTTCCTATAAAAATATGGAAATTTTTAAAAAATTTCCTATAAAAATAAGAAATTTTTGGAAAATTTACTATTCAAATAAGAATTTTTTGAAAAATTTATTATAAAAATAAGAAATTTTTGGAAAATTTACTATTCAAATAAGAAATTTTTGAAAAACTTCCTATAAAAACAAGATACGTTGAAAAATGAAATTTTTGGAAAATTTCCTATTCAAATAAGAAATTTTTAAAAAATTTCCTATTCAAATAAGAAACTTTTTAAAAATTACCAATAAAAATAAGAAATTTTTGAAAATAAGAAATTTTTGAAAAATTTCCTATAAAAATAAGAAATTTTTGAAAAATTTCCTATAAAAATAAGAAATTTTTGAAAAATTTCCTATAAAAATAAGAAATTTTTGAAAAATTTCCTATAAAAATAAGAAGTTTTTGAAAAATTTCCTATAAAAATAAGAAATTTTTGAAAAATTTTCTATAAAAATAAGAAATTTTTGAAAAATTTCATATAAAAACAAGAAATTTTTGAAAAATTTCCTATAAAAATAAGAAATTTTTGAAAAATTTCCTATAAAAATAAGAAATTTTTGAAAAATTTCCTATAAAAATAAGAAATTTTTGAA
Organism: Stomorhina lunata; assembly: GCA_933228675.1. NCBI lineage: Eukaryota > Metazoa > Arthropoda > Insecta > Diptera > Rhiniidae > Stomorhina > Stomorhina lunata. The sequence goes on along the minus strand of OW121740.1, from coordinate 111,155,964 downwards.
AAATTTCCTATAAAAATAAGAAATTTTTGAAAAATTTCCTAAAATAAGAAATTTTTGAAAAATTTCCTATAAAAATAAGAAATTTTTGAAAAAATTCCTATAAAAATAAGAAATTTTTGAAAAATTTCCTATAAAAATAAGAAATTTTTGAAAAAATTCTAATAAAAATAAGAAATTTTTGAAAAATTTCCTATAAAAATAAGAAATTTTTGAAAAATTTCCTATAAAAATAAGAAATTTTTGAAAAATTTCCTATAAAAATAAGAAATTTTTGAAAAATTTCCTATAAAAATAAGAAATTGTTGAAAATTTTCCTATAAAAATAAGAAATTTTTTAAAAATTTCCTATTATAATAAGAAATTTTTTGAAAAATTTCCTATAAAAATAAGACATTTTTGAAAAATATCCTATAAAAATAATACATTTTTAAAAATTTTTTATAAAAATTAGATATTTTTGAAAAATTTCGTTTAAAAATAAGATTTTTTAAATTTTCCATTTAGACTAGAATTTTTTTAAAAATTTCCTATGAAGATTAGAATTTTTTGAAAATATTCCTGTAAAAATAAGAAATTTTGGAAATATTTCCTATAAAAATAAAAACTTTTAAAACATTTCCTATACAAATAAGAAATTTTTGAAAATTTTTTATAAAGATAAGAAATTTTTGAAATACTTTCTATAAAAATAAGAAAATTTCCTACAAAAATAAAAACTTTTTGAAAAACTTCCTATAAAAATAAGAAATTTTTGAAAAATTTCCTATACAAAGTTTCTATAACAAAACTTTTAAAAATAAAAATTTTTGATAAGAAAATATTTATTACTAAAAATTTTTTTTAAGAAAATTATTAATACAAAAACTTTTACATCGAAAATTTTTTATTAGAATGTTTTATATAGAAAAAATTTATATTAGAAATTTTTTATAGGAATATATTCTATTGGATTTTGTTTTATAGAAAAATATTCTTTTAGAAAATTTTTTATAGGAAAACATTCTATTTGAAATTTTTATATAGAAACATTTTCTATAAAAAAATTCTATATAGAAAAATTAATGTAGAAAATTTTATTTTTATTAGAATTTTTTTTTTACAAATTTTAATAACGAAAACCTACTTATAACATCAAAAATTGTTCTATCAATAAAAATTTTATATTGAAAAATTTGTCTGTCGAAAATATTCTTAAAGTTTTTTTTAAATCAAAAAGCTTATTTTTGATATGATATTTTTTTATAACAAAATTTTGGTTTACAAAATTTTCAAACATTTTCCTTTAGCGAGATTTCAAAAAAAATTAGTTTAAGAAGATTTTATACAAAAAGTCTTATATTCAAAAATTTTCTAAAAAAAATGTAAATTTTAAGAATAAATTAACAAAAAAAAAAAAACAAAAACAAATATTTTCTATAAGAAATGGAAAATTTTCCGTTAGTCTCACAATTCGGTGCCTATTTTACTTTTGACTAAATAGTTTTTTTAAATTTTCTCGTTTTCTTAATTATATATTTAACAGATTTTAATTTATCTTAATTTTGAAAAATCAACTATTTCTATTCATTTAACTGTGACTTGTTTCTGTCTGTGATTACACGCTTTATCTTGCGTATTTAATTTTCGCACTCACATTTTCCAAAATATATACAAAAAGAAAAAAAAAGATCCTCTAAAGACACAAGAAGGTCTGTCTTTGGAAAACACAAAAAGCTTTTTATCGTTTGAATAGATAAACCAACACAGATACATACATTAACAAGAGCAAAAGGATATAAAAAGAATAAAATGTTATCTTTTACATTTCAAGTTCGTAATTAAAACAGTTTTAGAGAAAACGAAAAAAATAATGAAATTCCTTTAATTTCGCAAAAGAAAAAGAAATGCGAACCAACAAGTAAACTCTTTTTCATTTAAGAAAAACAAAGATTCTTATATAATATTATTATACCCTACACTAGGTTTTGTGATAGTGGAAAAGCTATAGTTCAGTTGTGCTAATATTTGTAATGTCTACCGGTCGACAGTTTCTCTATCTTTTTATCCATGCATTCTTTTGCTCAAGGTAGGGTATGATTTTGGACTTGATTATACCTTTCTAACAGTTTTAATTTTTTTACTGTTAAAAACATGACTTTGGCCATCAACTTAACAGAGAGCCAAAGGAACTGACAATTGCAAAGAGAAGCGTTCAAGTGGAATAATTTGTAAAACTTTTAATTTTCCGCAAAAGAATTCACAATTGTTGTTCCTGTCAGAGAAAAGAATAAAGTTTTAAATTAAGAAAAAATAAAAATAAGTGCATACTCTAAGGTGTTAGGAAAAAGTAAATGTGTGAAAAAGGGCTCTAAGGGATTTTTTTGTTTAGAATGGAAAAAACCTTGAAATTAAGTTAATCTTAAATTAAGCAAAAAGATTTAAATTTCAAAAACAGATATAACTATAACGAGTTCTTTCTATGGAAAAATATTTTTATCGAAAATTCTTCTATGGAAAAATTTGTTTATTTAAAGTTTTTCTATAGAAAAATATTTTTATCGAACATTTTTCAGTAGAAAATTTTTTCTTTATCGGAAATTTTTTCTATAGAAATTATTCTTCTTTAGAAAAAATATTTTTACAGAAAATTTTTATAAAAAAGAAAATTTTTATAAAAAAGAAATTAGAAAATTTTTCTATAGAAAAATATTTCTATCGAAAATTTTTTTATAGAAATTTCGAAATTTTCGAAATTTTTCTATAGAAAAATATTTCTATCGAAAATTTTTGTACAGAAAATTATTTCTATCGAAAATTTTTCTATAGAAAAATATTTCTATCGAAAATTTTTCTATAGAAAAATATTTCTATCGAAAATTTTTCTATAGAAAAATATTTCTATCGAAATTTTTTTTATAGAAAAATATTTCTATCGAAAATTTTTCTATAGAAAAATATTTCTATCGAAAATTTTTCTATAGAAAAATATTTCTATCGACAATTTTTCTATAGAAAAATATTTCTATTGAAAATTTTTCTATAGAAAAATATTTCTATCGAAATTTTTCTGTAGAAAAATATTTCTATCGAAAATTTTTCTACAGAAAAATTTTTTTATCGAAAAATTTTCTATCGAAAAATTTTCTATAGAAAAATTTTTTTATCGAAAAATTTTCTATAGAAAAATTTTTTATCGAAAAATTTTCTATGGAAAAATTTTTTTGTCGAAAAATTTTCTATAGAAATATTTTTTTTATCGAAAATTTTTCTATAGAAAATTTTTTTTATCGAAAATTTTTCTATAGAAAATTTTTTTTATCGAAAATTTTTCTATAGAAAAATTTTTTTATCGAAAATTTTTCTATAGAAAAATTTTTCTATTGAAAATTTTTCTCTAGAAAAATTTTTTATAGAAAATTTTTCTATAGAAAAATATTTTTATCGAAAATTTTTCTATAGAAACATTTTTTTATCGAAAATTTTTCTATAGAAAAATTTTTTATCGAAAATTTTTCTATAGAAAAATTTTTTTATCGAAAATTTTTCTATAGAAAAATTTTTTTATCGAAAATTTTTCTATAGAAAAATTTTTTTATCGAAAATTTTTCTATAGAAAAATTTTTTTATCGAAAATTTTTCTATAGAAAAATTTTTTTATCGAAAATTTTTCTATAGAAAAATTTTTTTATCGAAAATTTTTCTATAGAAAAATTTTTTTATCGAAAATTTTTCTAGAAAAATTTACTTACATACATATGTTGTTAACATTGTTACTATTCTAAAAATAGCATCAAACCAAAAAGTCTTGTTCTTCTCTACATGCCAACGGCAAGTGAAAAGATCGAGCAAAACAAGTAATAGGAGAATACACAATCAATTAAACGTAGTGATGTTCGATCAAACTCAATGAGTTAAATTGATGATTATCTCTGCAATTTGACAACTCGACTGTGGTCGAGGGCGCTAAGTGCTGATGACGTCCTGTGGCGGGACAAAAATTGCAATCCACTGAGCCGCGTTCAAAAATAATTTTTTCAGTTTTTCTCCACAATTACTTTTCAAATTTTCAAAATTAATAATTTGAAAGTTAAATGAACTCAAGCCTGATTAAACCTAATTTTTCAATCAATTCTAAAGTTCGAATAATTAATTCCCAAATAAAGAAAATTTTTCTATAGAAAAATTTTTTTATCGAAAATTTTTCTATAGAAAAATTTTTTTATCGAAAATTTTTCTATAGAAAAATTTTTTTATCGAAAATTTTTCTATAGAAAAATTTTTTTATCGAAAATTTTTCTATAGAAAAATTTTTTTATGGAAAATTTTTCTATAGAAAAATTTTTTTATCGAAAATTTTTCCATAGAAAAATTTTTTTATCGAAAATTTTTCTATAGAAAAATTTTTTATCGAAAATTTTTCTACAGAAAATTTGTTTATCGAAAATTTTTTTATAGAAAAATTTGTTTATCGAAAATTTTTTTATAGAAAAATTTTTTATCGAAAATTTTTTTATAGAAAAATTTTTCTATTGAAAATTTTTCTCTAGAAAATTTTTTTTATAGAAAATTTTTCTATAGAAAAATATTCTTATCGAAAATTTTTCTATAGAAAAATTTTTTTATCGAAAATTTTTCTATAGAAAAATTTTTTTATCGAAAATATTTCTATAGAAAAATTTTTTTATCGAAAATTTTTCTATAGAAAAATTTTTTTATCGAAAATTTTTCTATAGAAAAATTTTTTTATCGAAAATTTTTCTATAGAAAAATTTTTTTATCGAAAATTTTTCTATAGAAAAATTTTTTTATCGAAAATTTTTCTATAGAAAAATTTTTTTATCGAAAATTTTTCTATAGAAAAATTTTTTTATCGAAAATTTTTCTATAGAAAAATTTTTTTATCGAAAATTTTTCTATAGAAAAATTTTTTTATCGAAAATTTTTCTATAGAAAAATTTTTTTATCGAAAATTTTTCTATAGAAAAATTTTTTTATCGAAAATTTTTCTATAGAAAAATTTTTTTATCTAAAATTTTTCTATAGAAAAATTTTTTTGTCGAAAATTTTTCTATAGAAAAATTTTTTTATCGAAAATTTTTCTATAGAAAAATTTTTTTATCGAAAATTTTTCTATAGAAAAATTTTTTTATCGAAAATTTTTCCATAGAAAAATTTTTTTATCGAAAATTTTTCTATAGAAAAATTTTTTTATCGAAAATTTTTGCATAGAAAAATTTTTTAATCGAAAATTTTTGGATAGAAAAATTTTTTTATCGAAAATTTTTCTATAGAAAAATTTTTTTATCGAAAATTTTTCTATAGAAAATTTTTTTTATCCAAAATTTTTCTATAGAAAAATTTTTTTATCGAAAATTTTTGCATAGAAAAATTTTTTTATCGAAAATTTTTCTATAGAAAAATTTTTTTATCGAAAATTTTTGCATAGAAAAATTTTTTTACCGAAAATTTTTCTATAGAAAAATTTTTTTATTGAAAAGTTTTCTATAGAAAAATTTTTTTATCGAAAACTTTTCTATAGAAAAATTTTTTTATCGAAAATTTTTCTATAGAAAAATTTTTTTATCAAAAATTTTTCTATAGAAAGATTTTTTTATGGAAAATTTTTCTATAGAAAAATATTTTATCGAAAAATTTTTTAGACAAAAATATTTTTATCAAAAATTTTTCTTTAAAAAAATATTTTTATAGAACATATTTCTATAGAAAAAATATTTTTATCTTGAAGATATTTATACAGAAAATTCTAAAATTGTTTAGTATTCGTACCTATTTCAGTTTCGAAAAAATTAAATTTGGAATTTATCGTTTAATGCTCTATATATGTGTGTGGCATACTTTTAGGAGTTAATTTCGTTGTAGGTGTGTTTGTCAGAACCTGCCTCACAAACTACCTTAGTTTAGTCAAGCCTTGTGAATTATTTTAAGAAATTAGTCATAGTTTGATAAATATCTTATTTGCCTTTCTGCAAAATAATTTATTTCCATCAGCCTAAATGTAGGCACTATAAAATCAAGCTTTCTAGCATATTTACTAAACATTAAGTAGTATTAATAATGTTTTTAATTAAACTTTTAATAATTGCAATTAAAGAATTGTGTTTACAAGCCATTAAATTGCCAATTAATATATTGTACATTTAATAAAGTATGCTTTCAGGCGCCTAACAATTTATACTCAATATATATTCAAGATTTAATTTAAATTATGGTATTTAATAATAAATTTTCTTTATTACCTACCATCTTTTTCACATTTTATTTTATTCTTCATAAATCTTATATAATGCAATTTGTGACAATCGATTTGCTTGAGTTTGTACTTAGTATTTCAATACTAAAGCATTTAATTTGTATTTTTTCCATTCAAATACAAAATCTTCAGTAGTTATTTATGCAAAATCATGAATTGTGGATGATCAAATATAAATTAAAGTATTTAAGCCTTAAGATTACATTTATCCATTTATGGTGTGTCTGAATACAAAAATAAAATCTTAGATTTTTTTTTTTCCGAAATATTGTGGCCGCAGTAAACAAATGACTTTTGCGGTTATAAAATGTTGCCGATTAAATCTTTTATAATAATGAGAGTGTTATTAAATCTGGCGTAACTTTGGCGAAGAAAATTTGGTTTTGATTGTGGGAGCTCAACATAAATGAAAGCAAATAAGAGAAATTAAAGTTGAAATTGTTAGAAAAGCATAGAATACTTCATTTTATGAGCTTATCCTTATAATTTAATGACCTTCGGACAAAACAGAACTTACAATTATTTCGTTCTTTTATTTTTATTTAAGTATTTTGAAGTCAGTGTGATATTGTTAATAGAAATTTTACAAAACATTTAACACAGCATACATTAAGGCTGCTTAATATCATTTAAATAATGCATACTTTTTTTAAACTTCCACTTCTTTTTCCTTAAGTTCTTGAAACATTAGTATTAATTAAATTTAACTTAATGTTCTTTCTGTTTTTTTTTTTGACTTTCTTATTTCATTTTTGAACTTTCTTTAATAATTTTGTTTTTCTCAGAAGAAATATTTTTTCTCGATAACATAATTTAATATTGAGTTAAAGCAAACATATTAAAGTTTTCACTAACAAGAACTAAATTCTTAGGAATTTATGTGTAATTAAAGTCATACAAACAAGACATGTAAAAAAAACTAAAGCCTTATTAAAGAAAATTTTTATTAAATCAAAAATTCTGAGAATATTAATTCTATTAGTTTATTATCTCTGACGAATTCTACTCATTTCGTATTTCCATTAATTTTGGATAAAATTTAATTTTTAACTTAATATACTGGGGCCAAATTACCGCATTCGATATCGATCGAAATCTTAGATATTTTCAAAACATTTGTATAGCATATTTTAAGGATAATCAAAATTTTTTAAAAGATGCACAGCTTACCATATTTTTTTGAAATTTTTTGCCAAAAGATGAATAATAGTTGAAGAGTTTAAATTGAACAATATAAATTTTCAAAAACTAATCAAAATAGATACCAAATTTCAATAAACTTTTTGCTTCGAAGTAACTTTGAACATCCCTAAAGTATACTTCACAATATTTGCTTAAAAGTCTGAGTTTTCGATCGATATAGAATGGGGTAATTTGGCCCCTGAATTTTCAATCGATATCGAATGCGGTAATTTGCCTCCAGCTAAACTCAATTTGATTAAAAAGTTACGCCTTATCGACTGCAACACTTTATCCTTAAATTATGTGTAACAGTTTCCGTGACTTTTTTCAGAAAATTTTTAACTTTGTTCTACGATAGGTAAATTTTAGTGAATTTTTTTCACCTAGTCCAAAGAAGAGACTTTCTTCTTTCACATGATTATAGTTGGAGCACCGAACAAAACCGAGCCAACTTAGTTTTTTTTCAAAGAAAAACGAAAACACTGAATTTTGTAGAAATTTTTTGATTTCCTGATATCTCCTAAACTATATACGAGATTAAGTAATTTTCTTCTGCAGACTAAAACCAAGGTTCTGAGTTTTAATTAAATCGATATCAAGGTTAAATCTGTTAAACTATATTCGACGAGTAAAGTTTAAGTTGAACTATATGTTTTGAAAAACGAATCAAAATTGATACCAAATTTCAATAAACTTTTTGCATCGAAGTAACTTTGAACATCCCTAAAGTATAATTTACAATATTTGCTTAAAAGTCTGAGTTTTCGATCGATATCGAATGCGGTAATTTGGTCCCTGTGCATTTTCTTAATCTAAGTAAAATACCGAAATTCAGCAACAAAATTATCTTTCAAAAGCACTAATTATTTTTTAATCGAACAGTCGTTTTGGAAATAAATTTTATAAAGTTCATGTACTGTCTTCAATGATTCGACCCAGAATAAAATGATTTTCTGACAAATTAAGAAAAGGTAGAGAAAACATTTATTTGCTGGTGATTGCAGTTATATTAATATTTTTTAGATTAAATATAGTTGGAGTGATAACTTAGTAATTAAGAAATTATACGCGAATTAATAAAGACAGTTTCAGACACATAATATTTAATAATAATATCTTTAAAATATTTTCCTTAACACAGTATAAATTGTATTTTTTTTTTCTTTTATTACCAACAAAACATTTAAATATATTTATGTATCATACTAAATTTCGACACACTGTTCCCCTTGCACAGTAGGTTGTTTTCATATTAAATTTTTTGGGATACTTCTAAAAAATGTGTCTTATTTCAATTCCAAGACTTAAAAAAATTAGCATAAAATATTACATTTTGGTCAATATATTCCAAAGTCTAGTATTCTGTCTCTTTCTCTCAGTTTATCCTTTTCCTTGCAAATCCTTATATACGAAAATATTTTAAAATTTATTTTAAAGCTTAAATTTTAATTTATTTGAACATTTCGTTATCGTATGACAACGAAGAAATTTAAGAAATGTCTATTACGACTGTTGTGACCCTTCCTTCTTCCCGCCCTTAATTTTCCTGTTTTTGCGATTTTACAAAGAAAACTTTCCACATTTCTTATCGCTGGTTTGTTAAGAAAGAATGTGTTTTCAGCGTTTTTTTTTTTCTCTAAATTCTTTTTCTGTCTTTGTGTCCTTTCCAGTTTATTCAGTTTAAATGCATATTTTAACGTAATTTTTTTCTATTATTTGCTAGGGCTTTTTTTTCTTCTGTTTCATTTACATTTTGTTTTAGGTTTCATCTATATTTTCTTATTTAAATTGTAATTCCTTAGATTGTGGAAAATATTAGGGAAATAATAGAAAAGGAAGGAACTAAGTCTGTCCTAAGAAAACTTCTTACAACTATTAGTTTTGTGCAATGTCAACATTAGTTTGGTGGCACTAGTTTGTTTGATATTTTTTTCATTTCTATTTTTTTTTTTTTTTTCATTCATCTAACAAACTAAAGCTGTTGCTCACATTGTGCATGTTAATGTTGCACTATGGTTTAGTTAGAGTTTTTGAGAGGAAAAAAAAATAAATAATGTGTTTTTTAAGTTTATGTTGGCAGACAAATTATTTTCTCTTGAATTGATAAAATAATTACATGCCATTAAGGATAATGTCCTTTGGTGTTATCCAACTTAAACACGATTTGCATAACTATTGAATAAGATGTTGTAATTGACTTCGCTGCAGCAGCTTTTCTTGTTCTATGCTTTTTAATGTCTAATCAACTTATTCTATTTTATTTTCCAACTTTTTGTGATTTTTTGACTAAAAAAATTTTAAAGGGAAGAGTTTTTTGTAGAAAAATTGTCGTAGGAAGGGTTTTCTATAAAAAAAGTTGTCGATAGGAAGGGTTTTCTATAGAAAAGTTGTCGGTAGAAAGAGTTTTCTATAGAAAAGTTGTCGGTAGAAAGAGTTTTCTATAGAAAAGTTGTCGGTAGAAAGAGTTTTCTATAGAAAAGTTGTCGGTAGAAAGAGTTTTCTATAGAAAAGTTGTCGGTAGAAAGAGTTTTCTATAGAAAAGTTGTCGGTATAAAGAGTTTTCTGTAGAAAAGTTGTCGGTAGAAAGAGTTTTCTATAGAAAAGTTGTCGATAGAAAAAGTTTTCTATAGAAAAGTTGTCGGTAGAAAGAGTTTTCTATAGAAAAGTTGTCGGTAGAAAGAGTTTTCTATAGAAAAGTTGTCGGTAGAAAGAGTTTTCTATAGAAAGAGTTTTCTATAGAAAAGTTGTCGGTAGAAAGAGTTTTCTATAGAAAAGTTGTCGGTAGAAAGAGTTTTCTATAGAAAAGTTGTCGGTAGAAAGAGTTTTCTATAGAAAAGTTGTCGGTAGAAAGAGTTTTCTATAGAAAAGTTGTCGGTAGAAAGAGTTTTCTATAGAAAAGTTGTCGGTAGAAAGAGTTTTCTATAGAAAAGTTGTCGGTAGAAAGAGTTTTCTATAGAAAAGTTGTCGGTAGAAAGAGTTTTCTATAGAAAAGTTGTCGGTAGAAAGAGTTTTCTATAGAAAAGTTGTCGGTAGAAAGAGTTTTCTATAGAAAAGTTGTCGGTGGAAAAAGTTTTCTATAGAAAAGTTGTCGGTGGGAAGAGTTTTCTATAGAAAAGTTGTCAGTGGGAAGAGTTTTCTATAGAAAAGTTGTCGGTGGGAAGAGTTTTCTATAGAAAAGTTGTCGGTGGGAAGAGTTTTCTATAGAAAAGTTGTCGGTGGGAAGAGTTTTCTATAGAAAAGTTGTCGGTGGGAAGAGTTTCTATAGAAAAGTTGTCGGTGGGAAGAGTTTTCTATAGAAAAGTTGTCGGTGGGAAGAGTTTTCTATAGAAAAGTTGTCGGTGGGAAGAGTTTTCTATAGAAAAATTGTCGGTGGGTAGAGTTCTCTATAGAAAAGTTGTCGGTGGGAAGAGTTTTCGATAGAAAAGTTGTCGGTGGGAAGAGTTTTCTATAGAAAAGTTGTCGGTGGGAAGAGTTTTCTATAGAAAAGTTGTCGATAAAAAGAGTTTTCTATAGAAAAGTTGTCGGTGGGAAAAGTTTTCTATAGAAAAGTTGTCGGTGGGAAAAGTTTTCTATAGAAAAGTTGTCGGTGGGAAAAGTTTTCTATAGAAAAGTTGTCGGTGGGAAAAGTTTTCTATAGAAAAGTTGTCGGTGGGAAAAGTTTTCTATAGAAAAGTTGTCGGTGGGAAAAGTTTTCTATAGAAAAGTTGTCGGTGGGAAAAGTTTTCTATAGAAAAGTTGTCGGTGGGAAGGGTTTTCTATATAAAACTTTTCATTGGGAAGTATTTTCTATAGAAAAGTTGCCGGTGGGGGTGGTTTTTTATAGAGAAGAAATAAAGAACAAAATTTTTTTAGGATATTGTATTATTCACTTGGTTATGGTCCACCGCTCCGAATCCATATTGTCAAAGATGAAGCTTCAAACAACTTTAGAAGTTATCATCTTTATGTTTTTGTTGTCATTGTTATTTCAAACATCTCTTAGTATTATAATTAAAATTATTAAAAAATCTCTTTGTTATTCATTTCAATAATACGAAGACCTATATTTTAGTATTTTCCCATTCAAATTATACTTTCACATATGGTTCAAGCAACTGCTACCATAGCTACATTGTATGTAGGATTTACCACAAATGTATGCTATTATTTACTTACGACAATACAAAGGCAATTGTCTACAAACATATAAGAAATTGTTTATATATAAACGTTTTACCACAAAAGACAATGTCTGCCATCACAACGACATAGACAACATTTAATAAGGTAATAGAAGAGCTCATCTGTAATAAAAACAGAAGCGTAGAAATAAAAATATTTTTTATTGTTAAGCAAAAACCACGACCTTGTAAAATGCGTCTGCCTATTCACCTTCTAGAGTCATGTCTAGATTAGGGTAGACAATGTCTACTAAACATTAGGGAATAAATGTTTTTGATAAAGCAAAATTTCTATAAGGTTATTAGAATGGTAAGGTTATTGCCTTCTTTAGAAACCTAAATAAGTTTTTTATATATAATATTTTATTTTATTGCAAATCATAAATATGACAATTTTGCGACGCATATGATTAACAAGTAAAGTGTGTTTAACATATAGTATACTTTTAGGAAAACCAACATAAAGAGTGCTCTAAATAAAATTTGTAGTTGGATTTTCTTAAATAAAATCAAACCTTTTAATATAAAAACTCTACAAAATACGCAAATATAATGACATATTATACAAAATCATTTAGCATTAAAATGTTTACTTAGTACTCGGGTTTTGCAAAATTATCGACTTTTTTCGGAAACCCTCCCATTAAAGATTTTACAGTTGCTTCTGATACCTTTTTGGAGCATGTGTTCCACCTGCGCTTAAAATCAGACATGTTCTTCTTCAATTCCTTTTTTACCAGAGCCCAATACCTTTCCACAGGCCGAAGTTCTGGACAGTTGGATGGATTTGCCTCTCGTGGTACAAAAATGACATTATTCTTTGAGTACCACTCAAGTGCCTTTTTTCCATAATGGCTTGATGCCAAATCGGGCCAAAAAAATGTAGTCACTCTGTGCTCTCTTAAAAAGGGTAACAACCGTTTTTGTAGGCACTCCTTTATATAAATTTCTGTGTTTATTGTGCCAGATGCCACAAATAATTTACTTCTTTTGCCACAACTGCAAATAGCTTGCCACACGAGAAACTTCTTAGGGAATTTTGTTTGTTTTTTTGTGCGAAACTCTTGCCGAACATTGCTCCGTTTATCAGCAATATAAAAATCTTGACCAGGAAGTTGAGAAAAGTCTGCCAGTACGTATGTTTCATCATCCATCATACAAAAGGTGTATTTTTTTATAAAATCAGACTTCAATTTTTTCGCTCGTTTTTTTGCTTCTAAGTTCTTTATAGCATTGCGATCTGGCACCTTTTGGACTTTGTATGTCTTCAGTCCAGCATAAGCTTTGACTCTATGTGCAAAATTCGTAGTACATTTCACCGTACGGGCTGCTTTTCTTAAAGAAGTGTTAGGCGCTCTTCGAAAGAGTCGCTCGAATTCTTTTGCCTTACCAATATCTGTAGGACCTTTTTTCCTCCCTCATCCAGGTTTTTTTTCAATGCTCAGGTTTTCCTTATATCGTCTGATGGCATTAGAAACCGTTCGAGGGTCAACTTTCAAATTTTTAGCTATTTTTTTAAAAGTCCATGACGAATTTTTTTGAAAAGTTTTAATTATATTTTCACGAACTTTTTTTTCGCAGTCGATTTTGATTGAAAATTAATAATTTCTAAAATAATAGTATCTAACATATCTATAGAAACTAACTTGATCAAAAAATAAATTATTTCTTGCACTATGGATAAATTTTGTCTAAAATAGTAAATGCATATTTTTTTTTAGAACACCCTTTAAAACTGTTAAGTTGTCTATGGGTTGAAATAGTTAATGTAATATAAAACGAATTTAAGGCTTTATTTATATATAATAAAATTTATTAAGAATTTAGGTATAAAAAAAAATATTCGAAGTAATACAAGTGGTTCCTATTTATTTCTTCGCACTCCTTTTCATGTTACAAAGTCTCCTTACATACACTTACAATAACATACTTACAGAGTTATATCCGTTAACTAAATATGAATATTTACACATTTCTGCATAAACGAACAATATTTGTTTTTATTACAATTTTTTTATTGTTTTATGAGTCAAATTTAGAATTCTTTTTATGTGGTTTCTATTTCTATTTCAACATATGTCTATTCCCATTTGTTTGCATTTTTTAAACCTTGTCATAACCCAATTGTTAGCTATATCGAGAACATACTTATTGATAGGAACATATTTGTCTTCGTTTCTAGGAATATCGAGAAAAATATCAAGTATTAAACCATTTCGTTATATTGTATCCATATGGATACATTCAATTTTGAAGGCATCTAAAAATGTTTAAGCTAAAGAATTTATTTTATTATCGACTTATTATTGTTTTTCAAGGTCTTATAAATCTTTTTCAGTAAAAGACTTTTAGATTTTTATAAAATTTTGAGATTAATAACAAATAACTTACTTATTAATTAAAAAAAAAAAATACTAACTAGGAAAGTGATAAAAATTTATACTAGAACCGAGACTAGTAATACAGGTAAAAGCATCACGGACAATTTATGGGTGGTATAAAGTCCGTTAGACTCTACACATCTCTTAAGTGTCGAAAGAAACATTCAAGTGCCTCGGTTCCTTTGATCTGCTAACCATTTATATCGGATTTTCCAAAAGTACAGTGACAGGGACAGCAGACGACTCTATTTTTCTTGCTGCTCTTTTGACAAGAGCGGCAAGCGTTTTTTATCTGTCAAAATTTCTCATGCCCATACAATTTGTATGGAGCATACCTAAATAACGCGGCGGCAACTCTTTGCGGTTGGAAAATCCGATTTTGACAGCGCGTTTAAAAGTGAAGTTGGTTGCAAAAGACACCAAATGTAAACAAAACAAAAAAGTGGGAAAACCAAAACATTTAAAAAAAATTAACGGGTTGTTTAATTATTTTTTAGCAATCCTGTTTTTATAGTTTTGACGTAAATTTGCCACTTTTATTTAGGTATGGCAGCAGAGCGTTTCAAGTGAGCGTCCTGCATGCCGTTCTTATTTAGGGCAAACCTTACTTGCCGTTTTATGATGGAAAGACTTACGAGCCAACAATAAGTCGAAATTATTAAAATTTACCGAGTCAGTGGTCTTAACGTTAAGAGCGCGAGTCATGTTCAGCGATGAGTCTCATTTCTAGCTGAATGACTACGTCAATAAACATAATATTCGAAATTGGTCAGGCAATCCACACGAACTCCACGAGTCATCACTGCATGAAAAAAAAACAAAAAACGGTTTGGTTCGGTTTAGTTACGGCCTAATGACGCCACCGTCATTAGGCCGTACTTCTTCCGAGATGATCAAGACCTTCACGTTATTGTGGATGGGAATCGCTAACGTTTTATGATAACAGAATATTTTTGGCCCCAATTGAATGATGTGGACTTGGAGGACATGTGGTTCCAACAGGATGGCGTCACAGGCCACACAGCGAATGTCACAAACAATTTATTGAAAACCAAGTTTGTAGAACGTGTTATCTCACGACATGATCCTGTCGATTGGCCGCCGTTAGACTATTTCGAAAATTGTGTTCAGGGTCTGCACTTCAGCAAGTGTGCCCGTGGTGGCCATGCAAAAGAAATGAAGTGCCATACAAAATAGCATCAAATGTGCTTTTACAGGAATAAGGAATTAAATTGATATCCAAAACCGTTTTTGTTTTATTTATTTGTAGCGCTCTTAATAAGAAACTCTTTATAACCTACATCTGTCTAAAGGCTTCATGGTCTATTTTGAAGTAACTCGATCTTGAGAAAGTAGGGTAGCCAACTCTATTCTTCACTTGAGCATAGTCGCAATCTGGATATATTTTACTGTTCCATCGATATTACAATAGTATGTGTTTCAGTAAAATTAGGGACCTTGTAAATAGTACTCGTATGTCTTCTGGGACTTATACTGTTTTCGGTAGGCCAGTGGCTCACACAAAAAATGTCCCTTTGTGGAATAAACTTTCCGTTGAGTACTTTTTTCAGTTGGTAGTTGATGTCGATAGTAATACAACGTTTATGATGGTCATAAAAGTTTTTGATACCATTTTCATATTACGATAAATCGTAAGCCTCACAATTCCTGCAAGGCTTTTCTTCACCTTAAACAGGAAAATGACTTTGCTGCAGATCTGAAGAAAACAGTGGTTGCGTAAGGATTTCGAAGCCCAATGCTAAATTTTCTTTCTAGTTATCACTACCTCTAGGTCTAAAATACACTCAGAATATTATGTAAGTAAAATTAACTTAAAATGTAATTTGAAATTAATGAATATTCATTTAAAAACCGGTCAACTGATTTTTCATTCAAATTCAATAAATATTTCATTTAAATTTAACTGACAAATATTTAAACTACATTTTCAGTTTTAAAAACGGAATATTCAGTTGTTTTCAAAAAAATTACTGACAAAAATTTAAACTACATTTTTAGTATAAAAAACGGAAATTTTCATTTATTTTTAAAAAATTGAATGGTAAAAAACTACGTAAAATTTCCATAAAACGGACAATTTTCATTTGCTTTTTTAACGTATAATGGGTGTTTTTTTTTAGAGGTATAGAACTTCGAATTTAAATAAAACACAAGAAAATCGTTTTAATGTCCATCAATTTGGCTTTATTGGAAGGATAATTTTATGCCATTAATGTTTAAATATGATTTCGGGCATGTGGCCGCCCGCCGCGGCTGGCTCGAATAAAGCCAATTATACAGGTCCAATTTTCAACTACTTTTTCGAGCATATGGGGCCGTATGTTGGCAATAACGCCACGAATGTTGGCTTCCAAGTCCCCTAACGTTTCTGGTTTGTTGGCGTAGACGAGCGACTTCACATATCCCCAAAGAAAATAATCCAGTGGTGTCGAATCGCACGATCTTGGTGGCCAATTGACAGGTCCATTCCGCGAAATTATGCGCTCTTCGAATGTTTCCTTCAATAAATCAATTGTGACGTGCGCTGTGTGGCATGTAGCGCCATCTTGTTGGAACCACAACTCATCCACATTCATGCCATCCAATTGGGGAACAAAATAGTCGGTTATCATGGCTCTATACCGGTCTCCATTTATGGTAACTGACTCTCCAGCATTATTTCGGAAGAAGTATGGCCCAATGACTCAACCAGCCCATAGAGCACACCAAACAGACAGTTTTTGTGGATGTAATGGCGTCTCAAGGGTCTCATGTGGATTCTCTTCACTCCAAATGCGGCAATTTTGCTTGTTGACGTAGCCATTCAACCAAAAATGAGCCTCATCACTGAACAAAATTTTGCGATGAAAATCAGCATCGAGATCAATCTCATTTTCGGCCCATACACCAAAATCACGATGCATTGCATGGTCTCACGGCTTTAATTCTTGCACAAGCTGGATCTTGTAAGGTCGCAAGCAAGATCTTTGCGCAAAATCTTCCATAAAGTTGATGGACAAAGCTCCAATTGCTGTGCACGGTGGCGAATCGATTCATTCGGGTCCTCTTCAACACTTTGCTCTACAGCGGCAATTGTTTCTTCGGTGCGCACTGTTCGACGTCGCTGCGGATGCGTATTATCACATAGAGTAAACGTAGTGCGAAAACGATCAATGGTTAACCGAATTAATTGCTCTGATGGACGATTATGTCGACCATAAAATGGACGGAGCTTGCGGTAAACTTCGCGAACTGAACCATTATTTTCGAAATAAATTTGCACGATTTGCAAGCGTTGTTCTTTTGTCAACCTGTTTATGATGAAATGGCAAACCAAACTAAATATTAATCACTTGACAGCTGACAAAATGGCCGCCAGTTAAAAAAGTGATGCCAACTTAAAGTTGTATACCTCAATAAAAAACACCCGATATAAAAGACGAAACCATAAAAAGGTTATATCCCATAAGGCATCAAAAAACCAAACAGACAAAACAAACTTTGTTGTTTGCTTAGGCCATACCCCGTGATAGGCGGCCAGTATTATAAAAAGTTTCTTCAGTAGGCAAACCTAAGATACTTAAGGAAAAACAATAATTAAACAAATACGAATTATATTTGATACAATAATTGAAAAAATATATAAAAACTAAACAACTGATATTTTTAAATGTTACGGATTTTCAGTATTTTTTTGTAGGTTGTTTTTTAAACAAATGTATAAATATGTTAAAAATCAGTTTTCATGTAAATTTAAATGAATATTCATTTGAAAATAATATAACCGAAAATTTCCTAAACAACATACAATCAGTTACTGTAATAATTTCCTGAGTGTAGGGCCCATATCTCTAATTTCTATTGAATTGTGATTTGTTGTTTTCGTTCGACTATAGTACGCGATTTCGCATATCCAAGATGTCCCTCAAAAGATCAACATCATCTTACGATCATTAAAAACTATTTTAGGGAATTTTTATACCCTTCACCACCATAGGTGGAAAGGGTATTATAATTTTGTGCTTATGTATGTAACGCATAGAAATATTCGCCTTAGACCCATTAAGTATATCAATTGTCTTAGAATCACTTTCTAAGTCAATTTAGCGATGTCCGTCCGTCCGTCTGGCTGGACTCCCATGTAAACCTTGTAATCAAAGTACAGGTCGCAATTCTAAAGATAATTTGATGAAATTTTGCAAAAATGTTTTTTTTTAATAGTAAAACCATGGCTATTGAACTCGTCAAAATCGGTAAATTATTTTTGGTACCTCCCATAGGTCCCACATCGCGGAATTGATATATTGGTCACAAATATCAATATTTTTTCATGAAATTTAAAACAGATACTCATGTAAGCTAAAATCACTGTACCAAATTTCGTTGATATCGGTCCATATTTGACCATAGCTCCCATACAAACGCACCAAATGAGACCAAAATCACTAAAACGCTCTTAAATCTGAAGATAATGAGAATTTCAACTTTCGTTTTTGCAAAAATAATTTTTGCAGTAACATCGAAACTCGTCGAGGAATTTGGTTTCTCCGCTAACATTTTTTGGCTTTTTATCAATAAATTGGTCTGTTACATTAATAAATAAATGTAACAGATTTGGGATCAAATGCGAATACTCTTCTTTATGAATTTTTGTAACAACTGTCATCAATTTGCCAAATTTCGAGATAATTTGACTCTAGCTCTCAATTCAGTCCAAATGACGAAAACAGCTTAAATATATAAGTTTTGAGATTAGTATCTCCATGTATGTTACTACTTTATGCTACTAACTTTTTATATCGGTTTATGCATTTCTAAAAGTATCCCAGTAAAACTTTTCATTACCAAATAATGAGTTAAACAGTTAAACTATTGAACTATTGAATTTTTATTTTTAGATCCAAAATCATGTGAAAATAACTTTGTTTTTCCCTGCTTTTTTTTACTTTGTTGTAATTTTTGGAAAAATATTTGTATACGATTTTTTGTAATTATTTTAAAACTTTTTTAAAATTATTTTAAAACTTAAACAATTTAAATCTTCTTTTTTGTATAAGTTTTTACTTAAGATTGACTCTTATTTACTTAAATGTTACAACCTGTTAAGGTCAAAGTCCGAGCATATTTTAGAATTCCATGGATTTCGATCTTGTGCGAATATTCTCCAATTTTATAGGCCAAGATTTGAAAAATGTTCCTCTACTTGGTCTTTGTATCGAAATTTCGGACATCCTCCTCTAACATTAGGTAGTGGGACATTTCAATTCTAATTTTATCCTCTTCATTGTATTTTTTTTTTCAAGAAATCCTAACCCATTTTTATCGATCTTATGGGACAACTCTCGGAACATGTTAACTCACAATATTAATGGGTGTTAAACTAGCTCCCCGGGTGATACCATGAGGAGGTGTGTGTCCACAGTTGAGATGAAGGATGACCCAGATAAGTTGGGCTTACCAAGTTAAGAGCAATTAGAATCGTGTTTGGTATTCAACATCCCCTACATAATCAAAATTAACTAATGATGGTATTTTATTATTAACGTGAGTTAGTTTTACAAATTTGTTTTACAGAAGATAATATTTAAGTTCTTAAAATTCAAAAATCATTTAAAAAGACTCTTTTAATAAAAAAAAAACTAAAAAAAATTGTTGCCCTTGGTGGGATTTGAACCGGGGCCATTCAGTTTAAATTACCATCTTAATTACAAATAAGTACTTTTGTAATAACTTATTATTTATTTGGATGGTATGTTGTAGTCGTTACAAGGTAACCAGTTATCAGAGTACTTGCCATTACCAAAGTTTTACTGGGATGTTTCTAAGCTAGAGAAATCGTTAGACAACTTTTAACAGTATTCAAATAACGAGTGTTCCGAATGAAATTTGTGGTTGCATTTAGTTACATAAAACTCAATCAGTGAAATATAAAAACTATTCAAAATATTTATTATCAAATTCATTTAACATAAAAAGTTGATTTCTTATTCGGTATTTAAAAACACTATTGACTTTTTTCGGAAGTCCACTAAAAATTTTACAGTTGTTTTTGTCACCTTTTTAAAGCAGGTGGTCCCTCTAATCGGACATGTTCTGGGACACCTTATCTGTGTTTTTCAATTCCTTTTCTACAAGAGCCCTTGTTCCAGTTTCGTCATGCTTTTGCAGCGAATACAAATAATAAGAAAGAATACACAGGAGATATTTATAACTTTTTGTGGGCATGAAGGGTTAAAAATATTTTGCTTTGAGGATAATTTAACCTTTACAAAATATCTAAAAATGTAGGCGACATTACAGAAAAAAGGGGTTCATATTAAAATGTCTTGTGTAGGTTTTTTATATTGTTCTGGGCAATTGTGGTAATTTTGTTCAAGAAACTTTTTATTAAGTATTAATAAATAAAATAACCAACTTACCTAAAAAATAATAAAATTTTAAAATTACCACAAAATATTCTATTAGTGGTTTTAAACAAAATTTGTTTAACCTAATCTCATATACAAACTTTCCACTGCACTACTTTTACCTTTCTGAATATTAAATTTTTTTAATCTATTTTAAACTTATGCAAATTCTATTGTTACATTTTAGGTACTTACAGAATGCCCTAAAAAACATGTAAATTTAGTACATATTTTTTCTCTATTGTTTAAGCTTAATGGAATATTAAATTATATTTTCGTTACAAAACCAATCCTTTTAATATACATTCATATAAATATTTATTTATATTGTTCATTTTTTGGTCAGTTTTCAAATTGTTTTATGCAGATAAAGTTTTAACAAAATATTTACGTTGAAATTCCATCATAATTTTTAATCCGAGAAGAGATTACAAAAATGTAATTTTATGGATGTTCTAGTATAAAAACAAATATTTTTAAAAATTCATAAGAATTGTTTTTTTATTACTGATGTATATAAAATGATATACTGATGTATATATAATGTCTATAAAAATAGAAAATTTTTGAAAAATTTCCTATAAAAATAGAAAATTTTTGAAAACTTTCCTATAAAAATAGAAACTTTTGAACAGTTCCTATAAAAATAGAAAATTTTTGAAAAATTTCGTATAAAAATAGAAAATTTTTGAAAAAATTCCTATAAAAATAGAAAATTTTTGAAAAAATTCCTATAAAAATAGATAATTTTTGAAAAATTTCCTATAAAAATAGAAAATTTTTGAAAATTTTCCTATAAAAATAGAAAATTTTGAAAAAAATATCCTATAAAAATAGAACATTTTTAAAAAGTTTCTATGGAAATAGAAACGATTTATTAACACAAAAAAAATACTTTTGGAGTCTTATTCAGAAAAGTATTAGGTTCTTTTGAGATTGCAAGTTAATGAGTAGAAAATGAAGAGTATCTGAAAGAATTGTAATTTTAACAAATTCAATACTTTAGTCCTTACTCATTTCTTATTGTATTTGGTATCTAATTTTTTCATTCCATTTAATTAAAATGGACACAAATATTTCTAGAAGCTCCTAAAAATATACCTTAAAATTTTCAATACAGTTTTTTCTATAATTATTACACATTGAAAACTAGTATTTTGCATATGCAACCAGGTATATAAGTAAATGCATACAAAATTGCGTAAGCAATTTGAAAAAAATATGTATTTGTTGTATTTATTTTACATTTTCAAATGTATGTTTGTGTGTATTTTTAGACATACCCTCATAAATATGTAAATTTATGAAAAAATAACCCAAAATAAAGTTTTTGTATAATTCGAATAATGTAAATCCAAAATTTTTAGGGTAAACTTTTATATAAACTAAATATTATGCATTTAGAAAATTTTGCAAAAAACTTTATGAATGTATGCAAATTATGTATATTCGTAAAACAAATCTTTTACAGGTCTATGAATAAATACATTTAGTTAACACTATTGTTGGCTCAAAAAAATATTCTGGAAATTACAGGATTTACATACAGAACATCTGTGCAATGAAAATTTTAAAATTGTATTTAAATAATTCTAATATTATTTTAATTTTATTATTCTATGTCATTTGCAAAGCAAAGTCTGTGAAATCTAAAATTTTGCAGTTATTTTAAACGAATTTGTAAAATAAGTCTTTTTTGTTTCATATATTTTTTTTCGTGAATAGAAATATAAAATTTAATACATGACATTTCTATAAAAATGTTAAATTTTTGAAAATGTTTCCATAAAAATGTAAAATTTCCTGTAAAAATAGTGAATTTTTGAAAAATTTCGTATAAAATAGTAAATTTTTGAAAAGTTTCCTATAAAAATAGGAAATTTTTGAAAAATTTCTTATAAAAATATGAAATTTTTGAAAAAGTTAGTATCAAAAGAGGAAATTTTTGAAAAATTTGCAATAAAAGCAGTAAATTTTTGAAAAAATTCCTATAAAAATAGGAAATTTTTTAAAAATTTCCTATAAAAATAGGAAATTTTTGAAATTTTTCCTATAAAAATAGGAAAAATTCCTATAAAAATAGGAAATTTTTGAAAAATTTCTTATAAAAATATAAAATTTTTGAAAAATATCCTATAAAAATAGAAAATTTTTGAAAAATTTCCTAAAAAATAGAACATTTTTGTAAAATTTCCTATAAAAATATAAAATTTTTGAAAATTTTTCTATAAAAATAGAACATTTTTGAAAAAATTCCTATAAAAATAGAACATTTTTGAAAAATTTCCTATAAAAATAGAAAATTTTTGAAAAATTTCCTATAAAAATACAAAATTTTTGAAAAATTTCCTAAAAAATAGAAAATTTTTGAAAAATTTCTTATAAAAATAGAAAATTTTTGAAAAATTTCCTATAAAACTAGAAAATTTTTGAAAAATTTCCTATAAAAATAGAAACTTTTTGAAAATTTTTTTTATAAATATAGAAACTTTTTGAAAAATTTCCTATAAAAATAGGAAATTTTTGAAATATTTCCTATAAAAATTGGAAATTTTTGAAAAATTTCCTATAAAAATTGGAAATTTTTGAAAAATATCCTATAAAAATTGGAAATTTTTGAAAATTTTCCTATAAAAATAGGAAATTTTTGAAAAATTTCCTATAAAAATAAAAAGTTTTTGAAAATTTTCCTATAAAAATAAGAAATTTTTCAAAAATTTCCTATAAAGATAGGAAAATTTTGAAAAATTTGCTATAAAAATAGGAAATTTTTGAAAATTTTCTTATAAAAATAGGAAATTTTTCAAAAATTTCCTATAAAAATAGGAAATTTATGAACTAAATTTCTATAAAATAGTACATTTTTAAAAAAATTTCCTATAAATATGGTGAATTTTTACAAATTATCCTATAAAAATTGTAAATTTTTGTAAAATTTCTTACAAAAACAGTAAATTTTTGAAAAATTTCCTATGAAAATAGTAATTTTTTTAAAAATTTCCTATAAAAAAGCAAATTTGTAAAAATTTTCCTTGAATTCTGAGAAAGATTTTATATTTAAATTTTTAAAAAAATTTTTATATTAATGTTAATACTTAAATTTTGTTTAAAATGATATCCTTTTCCATTCCATTTAACTGCACCTCTTACTTTTTAATTTATAGCAAGTTTTTCATTTTATATACATACTTTCCATCTCTTTCGACTTCATTTACTCTAGTACCATATACCAAACGTTTTCTTTAATCAAAGTCAGATCCATAGAAACCAAATCAATATTGTATAAAAAGAACCGAGAGAAATGTTTTCACATTTTCCAATTTAATTTTTATTTTTGCATCTTTATTTGTTTCTTTGTATTGTTGGGATTGTTGGAATTTTTCATATGCAAACATTTGTAGGAAATACAAGTGCCAAATAGTTGAATATTTTGTTGCCTACCTATTTGTGCTCTGTTTGCTGCACTATGGAATCGAAAGTAAATTTTTCTTTAGAATATGGGTTAGTGGTTGAAATAATATTTAAATATTTATACAATATACAGTACCCATAGTTATTTTTGACATAAATAGTCTCAGTGTTTCTGTAAAAGTATTTACTCGCTCTATTGTATAATTTTCAGTCAAACTTAATATTTTTCAGACATTTTTGTGCAGAAATTGTAAAATAAAACAAAAGGAAGTGTATAAGTCTGCATTATGAAGTTAAAATTTCTCCTTTTTGTGTATTTAAGCTGATTGTCATAATTTTTTGTTTTTACGAGTATCGTCTTTGTTATATCGTTAACGTTAATAATTTTACTGTTTATGATGCTATTTTATATTTTATTTTTACGATATCGCATTAAATGAAAATTTTGTTTAAACAATAAATTTTAAAATTGATTTAATAGCAAAAATATTTGGGCTTTACCTAAAGATGTTCTTTATCATAAATATAGAATTTAGTAAGTCGTAAATTAAATTGGAAACAAATAACAAGAGATATCATTTTTTTAAGAGAGATAAAAAAATCAAAAATTTTATATTTTTATAGGAAATTTTTCAGGTATTTTCTATTTTTAAAGGAAATTTTTCAAAAATTTTATATTTTTAAAAGAAATTTTTCAAAAATTTTATATTTTTATAGGAAATTTTTAAAAAAATTTCTATTTTTATAGGAAATTTTTCAAAAATTTTCTATTTTTATAGAAAATTTTGAAAAATTTTCAATTTTCATACAAAATTTTCAAAAATATTTTATTTTTTTTAAGAAATTTTTTAAAAATTCTCTATTTTTATACAAAATTAAAACAAAAATTATATTTAAAAAAAAAATTTATTAAAATTTTTCTATTATCATAGGAAATTTAAAAAAAAAATTATATTTCTACAAGAAATTTTTCAGAAACTTTCTATTTTATAGAAAATTGTTCAATGATTTTAAAAAAATATATATTTTTATAGGAAATTTTTCAAAAATGTTCTATTTTTATAGAAAAATTTAAAAAAATTTTATATTTTCAAGGAAAATTTATTAAAATTTTTCTATTATCATAGAGAATTTATAAAAATTTTTATACTTTTATAAGAAATTTTCTATCTTATAGAAAATTTTTCAATAATTTTCTACTTTTATAGAGAATTTTTCAAAAATTTTATATTTGTAAAGGAAATTTTTCCAAAATTTCTATTTTTATAAGAAATTTTTCAAAAATCTTCTATTATTATAGGAATTTTTTTTTTAAATTTTCAATTATTATAGGAATTTTTTTTTTAATTTTTTATTATTACGGTCAATTTTTTACAAAATTTTCTATTTTTATAGAATCTTTTTTCAAACATTTTCTACTTTTCAAAAATTTTCTATATCTATAGGTTTTTCAAAAATTTCCTATTTTTATAGGAAGTTTGTTAAAAATGTCACATTTTTTAAGGAAATTTTTCAAAAATTTCCTATTTTTATAGGAAATTTGTCAAAAATTTCCTATTTTTATATGAAATTTTTCAAAAATTTCCTATTTTTATAGGAAAGTTTTTAAAAATTTTCTATTTTTATAGAAAAATTTTCAAAAATATCCTATTTTTATAGGAAATTTTTCAAAAATTTCCTATTTTTATAGGAAATTTTTCAAAAATTTCCTATTTTTATAGGAAATTTTTCAAAAATTTCCTATTTTTATAGGAAATTTTTCAAAAATTTTCTATTTTTATAGGAAATTTTTCAAAAATTTCCTATTTTTATAGGAAATTTTTCAAAAATTTCCTATTTTTATAGGAAATTTTTCAAAAATTTCCTGTTTTTATAGGAAATTTTTCAAAAATTTCCTGTTTTTATAGGAAATTTTTCAAAAATTTCCTATTTTTATAGGAAATTTTTCAAAAATTTCCTATTTTTATAGGAAATTTTTCAAAAATTTCCTATTTTTATAGGAAATTTTTAAAAATTTCCTATTTTTATAGGAAATTTTTCAAAAATTTCCTATTTTTATAGGAAATTTTTCAAAAATTTCCTATTTTTATAGGAAATTTTTCAAAAATTTCCTATTTTTAGGAAATTTTTCAAAAATTTCCTATTTTTTTAGGAAATTTTTCAAAAATTTCCTATTTTTTTAGGAAATTTTTCAAAAATTTCCTATTTTTTTAGGAAATTTTTCAAAAACTTCCTATTTTTTTAGGAAATTTTTCAAAAATTTCCTATTTTTTTAGGAAATTTTTCAAAAATTTCCTATTTTTATAGGAAATTTTTCAAAAATTTCCTATTTTTATAGGAAATTTTTCAAAAATTTCCTGTTTTTATAGGAAATTTTTCAAAAATTTCCTATTTTTATAGGAAATTTTTCAAAAATTTCCTATTTTTATAGGAAATTTTTCAAAAATTTCCTATTTTTATAGGAATTTTTTCAAAAATTTCCTATTTTTATAGGAAATTTTTCAAAAATTTAATATTTTTATAGGAAATTTTTCAAAAATTTCCTATTTTTATAGGAAATTTTTCAAAAATTTCCTATTTTTATAGGAAATTTTTCAAAAATTTCCTATTTTTATAGGAAATTTTTCAAAAATTTCCTATTTTTATAGAAAATTTTTCAAAAATTTCCTATTTTTATAGGAAATTTTTCAAAAATTTTCTATTTTTATAGGAAATTTTTCAAAAATTTCCTATTTTTATTGGAAATTTTTCAAAAATTTCCTATTTGGATAGGAAAAATTTCCTACTTGAATAGAAAATTTTTCAAAAATTTCCTTTTTGAATAGGAAATTTTTCAAAAATTTCCTATTTTTATAGGAAATTTTTCAAAAATTTCCTATTTTTATAGGAAATTTTTCAAAAATTTCCTATTTTTTTAGGAAATTTTTCAAAAATTTCCTATTTTTTTAGGAAATTTTTCAAAAATTTCCTATTTTTTTAGGAAATTTTTCAAAAATTTCCTATTTTTATAGGAAATTTTTCAAAAATTTCCTATTTTTATAGGAAATTTTTCAAAAATTTCCTATTTTTATAGGAAATTTTTCAAAAATTTCCTATTATTATAGGAAATTTTTCAAAAATTTCCTATTTTTATATGAAATTTTTCAAAAATTTCCTATTTTTATAGGAAATTTTTCAAAAATTTCCTATTTTTATAGGAAATTTTTCAAAAATGTCCTATTTTTATAGGAAATTTTTCAAAAATTTCCTTTTTTTATAGGAAATTTTTCAAAAATTTCCTATTTTTTTTAGGAAATTTTTCAAAAATTTCCTATTTTTTTAGGAAATTTTTCAAAAATTTCCTATTTTTATAGGAAATTTTTCAAAAATTTCCTATTTTTATAGGAAATTTTTAAAAAATTTCCTATTTTTATAGGAAATTTTTCAAAAATTTCCTATTTTTATAGGAAATTTTTCAAAAATTTCCTATTTTTATAGGAAATTTTTCAAAAATTTCCTATTTTTATAGGAAATTTTTCAAAAATTTCCTATTTTTATAGGAAATTTTTCAAAAATTTCCTATTTTTATAGGAAATTTTTCAAAAATTTCCTATTTTTATAGGAAATTTTTCAAAAATTTCCTATTTTTATAGGAAATTTTTCAAAAATTTCCTATTTGGATAGGAAAAATTTCCTATTTGAATAGGAAATTTTTCAAAAATTTCCTATTTTTATAGGAAATTTTTCAAAAATTTACTATTTTTATAGGAAATTTTCAAAAATTTCCTATTTTTATAGGAAATTTTTCAAAAATTTCCTATTTTTATAGGAAATTTTTCAAAAATTTCCTATTTTTATAGGAAATTTGTCAAAAATTTCCTATTTTTATAGGAAATTTTTCAAAAATTTTATATTTTTATAGGAAATTTTTCAAAAATTTCCTATTTTTATAGGAAACTTTTTAAAAATTTCCTATTTTTATAGGAAACTTTTCAAAAATTTCCTATTTTTATAGGAAATTTTTCAAAAATTTCCTACTTTTATAGGAAATTTTTGAAAAATTTCCTATTTTTATAGGTAATTTTTCAAAACTTTCCTATTTTTATAGAAAATTTTTCAAAAATTTCCTATTTTTATAGGAAATTTTTAAATCATCGTTACTGTATGAATCCATAACATCTTATTTTACATTTCTCGAAAATCTAAAAGCTTTAAACATTAAAAAAATGATTAAGCTTTTTAACTATTATCCCTCTAACCCTTTTAGAAAAATTGAAAAATTTTGTTTAAAACAGTAACAAATAATAATAAACAAATCTTCATTATCATCATCCAACATATTCTTTGTGGTTGAAGGGTGAAAATCTAGACAAAACATTAGTTATTTCGAAAAATCAGCATAAAATTATCGCATGCAAATGAGGATAGCTTTGAAGCTGTTGCTATTGCTCATCATGATGATGGAGATATTGTTCAGAATTAGAATAAGGGTACCCAAACACAATAAATATAAGTATTACATTTTATCAAGAGCAAAAATGTTGATGAAATTTTGCATTTAACAGCCATTTTAAGAGTCAGATCGAAGACTGCAGATAGTGGAATGGCTACATATTTTCATATAAAATTTTGCAGTACAAAATACTAACAACAACTAAAAATAGTAAAGAAACACAAGGTGTTGTAGTGCAAATAATGAAATGCAAATGAGATGCGTTTTAAAAAATCATGTTGTTACTGCAGCAGCAACAGAAATCTACTTAATAACAAAAACAAACAGCAAAACAATAGTTGGATATAGAAGGGGCGAAAATTGCATATGCAATGTAAAAACACCTGAACTGTAGAACAGTGGGTGATTAAAATATATTTATGTTTAAAGGAACTTTTTCAAAAATTTTCTATTTTTATAGGAAATTTTTAAAAAATTTTCTATTTTTATAGGAAATTTTTAAAAATTTTCTATTTTTATAGGGAATTTTTAAAAAATTTTCTATTTTTATAGGAAATTTTTAAAAAATTTTCTATTTTTATAGGAAATTTTTAAAAAATTTTCTATTTTTATAGGAAATTTTTAAAAAATTTTCTATTTTTATAGGAAATTTTTAAAAAATTTTCTATTTTTATAGGAAATTTTTAAAAAATTTTCTATTTTTATAGGAAATTTTTAAAAAATTTTCTATTTTTATAGGAAATTTTTAAAAAATTTTCTATTTTTATAGGAAACTTTTATCAAATTTTCTATTTTTAGAGGAAAATTTTCAAAAATGTTCTATTTTTATTAGAAAATTTTCAAAAACTTTCTATTTTTATAGGAAATTTTTCACGAATTTTCTCTTTTTATAGGAAATTTTTCAAAAATTTTCTATTTTTATAGGAAATTTAAAAAAAAAATATATATTTTTATAGCAAAGTTTTTAAAAATTTTCTATTTTTATTGGAAATTTTTCAAAAATGTTCTATTTTTATAGGAGATTTTTTAAAAATTTTGCATTTTTATAGGAAATTTTTCAAAAATTTTCTTTTTTTATCGGAACTTTTTCAAAAAATTTTTAATTTTTATAGGAAATTTTTCAAAAATGTTCTATTTTTATATGAAAATTTTTCAAAAATTTTCTATTTTTATAGAAAATTTTTCAAAAATTTTCTATTTTTATAGGAAATTTTCTATTTTTATAGGAAATTTTACAAAAATTTTCTATTTTAATAGGAAATTTTTCAAAAATTTTCTATTTGTATAAAAAATTTTTCAAAAAATGTCTATTTTTATAGAAAATTTTTCAAAAATTTTCTATTTTTATAGGAAATTTTTCAAAAATTTTCTATTTGTATAGATAATTTTGCAAAAATTTTCTATTTTATCGGAAATATTTCAAAAATGTTCTATTTTTATAGGAAATTTTTTAAAAGTTTTCTACTTTTATAGGAAATTTTTCAAAAATTTTCTATTTTTATAGGAAATTTTTCAAACATTTTCTATTTTTATAGGAAAATTTTATAAAAATTTTGTATATAAAATTTTATAAAAATTTTGTATAGAAAATTTTATAAAAATTTTGTATAAAAAATTTTTAAAAAATTTTCTATTTTTAAAAAAAAAACTTTTCAAAAATTTTCTATTTTTATGGAAAATGTTTTAAAAATTTTCTGTTTTTTAGAAAACTTTTCAAAAATTTTCTGTTTTTATAGGAAACTTTTCAAAATTTTCTATTTTGATAGGACATTTTCAAAATTTTTCTATTTTTTTAGAAAATTTTTCAAAAATTTTTTATTTTTATAGAAAATTTTTAAAAAAATTTCTATTTTTATAGAAAATTTTTAAAAAATTTTCTATTTTTATAGAAAATTTTTAAAAAATTTTATATTTTTATAGAAAATTTTTAAAAAATTTTATATTTTTATAGAAAATTTTTCAAAAATTTTATATTTTTATAGAAAATTTTTCAAAAATTTTATATTTTTATAGAAAATTTTTCAAAAATTTTATATTTTTATAGAAAATTTTTCAAAAATTTTCTTTTTTATAGGGATTGTTCAAAAATTAGAAAATAGAAAATTTTCTTTATTTTATCTAGATTTTCAGCCACTGTCTTTGTTTTCTGTAAGCAAATATCTTAAAAATAGGTTAACTTTAGAGGGTGTAAAGTTCGAAGACGAAGCACAGTCATCTGAAAAATCTTTTATATAAAATTTATACAACTATCTTTACACATATCCGTATATTTTAATAATATCTATGCATTAAAAATAAAACCCCTAACAATATGCTATAAAATGCATTTTTAAGGTGTAAATAAGTATACAAGCAAACAAGCATATTTTACATACGTCCTAAGTGACATTAGCAGCATCACCTATACAAAAAAACGACTCAAAATGATATAAGCAAAAAAAAAACCTGACTGCTAAGAATATCACAAGTAAAATCACTAGATTTTTTTTAACTCAATGACATTAGAAAATAGAAAAATGAAATCACAAATTTCAACAAAGGCATTAAGTTGCTGCATGTAAACTGAAAACTATATAGATTGACTATCATTATTGACATGCAACCAAAATCTGGCAGAGTTAAGAAAAAATAAGAAATCTGACATACAAAAAAAATAAAAGAAGTAAAGGGAGTAAAAAATATATAAATACATATATGTTGTGTCATTTGACATACACCATAAGATTCAGAGCAGCTGAGAATTCCATAAGAACTTTAACAAAAGCTACTACTGGCTGATATGTGTATAACTTCTTAGTCACTGCTTCTAGTTCAGCACCTAAGAAGCTGTATTAAAAGCATTAGTAAAAAAAATGTGCAGAGTTACACAAAAAAAAATATTCAATGACACTAAAGCGGATGTTGCATCAAATTCTATTTGCATATCAAGCTGACAACAGAGTTGGTGACAAAAACCTTTGGCAATAGTATTAGTCAGTTAACACTATCTCTAAGCATGCACTTATGTATGTATATGTGGATGTTCATAACATACGAGTACACAGGATTTCTGCACATTTGCTCACATCACAAGAGAAAAATTATTTTAAGATATTTATTTTAGATACCCCATTTAAATTTTAAATTTGTTTGTACGTTTCTCTTTATATTTTCCATGACCGGTTTCCATATTTCCAACTTGTAAAAAAAAATATTTTTATACGAATTTTTTTTTTATAGAATAAATTATCGATTTTATAGGAAATTTTTCAAAAATTTTCTATTTTTATGGGAAATTTTTCAAAAATTTTCTATTTTTATAGGAAATTTTACAAAAATTTTTTATTTTTATAGGAAATTTTACAAAAATTTTCTATTTTTATAGGAAATTTTACAAAAATTTTCTATTTTTATAGGAAATTTTACAAAAATTTTCTATTTTTATAGGAAATTTTACAAAAATTTTCTATTTTTATAGGAAATTTTACAAAAATTTTCTATTTTTATAGGAAATTTTACAAAAATTTTCTATTTTTATAGGAAATTTTACAAAAATTTTCTATTTTTATAGGAAATTTTACAAAAATTTTCTATTTTTATAGGAAATTTTACAAAAATTTTCTATTTTTATAGGAAATTTTACACAAATTTTCTTTTTTTATAGGAAAATTTTCTATTTTTATAGGAAAATTTTCAATTTTTATAGGAATCATTTCAAAAAGTTTCTATTTCTATAGAAAAATTAAAAAAAAATTCTGTTTTTATAGGAAATTTTTCAAAATTTTTTATTTTTATATGAAATTTTTGAAAAATGTTTCAAAAATTTTCTATTTTTATAGGACATTTTCAAAAGTTTTTTATTTTTATAGGAAATTTTTAAAAAATTTTTTATATTTATAGGAAATTTTTCAAAAATTTTCTGTTACTATAGGAAATTTTTCAAAAATTTTCTATTTTTATAGGAAATTTTTAAAAACTTTCTATTTTTATAGGAAATTTTTAAAAAATTTTCTATTTTTATAGGAAATTTTTAAAAAATTTTCTATTTTTATAGGAAATTTTTAAAAAAATGTTCTATTTTTATAGGAAATTTTTAAAAAATTTTCTATTTTTATAGGAAATTTTTAAAAAATTTTCTATTTTTATAGGAAATTTTTAAAAAATTTTCTATTTTTATAATAAATTTTTCACAATTTTTCTATTTTTATAGGAAATTTTTCAGAAATTTTCTATTTTTATAGGAAATTTTTCAAAAATTTCCAATTTTTATAGGAAATTTTTCAGAAATTTCCAATTTTTATAGAAAATTTTTCTAAAATTTTCTATTTTAATAGAAAATTTTTCAAAAATTTCAATTTTTATAGAAAATTTTTCAAAAATTTTTTATTTTAATCGAACGTTTTTTTATTTTTATAGGAAATTTTTCAAAAAATTTTCTTTTTTATAGGAAATTTTTCAAAAAATTTTCTTTTTTATAGGAAATTTTTCAAAAAGTTTCTATTTTTATAGAAAATTTTTTAATTTTTGAAAAATTATAGGAAGTTTCTAAAAATTTTGTATAGGAAGTTTCTAAAAATAGTTTCTAAAAAATTTTCTATTTTTTTAAGAAATTTTTCAAAATGTTCCTATAAAAATAGGAAATTTTTCAAAAATTGTCTATTTTCTATTTTGATTGGAAATTTTTCAAAAATTTTCTATTTTTATAGGAAGTTTTTAAAAAATTGTCTTTTTTTATAGGAAGTTTTTCAAAAATTTTCTATTTTTATAGAAAATTTTTTTAATATTTTCGATTTTTATAATAAACATTTAAAAAAAAAATTTCTATTTTTATAGAAATCTATTCAAAAATTGTCTATTTTTATAAAAAAAAATTTTTTTAAATTTCCTATATTTAAAGGAAATGTTTTAAAAATGTTCTGGTTCAATATGAATTTTGGAACTACTCTATTAATAACAAACAAAAAAAATTCAAAATCTAAACTTCTGGTTGCCTCCGTAAAATAAGTGAATATGTTTAAATATATTATGCATACAACTTCTATTAAAAATATGCACGTACATATGTATTCAATATATCTCTTAGTGTATTTTGAGTTTAAATTACATGACATAAAAATACTTGGAGAAATATATCTGCATGCAAAAGTAGATTCGTCAATAAGTAAATTAGATATTTCTTGTCTTGTTATTTACGAATATCTTAAAACTAAATATTTTAAGTTTCAGAAAATTTCAATAAAATAAGATTATTGAAAAAAAACCCAAACATTCCTTCAACTTTTCTCTCTGTGTAAAATCATTTATTTTATTCTAACAGCGGGGTAAACATAGAGCATGAATATAAACTTCCTCAAACTGACACTTTGACTTCTTAAGCGTGTTGTTGTTGCATTCTCACTTGATTCTATTTAATGTGTTTGTTGTAAACTTTGAATTTGGTAAAATGACTTTTATGCATTTTCCTGGCATTTTGTTAGTCGGTTTACAGTTGCTTGCTTTCGACGAAATTATATTTAGGAAAAAGCTGAAAATGTTAAGCAGCTTTTTCACTTCAATGCAATTTTCCTGAGACACTTGCATCATCAGTATTTTCAACTCTTGCCTTGCAATGATATTAACGACAATCGTATGTGTGTATTCGTTTGCTGTTTGCTATATCCTTTTTAGTTAACGAACTTTTTCCCCAGTTTTTTTCTTTTTTCTTCTGATTTTTTTATTCTGGTTGCATTTTCGCAATATTTGCATTTACATTGAGTTGAAGAAATTGAAGGTATTGATAAATGTACTTCATTTTGAAAATTGACAGCCGAAACTAGATTGTGGTTAGTTTATAGGTGGAGTTATTTGCATACATGCATCTTCTTTCAAATTTTTAATATGTAGTAGCAAAGTGCAATATCAGAACTCACACCTTAGAGGTATTTTTATTATGCACACTTACACATTTATACATGGGTTTACATATTATAATAGGGGTATTCATGATTTATTGGCTTTGGCCTTGCAAACTGTGTTAATTACGAGTATGAATGTTCATGCAAAAATACAACAATTTACAGTTTCAATTATATTACCTTTAGATTCAATTTAATAATGTTCCCAGGTAGAGGTCGCAGTGTTAACAATGACATTTGTTACAAAATTCAACTTTTTATTAGCTATGTTCCAGAACTACCAATACTGTACAATATTGTACAATTTTTAACCAGAAATTACAATTAAGTCATTTTTTTTTACAGTACAGGAACACTTTCCTGTAGTTTCTGATCAAAACTTGTACAATATTGTACAGTATTGGTAGTTCTGGAACACAGCTATTATATTTGATCAACAACATCCGTGTCAAATTTTATAAAGATAAAAGCAAATTGTGGATTTAAGGAAGGTAGGTACAACTTAATTCCGGAATGGAAATTGTATGAAAGATACCCCAAAATTTTGAAAAATGTGTGAGATTGTGAGATTGTCATTACGTCTGTAATTTCCTTAATATTGGATCAAAAACCAAAATTAAAGTATATTCTGAATTCTAATGAAATTCTAAGACGATTGAGCGATGTCCGTCTGTCTGTCTATCCATCTGTCTGTCTGTTGTCGGCACGATAAAACCTTAACGAAAGGATATAGGTCACTGAAATTTCGTCTGTCTGTCTGTTGTCGGCACGATAAGACCTTAACGAAAGGATATAGGTCACTGAAATTTGGCACAAATATTTTTCATTGCTTGGAAAGTTTTGGTATTGAAATCGGGCAAAATCGGTTCACATTTGACCATAGCTAACGTATAACCTCGTCTAGGCTAATCGCTTATTTGCTAATAAATGACAAATTATAACAGTTATGATGACAAAATTTGGTATCTAGAAGTTTTACATAAGCACTATTCAGCATATATAATTTCATCGAAAACGGTTCACATTTAACCATAGCTCCCATACAAAAAACATACCGAAACAGCCTAAATTCCACCTGAAGTACACTTAAATGCCAATAAATGATAAACTGTAATAGTTTTGGCCACTAAATTTAGCACAAGAAAGTCTTATGTGAATGCCAGCCAGTGTGCAAAATTTTATTACAATCGGTCACCATTTGACCATAGCTCCCATATAAAAAACTTACGGAAACACAAAAATACAAAAAGAAAAGAGCTAGAGAGACAAAATTTTACAAAAGTATTTTTGATACGTTATATAACTCGCACACTGAAAATGGGCGAAATCGGTTCACATTTAGTTAGAGCTCCCATATAACCCCGCCCCGGGAAACACATTAATACTGATACATTGAATACAATTGTAATAGCTATGACGACTAAATTTAGAATAGAAAAGTTTTATGCAACTTTTGGTCAGTATGTCAAATTTTATAGGAATCGGTCCATATTTGAGCATAGCTTTCATATAAAAACCGCTCTCGGAAACCACTAAAATGCCACAAATGTCGGTAAAAAGCTGTTAAATTATAAATTGTGACAGCTATGGCCACTTAATTTTGCACAAATTTTATCTTATATTCTTAAACGAGCAATAATTGTATGTATACATATATATATACATATACATACATATAGAATGGCTATCTCGAAAACGGCTCTAACGATTTTAATAAAATTTTGACAGTGGCTACCTTTTTTGATGTATAGGTCGAGTACGAGGGGACTTTTGGAACTTTTGCCTTTAATTACCCTCTTAAACGGGTAAAAAGGGGAAAAAATCGAAAATGCTATATCTACTAAAGTAATAGGCTTAGAAACAAAATTATGTTTTGAATAGCTGTTAAAATAAGTGGACAGGTGTTTGGTACTTTTTTCAAGATATGCCCGATAGGGGGTATAAAAGGGTAAAAATAGTTTTTTTATACCATTTTTAAGCCACTCTTATCTTTTGAACCAAATAATATAGAAAATAATTTTGTAATGCAGTCAATACATGTAAGAAAAATATTGAATACGTATTTGGTACTTTTTTGATTTCGGGGGGGGAAAAGGGATGAACAGGGATAAAATGATAACTAAACACCTCATGAAGTAATTTGAATAGGAACAATATGTTAACTGCGTTTTTATAAAAAGAACCGAATTCAATTGGTATCAAGTACCAACTACCAAGTACCGAATACCAAGTACCAAATTTTTAGAAATTAGGGGATAGACGGGGAAATAATTGGTAAAGTTATAACTTTTTAACAAATTAATGTTTTTCTGTCTGTATGCCCTTCATAGAATAGTAAACTATGCATTTAACCATGTTATGCTCATGCAATGATCTTTAGCTAAAGTTGTTGCGCATGAGACGATGAAGGTTTTTAAGTTAGTATCACTTTCCTACAGGTGGCGCCACTGAAAATAACTCAAAATGAATTAAATCGTAAACTGTACATTTGATCATGCTATGATCTTTAGCGAAGTTGTTGTAAATGAGCCGATGAAGGTTTTTTAATTGGTATGGAAAATTTCCGACAGGCGGCGCCACTGAAAATTACTTAGATTAAATTAAATCGTAAACTGTGCATTTGATCATGCTATGATCTTTAGCAAAGTTGTTACGAATGAGTCGACGAAGGTTTCTTAGTTGGTATGAACAACATCCGATAGGTGGCGCCACTGCAAATTACTCAAAATTAATTAAATTGTAAACTGTGCATTTTACCAGGCTATGATCTTTAGCAAAGTTCTTGCGCATAAATCGACAGAGGTTTCTAAGTCGGTATGATCAGTCTCCAAAATTATTCATATTAAACTATGCATTTGATCATGTGTTGATAGGACAAAATGAATAAAATGATTCAAAATTAATTGGATATTTGTGTACCGTCTTTTTTCTAAATTAAAATATATTTTACTTTATAAAATAAAATATATGAAACTTTAAAATTCGCCACGAAATACTTATCATAAAGCTACGAGCGAGGCTCGGTCCCCCAGGTACTAAGCTTTATATAAATACCAGCCAGTTTATACAATTTTGTGACAATCGGT
Organism: Stomorhina lunata; assembly: GCA_933228675.1. Lineage (NCBI taxonomy): Eukaryota > Metazoa > Arthropoda > Insecta > Diptera > Rhiniidae > Stomorhina > Stomorhina lunata. The sequence continues at coordinate 111,118,782 of OW121740.1, read as the reverse complement.
AAACATTTGGCTATAGTTCTTATATATATATATAACATCCCCTTTTTATACTTACAATCAAAAATATTTTGAGCTACATTCAATATATTAAGATTGCACCTACGAAATTAAATAGCTATCAATCAATGTTAAGTCCAGACTTTATATTCGGTAGATGCATTAGGAACTCCTAACAAAATGTATGAACCAGGCATGTTACAATCAATATGTTTATCTTAACTACATACAAAGCACAACGAAAGTTGTTAACAGCTTTTCAAAAATGTTTATAACTTCTCAATCGTGCGTACCCCTAATAATATGCTATTTTATCAAAAAAAAAAACTCATGTAGAGCAATGCAAATATTACACATTCTTCTAAATAGCAATTCACATTAAATTATATAGAATACCTCATATTAACATATGTTTGTTAGGTATATATAAAGCAATTTCTCCTCCGGTACATAGGTATATAAGTAACATGGTTTTGGTTGCTTTTATTCCAACTGAAAAGATTCCATCAAGTGGATAAATTAGTTGCAAATAAAGTGTAAAAGGAAATCATTTAGCTTTTAGCATTGACTAACTAAAAAATACTTTTTCTATTTAACTTTCAGCTCGTTACGCTGTTGCATTTTCTTCTTCCTAATATGGTTACCTATGTATGTATGTGTGTACTCTATCTGATAGTTTTTGCCATTGCCATTTGTATTTTTGTCATTTTCTGTGTCAAATGCTCTTCAGATACTTTAACGCGCTTATGTGGTTGAATTTTAGTTTAGGTTTTAAACATACATATAAATACACATACATATGTCTGTGTATATACCCTACGGTTTCAAATAGCAACCAGAGAAACAGTCAAACCCTTGAGTTTTTAATTATTTAATATTAAAAATACTATATTACAAAAACTTCTTCCAATTCTTTAAATAATTCGAATTCCGAAACCCAGCCTAAGGTTTTCGAACTGCCGGGTTTACACATTTGCAGGTGTGTATCCATTTATATGTGCATATGTGTGCATTTTTGTGTCAAAAAGAGGAAATTGCTGAATATTTATTAAGGAATAAATAATGAATTGGCATAAAATTTCCATTTGCTCTAGTTTTAAGATTGTTAAGAGGAAACTAAACTAATGGATGTTGTTTTTATGGTTTATTTTACAAAAATAAACTAAATTTTTCGTGCAAGAATAAATTATTTATAATTTAAATTTGAAAAGGTAATAGATTTGTTCTTAAAATGCACGATTTTAGTTTATTAGCTCTTTAATAACATAACAAATGAAAAACTCTTTCCATAACTATATCATTCAATTGCTGACTCGCATTCTTTTAAATCTTTTAAATACCCCATAAAACTTAAGCTTATCTTTAATAAAATTTTCCAAGAATCTTTAAGCCATAAAAATTAACTGGGTTATTGCAATATTTAAATTTAATACATCATAAACATAAATTTCAGCAAAAATAAATTTTTAATATAAAAGAAACTTTTCGAATGCATAAAAATAAACAATAAATTTGTATACTTTTACGAAGTATTAGTCAGGGGAAAAGACGAATGGTTTTTATGTTTCTTTTGTGACATTTATGTTGCCTGGCAAGAAAATTCGTTCCCTTGAAGTTGCAATTGCCAAAAACAAGAAAGGAAGATATACAATACAACAAGGACCAGAATACTTCCTCAACTTAATCTCTCAGGCTTCCAGTCACATGTTCATTTGAAATGATAATGATAAAGTAAAAGTTACTTGAATTGTAACATATCTTGCACTCTGTTATACTAACAAAAACCCGGATAACGAACTAGCTTTGGTTATACATAAAAAACCGATTTTAACTAGGTTTTATCTTAGCCTACGTCTTAGTCTATGCCTTAGTCTATGTCTTAGTCTATGTCTTAGTCTATGTCTTAGTCTATGTCTTAGTCTATGTCTTAGTCTATGTCTTAGTCTATGTCTTAGTCTATGTCTTAGTCTATGTCTTAGTCTATGTCCTAGTCTATGACTTAGTCTATGTCTTAGTCCATGTCTTAGTCTATGTCTTAGTCTATGTCTTAGTCTATGTCTATGTCTTAGTCTATGTCTTAGTCTATGTCTTAGTCTATGTCTTAGTCTATGTCTTAGACTATGTCTTAGTCTATGTCTTAGTCTATGTCTTAGTCTATGTCTTAGTCTATGTCTTAGTCTATGTCTTAGTCTATGTCTTAGTCTATGTCTTAGTCTATGTCTTAGTCTATGTCTATGTCTTAGTCTATGTCTTAGTCTATATCTTAGTCTATGTCTTAGTCTATGTCTCAGTCTATGTCTTAGTCTATGTCTTAGTCCATGTCTTAGTCTATGTCTTAGTCTATGTCTTAGTCTATGTCTTAGTCCATGTCTTAGTCTATGTCTTAGTCTATGTCTTAGTCTATGTCTTAGTCTATGTCTTAGTCTATGTCTTAGTCTATGTCTTAGTCTATGTCTTAGTCTATGTCTTAGTCTATGTCTTAGTCTATGTCTTAGTCTATGTCTTAGTCTATGTCTTAGTCTATGTCTTAGTCTATGTCTTAGTCTATGTCTTAGTCTATGTCTTAGTCTATGTCTTAGTCTATGTCTTAGTCTATGTCTTAGTCTATGTCTTAGTCTATGTCTCAGTCTATGTCTTAGTCTATGTCTATGTCTTAGTCTATGTCTTAGTCTATATCTTAGTCTATGTCTTAGTCTATGTCTCAGTCTATGTCTTAGTCTATGTCTTAGTCCATGTCTTAGTCTATGTCTTAGTCTATGTCTTAGTCTATGTCTTAGTCCATGTCTTAGTCTATGTCTTAGTCTATGTCTTAGTCTATGTCTTAGTTTATGTCTTAGTCTATGTCTTAGTCTATGTCTTAGTCTATGTCTTAGTCTATGTCTTAGTCTATGTCTTAGTCTATGTCTTAGTCTATGTCTTAGTCTATGTCTTAGTCTATGTCTTAGTCTATGTCTTAGTCTATGTCTTAGTCTATGTCTTAGTATATGTCTTAGTCTATGTCTTAGTCTATGTCTTAGTCTATGTCTTAGTCTATGTCTTAGTCTATGTCTTAGTCTATGTCTTAGTCTATGTCTTAGTCTATATCTTAGTCTATGTCTTAGTCTATGTCTTAGTCTATGTCTTAGTCTATGTCTTAGTCTATGTCTTAGTCTATGTCTTAGTCTATGTCTTAGTCTATGTCTTAGTCTATGTCTTAGTCTATGTCTTAGTCTATGTCTTAGTCTATGTCTTAGTCTATGTCTTAGTCTATGTCTTAGTCTATGTCTTAGTCTATGTCTTAGTCTATGTCTTAGTCTATGTCTTAGTCTTTGACTTAGTCTATGTCTTAGTCTATGTCTTAGTCTATGTCTTAGTCTATGTCTTAGTCTATGTCTTAGTCTATGTCTTAGCCTATGTCTTAGTCCATATCTTATCCTATGTCTTAGGTTATATCTTATCCTATATCTTAGTTTATGTTTCAGTCCTTGTCATCGTTTCTGACTAACTCTTCACCCATGTCTATTTTGTATCCTACTCCCTTAAGTACCCCTCTATAAAATAAATCGACCGGTAAATATTTATGGATATGAAAGTAATCACTTGACATCATAAGACTGTCGATGCAGTGAAATTTTATTATTGAACATCAAAGACACAGATACCTATAGAATCTAATATTTTGGTTCCATATTTAATGTTTTAAAAATATCAGAAATTGATACTTAAACACAGACTGAAATGTTATGGTTTAAAATCATTCAATCTTAAACCTTTGGCTTTACATTTCATAAAAATAAAACACAGATTTTAGGACAAAACTTATACAACCCACAAAATTTGTTTTAAACTAGTAAATGACGAAAATGATGATGTGCAAAAAAAACCTTAATTTTGTTTATGCAGCAAAAAAACTATAAAAGCATTTTTGAAAACGATAAACCATAAACTATAAGATAAAATATAAAAAAAAATGTAAAAAACCTTGCACCAAAAGAATTGATAAACTATTCCAAAAACTATAAACTAAGTTTAGGTTACTGGACCAACAATTTTTTAATATTTTATTTATTTTTCCTGCTGAATATTCAAAGGAAGCAAAATAATAAAAATGGGGAAAAAACGTTATCATTGTGCAAAAACTGCAGTTTTAATGTTTTGTTTAACATTATCATTTTGTTTAGCATTTGATGCTCCACTTACTTTTGCGAATGTCCTTGCAGCGCCAAGAAGATGAAACAACAAAAATAACATTTTTTTCTGTTGTTGTTGGCTCGAGTGTGTGTCAGAGTCTCTTAGTCATGGTTTTCAGTTAAAGTGGTTTATTGTTCTAACGTTTTTCTTGTACCACCATTTTTTGTTAGTTATAAAGTTTGGCTTGTGTGAGTGTTTTAATTTACATACTTTTACAGCGATTTTTTTGATTTTTTTTATGGTTTAAGCAAAAGTTTTTTTATGGTAAAAAATAGGTCACTTGTAACAAAACATAAATGATTTAAAAAAAAATTGAAAAAGGGAAAAAATATATAAATAAATGAAACACATTTAAAATCAAGAATTAGATTTTTTAGAGGTTCGTTTATATAATGTTTTTGAATAAATTTTAAGGGAATATTATACGCATTATATACTTGAGTCTTTAAGACATGAACTAAGACATCAACAAAAACATAGACTAAATCATAGACATAGACTTAGACATAGAACTAGACATAGACTTAGACATAGACTAGGATATAGACTAAGACATAGACTAAGACATAGACTAAGACATAGACTAAGACATATACTAAGACATAGACTAAGACATAGACCAAGACATAGACTAAGACATAGACTAAGACATAGACTAAGACATAGACTAAGACGTAGACTAACATATAGACTAAGACATAGACTGAGACATAGACTAAGACATAGATTAAAACATAGACTAAAATATAGACTAAGACATAGACTAAGACATAGACTAAGACATAGACTAAGACATAGACTAAGACATAGACTAAGACATAGACTAAGACATAAACTAAGACATAGACTAAGACATAGACTAAGATATAGACTAAGACATACACTAAGACATAGACAAAGACATAGACAAAGACATAGACTAAGACATAGACTAAGACATAAACTAAGACATAGACTAAGACATAGACTAAGACATAGACTGAGACATAGACTAAGACATAGACTAAGACATAGACTAAGACATAGACTAAGACATAGACTAAGACATAGACTAAGACATAGACTAAAACATAGACTAAGACATAGACTAAGACATAGACTAAGACATAGACTAAGACATAGATTAAGACATAGACTAAGACATAGACTAAGACGTAGACTAAGACATAGACTAAGACATAGACTAAGACATAGACTAAGACATAGACTAAGACATAGACTAAGACATAGACTAAGACATAGACTAAGACATAGACTAAGACATAGACTAAGACATAGACTAAGACATAGACTAAGACATAGACTAAGACATAGACTAAGACATAGACTAAGACATAGACTAAGACATAGACTAAGACATAGACTAAGACATAGACTAAGACATAGACTAAGACATAGACTAAGACATAGACTAAGACATAGACTGAGATATAGACTAAGACATAGACTAAGACATAGACTAAAACATAGACTAAGACATAGACTAAAACATAGACTAAGACATAGACTAAGACATAGACTAAGACATAGACTAAGACATAGACTAAGACATAAACTAAGACATAGACTAAGACATAGACTAAGATATAGACTAAGACATACACTAAGACATAGACAAAGACATAGACAAAGACATAGACTAAGACATAGACTAAGACGTAGACTAAAACATAGACTAAGACATAAACTAAGACATAGACTAAGACATAGACTAAGACATAGACTAAGACATAGACTAAGACATAGACTAAGACATAGACTAAGACATAGACTAAGACATAGACTAAGACATAGACTAAGACATAGACTAAGACATAGACTAAGACATAGACTAAAACATAGACTAAGACATAGACTAAGACATAGACTAAGACATAGACTAAGACATAGATTAAGACAAAGACTAAGACATAGACTAAGACATAGACTAAGACATAGACTAAGACATAGACTAAGACATAGACTAAGACATAGACTAAGACATAGACTAAGACATAGACTAAGACATAGACTAAGACATAGACTAAGACATAGACTAAGACATAGACTAAGACATAGTCTAAGACATAGACTAAGACATAGACTAAGACATAGACTAAGACATAGACTAAGACATAGACTAAGACATAGACTAAGACATAGACTAAGACATAGACTAAGACATAGACTAAGACATAGACTAAGACATAGACTAAGACATAGACTAAGACATAGACTAAGACATAGACTAAGACATAGACTAAGACATAGACTAAGACATAGACTAAGACATAGACTAAGACATAGACTAAGACATAGACTAAGACATAGACTAAGACATAGACTAAGACATAGACTAAGACATAGACTAAGACATAGACTAAGACATAGACTAAGACATAGACTAAGACATAGACTAAGACATAGACTAAGACATAGACTAAGACATAGACTAAGACATAGACTAAGACATAGACTAAGACATAGACTAAGACATAGTCTAAGACATAGACTAAGACATAGACTAAGACATAGACTAAGACATAGACTAAGACATAGACTAAGACATAGACTAAGACATAGACTAAGACATAGACTAAGACATAGACTAAGACATAGACTAAGACATAGACTAAGACATAGACTAAGACATAGACTAAGACATAGACTAAGACATAGACTAAGACATAGACTAAGACATAGACTAAGACATAGACTAAGACATAGACTAAGACATAGACTAAGACATAGACTAAGACATAGACTAAGACATAGACTAAGATATAGACTAAGACATAGACTAAGACATAGACTAAGACATAGACTAAGATATACCCTAAGACATGGACTAAGACATAGACTTAGACATACAACAGATATAGATTTAGACATATACTGAAATATTTATATATTGAATTTATTTAAATCAAATTGAAAATAATTTCATTTAATCTTGTGCTTTAACTTTAATAAAACTTATATTATAATAAAATTACGCTCTAAGTTCTGAGAATGTTTTATTATTCTTCAAACCAACATAACAAGTCATTATACATAATTATCCAATTAGTGGCATAAACATGTTAACAATAATTGGCAAGAGCAAATTAAATACAAAATATGTTTTTCTTTTTATTTAATATAAAAAGAAATATTAAACATGATTTGTAGGCCATTGTTTTAGGGCTTATATTAATTTTTCTACTACCATTACACCCATGCCATTATGAATACATATTAAGCCTCTATCCTGTTATAAACATTTATTCATAGAAACATTTTAAGGACATTTTTATTTTTGCTATGAAAAAAAGAAGAAAAAAAAGTTCTACATATTTTCCTATTGTATGTTTTTTTCGTTTTAGCAAAAATATTTTTCATTAAAATGCTAAAACAATAAAGTTATTTTCTTTTGACATTTTTATGCTAATTGAATGTCATGGCAGCCAAATTACTATCGATACGCGAACGGCGCAACATTCTTTTGTTTTTTTTTTTCTTTTCTTTAACTTGTGTCGAATTAAATGGCTTTCTTTAAATAGTCAAGAAAAATTTTAAATGAAAGGAAAAAAAGGAATTTCTGCTGTTTCGTTTTTTCCTTTTTTTATAAAAAAGAGCAAAGTTATACGAATGAAATAAATTTTCCAAAAAGTAGAAAAAAGATAAAACATTTTCTTATGAGTAAAAAGGACATTTTTGGGAACTAATAAAGATTTTTTATAGACATTTAATTTAAATTGGAAATTTTACAAATAAATTAATGGAAATATTTATATGAGTTCTAAATTAAGACAAATGTTTGTATCCACTTTAAAATACCATAAATGAAAATGAATTTACAGTTTTTTTATTATGATTTATATGTATATCTATGTATGTCTGTATATATATCTTCACAATACTTTTTCCACATAGGTACCCGGGTGATGTTTTTAGATGTGTAATTTTGGCAACCACATACGGGTTAATAGAAAAACATCCTGGAAAATGTAGTTGAATGTGCAGTTCTAACGTTTTAAAAAGAAAAACTTTTCTACTAAAAAAATTTTATACAGAAAATTTTCTTCCAACAATTTTTCTATGGAAAATTTTTTTTATCAAAAGATTTTCTATAGAAAATTTTGTTATCCAAAATTTTTCTATAGAAAATTTTCTTATAAAAATTTTTCTATAGAAAATTTTTTTAACAAAAATTTTTCTATACATTTTATTAAAAATTTTTCTAGACCATTTTTTAATAATATTTATTTATAACAAATTTTTCTTCGAAAATTTTTTTTAGAAAATTTTTATTATAGAAAATTTTTTTATCCAAAATTTTTCTTAGAAATTTTTTTTTATCAAAAATTTTTTATCAAAAAATTTTCTATAGGAAATTTTCTAACAAAATTTTTTTTATCAAAAATGTTTCTATACTTTTTTAATCAAAAAATTTTGTACACCATTTTTTAAAATATTTTAATAAATTTTTCTATAGAAAATTTTTTTACAGAAAATTTTTCTACAGAAAATTTTTCTTAGAAATTTTTCTAAAAATTTTTTTTTCAAAAATTTTTCTATACATTTTTTATCAAAAATATTTCTTCGCCATTTTGTTTTAATATCTTTCTAAAAATGTTTCTTAGAAAAATTTTTTATAGAAAATTTTTTTATCAATTTTTTTAGAGAAATTTTTCTTATCAAAAATTTTTCTATATAAAATTTTTTTATCAAAAATTTTTCTATAGAAATTTTTTTTATCAAACATTTTTTTATAGAAAATTTTCTTTCAAGAATTTTTCTATAGAAAATATTTTTATCAAAAATTTTTGTACTCCATTTTTTAAATACTTTTACAAAAAATTTTTCTATACAAAATTTTTTTAAAAAATTTTTCTATACAAAATTTTTTTAAAAAATTTTTCTATAGAAAATTTGTTTATCAAAAATTTTTCCATACATTTATTATCAAAAATTGTTCTACTCCATATTTTTTATTAATTTTATAGACAATTTTCTTAGAAAATTTTTTTATAGAATTTTTTTTTATCAAAAATAAAAAAAATCTTCTATAGAAAGAAGATTTTTTTTATCAAAAATTTTTTATGGAAAATTTATTTATCAAAATTTTTTCTTTACATTTTTTATCAAAAATTTTTCAACTCCATTTTTTTCAAATTTTGATAAAAAATTTTTCTTAGAAAATTTTTTTTATAGAAATTTTTTTTATAGAAAATTTTTTTTAAAGAAATCTTTTTTATCAAACATTTTTCTGTATAAAATTTTTTATCAGAAATTTTTCTATAGAATTTTTTTTTATCAAACATTTTTCTATAGAAATTAGAAAATTTTTTGATATAAAAATATTTGTATCGAAAATTTTTACAAAAAAATAATTTTATCGAACAATTTTCCAAAGAAAAATATTTTTATTTAAAATTTTTCTATAATTTTTGGATCGAAAATATTAAAAAAAAATATAAAAGTATAATATTGTTTAATATTAGAATTTATTTCTGTTTTGAAAAATATTCCCAATATTTACAAAAATATTCTCTGTTAACATTTAAATTCCAACTGAAGAATGATTTTAGTATTCATTTTCACGAGTTTTACTGTGTTCGTGGTATTTACGAAAATTAAAAAAATTCATAGGCTTCTGGTGGCATGGGCTGCCTACTCCTGATTTTAAGATTGTGATGTATGTAACGCTTTGAAACATTTGTCTTAGATCCACCTTTTAGTATACCAATAGAATCACTTTCGGAGTCAATTTAGCGATGTCAGTCCGGCTTGACCCCCATGTAAACCATGTTATCAAAGTACAGGTCGCAATTCTGGAGATAAATTGATGACATTTGACACAGACAATTTTTTTAATAGTGGGACCATGGCTATTGAAATTCGTCAAAATAAGTCCATTATTTAGGGCACCTACCATAGATCCTACTTTCCGGAATTGATATTTTGGCCACAAATATCAATATTTTATTTCATGGAATTAAAAACAAATGCTGCTTATGTGAACTAAAATCACTGTACCAAATTTTGTTGAAATTGGTCCACATTTGAATATAGCTCCCATACAAAGAAAGGCACTAAATGAGGCACATATCACAAAACCGCTTGTAAATCTAAAGATAATGACAATTTAAGTTTATTTTATGCATAAATAATTGTAAAAACTGTAATCAATTGGTCAAATTTCAAGATAATCGATCTACATTTGACCCTAGCCCTCATATAAGTCGAAATGACGGAATCAGCTTAATTATATAAGTCTTGAGAAATTGTTTGTGCGATGACTAAACAAATATTTGTCTTTATAAACGAAAAAGAACACCTTTGACCCTATTGGTGAAGGGTATCGTATTGTCAGGCTTTAGCGACTAAAGTACTTTCTTACTTGTTCTTTATAGTCTGTTTCTTATTCTATGCCTTGTCCGTTCTTAGTTTATATCTTAGTCTAATGTAGCAAAAATATAAATTGCCCATTTATGTTAAAAAGTTCTCATCAAAATTAATTTAAATCATATTTTTAAAACCTTATATTTTTAAATTAAATCTAAATATAAACTAATTGTTATTATTTTATCTATTTGCAGCCACCAATAGCCGGCCGCTGAACAATGCACCACAAAGTCCATTATCGGGGCCGCAACCACGTTTTCTCTCACGTGGTCATACATATCGTGCTGTTGTGGGTGATACATTGGTTCTACCTTGTCAAGTGGAAAATCTAGGTAAGTCTATACACATATACATAACGCATATTTTTATAAAAAATTTACTAAATTTTTAAAGGATTAAATAGTAAAAATTTTAACCTAACATTTCCTAGATAACTAAAATAATCCTTAATGACAGAAATATTAATATCATAATTTCTCCCTACCGAAGCAAACATTTCAATGTCGATTTAGTAAAAATACATTAGACTGGTCCAGAAAGTGTGTAGGTATTTTGTAACCGATTAAATTGAAGCAAAATTGTTCTAATTAGATCTTATATTAAATGACAATACAATTGTATAAATATATATATATATATATACAAGTATATATATATATATATATATATATATATATATATATATATATATATATATATATATATATAAATATATATATATATATATATATATATAGAAAACGGCTCTAACGATTTTGACAAAATTTAGACACTGGGTACAGTTTTTGTCGTAAAGATCGAATATGAAGGAACTTTCGGAAGTTTTACCGCTAAGGGGGTAAAAACGGGGGAAAAAGGGGGAAAAGGGGGAAAAATCGAAAACGTTATATCTCCTAAAGTAATATATAGAAACAAAATTAAAATTACATTTTAAACTGCTATTAAAATAAGCGGACAGGTGTTTGGTTTTTTTTTTTGAAACTATGTCCGATAGGGGGTAAAAAAGGGTGAAAATAGCTTTTTTGGTACTTTTTTAACCCACCCTTATTTTTTAAACCAAAGAGTATAGAAAGGGACTTTGTACTGCAGTCAATAGATGTGAAAGAAATATTGAACAAGTATTTGTTACTTCCTTGATTTTGGGGCCAAAATGGGTAAAAAAGGGATAAAATGACAACTTAATATCTCAAAAAGTAATTCAAATAGGAACATTATGTTAACTGCTTTTTAATAAAATGCACCGAATTCAATTCACAAATGCATATGGAACTTTTTAAAATTAGGCGATAAAAACGGGAAAAAATTATAACTTTTAAACAAATAAATGTTTGTCTGTATATATGTTCTTTATAGAGTAGTAAACTGTGAATTTGATCATGTTATGCTCTTCAGCGAAGATATTGGGGCTAGGCCGAAGAAAGTTTTTAAGTTTGTATAACTAATTTCCGACAGGTGGCGCCACTGAAAATTATTAAAAATTAATTACATTCGAAACTGTACATTTGATCAGGCTATAATCTTTAGTAAAGTTGTAGCGCATGAGCCGGTGAAGGCATTTTAGTTGGTGTGAGTAATTTCCGGCCGGTGGCGCTACTGGAAATTACTCAAAGTGAGTTTAATCGTAAACTGTATATTTGATCATGCTATGTTCTTTAGCAAAGTTGTTGCACATGAGCCGACGAAGGTTTCTTAGTTGGTATGAAGAAATTTTGACAATTTATTCAAAATGAGTTAAACTGTAAACTATGCAAACTGTGTTGATCGGACAAAATAAATAAAATAATTCAAAATTAACTGAATATTTGTACAATGTGTTTCCACTAAATTTATTTTAGTATTTTATAAAATAAAATATATAAAAACTTTAAAATTTTGCCTCAAAATACTTATCATAAAGCTTCGAGCAAGGCTCGGTCAACCAGGTACTTTAACTTTAATAGTTTCGAATGTTCGATTTTGTCTATTATATTAAAGTTAATAAATATTTATCAATAGGAAAGAATTTGCAAATTTCCAGAAAATTCTTGGACAAACAATGTTTGGAATTTTAATCCATTTTCGTTAAGGCGTTTAACTAAAGATTACCTTGTTTTTAAACACATCAGAACATAAAATTGCCCATTCGAGTTTTAACACTTTCTGCACCGGTCTTTTACTTAAATGACCATTTACGCACAATATAAATGATTTATTTAGTGATGTTCATTTAAATCCATATTTTATCCCAAAACAAGTGTTTTTATCATTATTAAATGTCTATTTATAGAAAGTAATAAATTAAATCATCAACATTCTCATCATTATTATTATTATTATTTTTACATTTATACAGATTAAATAAAATATTGTACAAACTGCGAAACAAATATTATTATTTTAATTAACACTTTATTTATGAAGTTATACACGCAGAAAAAAGTTAAAGCTATAAAATTAACATGAACTTATTTCGATGTAAATTACATCCTGAAATAAATTTATTTGACAAAGGTTCAATATTAACTCTTTCATGTTAATTTTAATATTATAACAATTTTTCTTTGCGTGTACTTAATAATTGTTTTCTAAAAATACTGGCATATCCGAGTATATAATGCTTATAAAATATATGGTGTTGTATGCTTTCGCATAATTGTTAAATATATTTTGCAAAAATATTTAGCATAAGTTAAGGCTTATAAATCAATACAGAAATTATAGTTAACTTTTTATAGTATTTTAAATACTAATTTAAGCTAATAAATATTTTGAACGCTTTTGGTGTATTATAATAATGCAAAATTAAAAATATTTAATTTATAAATTATAACATATTTAACTTGATTTAGTAGTGTCCCGAATAAAATTTGTAGTTGTATTAAGTAAAAAAAAACCTCATTATAAAAATTCTTAAAAATACGGAAATTTATTGAAATATTGTATAAAAGTTGTATTCCTGTACGAGCACGATATTACCCAAACTAGTCCGAAAATACCCAAAACTCACCCAACTGTGTTACCGTACTATGTTCGGGTTTGAGTCTCTACTAAAGAGTGAGTGTAATTTTATTTCTTAACTTACTCAAAACTACACACACTTTTTCCTTAAGTAAATGTGGGCAACATATTAGTCTGTTTCTTTGCTTTCTGGGTGAATTCGGACAAATGAGTTTAATTTAACAGTTACTCTTTCAAACTTTAAAAATATTCAAACAAAAGGGGTTTTTTGCAAATTGAAATACAAAAATTTGTAAAAACAAGTAAGAAAGTGCTATAGTCAGTCAAGCCCGACTATACGATACCCTTCACCACTAAGATCAAAGGTGTTCCTTTTCTTGCTAAATTTTGTCATGATACAAACATTTTCTTAAAACTTGCATATTTAAGCTGTTTCGGTCATTTAGACTTATATGAGAGGTAGAGTTAAATGTGGACCGATTATATCGAAATTTGGCAAAATGATTACAGTTCATACGGATGTTATATATGCAAAAAATAAACTCATTATATTCAGATTTACGAGCGTTTTAGTTATTATACCCTTCACCACCAAAGGTGGAAAGGGTATTATAAGTTTGTGCTGATTTATGTAACGCATAAAAATATTTATCTTAGACCCACCTTTTAGTATACCAATAGGCTAAGAATCACTATCTGAGTCGATTTAGCGATGTCCGTTTGGCTGGACCCCCATGTAAAACTTGCAATCTACTACAGGTCGCAATTGTAAAAATAATTTGATGAAATTTAGAACAAATCATTTTTTTTTGATAATGGGACCATGGCTATTGAAATTCGTCAAAATCGGTCCATTATTTATCGTACCTCCTATAGGTCCCACTTCCCGGAATTGATATATTGGTCACAAATATACATATTTTTTCATGAAATTTAAAACAAATACTGCTTGTGTAAACCTAAATCACTGTACCAAATTTCGTTGAAATCGGTTCACATTTGACCATAGCTCCCATACAAACTCTTCTTTAAGAAAGCACTAAATGAGACAAAAATCACTAAAACGCTCGTAAATCTAAAGATAATGAAAAATTTCAAGTTTATTTTTTGCACACATAATTTTTGTAACAACTAATCAAGTTGCCAAATTTCGAGATAATCGATCCACATTTGACCCTAGCTCTCATATAAGTCCAAATGACGGAAATTGCTTTAATACACTCTGGAAATTATTACAGTAACTGATTGTATGTTGTTTAGGAAATTTTCGGTTATGTTGTTTTCAAATAAATATTCATTTAAATTTATATGAAAATTGATTTTTAACATATTTATACATTTGTTTAAAAAACAACCTACAAAAAAATACTGAAAATCCGTAACATTTGAAAATATCAGTTGTTTGGTTTTTATATATTTTTTCAAATATTGTATCAAATAAAATTCGTATTTATTGAATTATTGGGTTTCCTTAAGTATCTTAGGTTTGCTTACTGAAGAAGCTTTTTATAATACTGGCCGCCTATCACGGGGTATGGCCTAAGCAAACAGCAAACTTTGTTTTGTCTGTTTGGTTTTTTGATGCCTTAAAGGATATAACCATTATATGGTTTCGTCTTTTTTGTTACGTTGATTACAAAAACAAATAAAAATTTTCCGTTTTACGGAAATTTTACGTACCATTAAATTTTTTAAAAATAAATGAAACTTTCCGTTTTTTATACTAAAAATGTAGTTTAAATTTTTGTCAGTAATTTTTTTGAAAACAACTGAATATTCCGTTTTTAAAACTGAAAATGTAGTTTGAATATTTGTCAGTTAAATTTAAATGAAATATATATTGAATTTGAACGAAAAATCAGTTGACCGGGTTTTAAATGAATATTCATTCATTTCAAATTACATTTTAAGTTAATTTTACTTACATAATATTCTGAGTGTATATAAGTTTTGAGAAAATGTTTGTATGTATTGAATGTACAAATTCGAGAGAGAAATTCATCAAGATAACGCACTAGCGTACAAGAGTGTTTTAACGATGGCTAAAATCAACGAATTAAAGTACAAGTTGCTTGACCACCCACCTTATTCTCCTGATTTAGCTTCCAGTAACTTTTACCTGTTCCCAAATCTAAAAAAATTCCTTGCTGCCAAGAGTTTTACCTCAAATGAAGATGTAATTACAGCTATAAACCACTATTTTGAAGACCTTGAGGAAAACTATTTTAATCAAGGGATAAAATTGCTAGAAAAGCGTTGGACTAAGTGTATTAAAGTTTCAGGAGACTATATTGAAAAATAAAAATATTTTTGAAAAACTAACCGCCCTCGTATGATGGGTATCGTATGGTCGGGCTTGACCGACTATAGCACTTTCTTACTTGTTTTTTTTTAATTTTCTCTGCTGCTAAAAGTACAGTCACAAATTTGCATATGTATTAGTGGCCTCCACTTTCTTAAAACAATAGTATTGGCCATATCCAAAAAAGCTAACATGATCAAAATAAATATTATTTATGACACTAAAAATAAGTTTTGCCTGAAATAGTAAATGCATATTTTATTCAGAATACTCCTTATGTAGTTAATTTAAAATTAATAATAAATTGAATGTTCCCTATTCCCAAATCTAAAAAAATTCCTTGCTGGCAAGAGTTTTACCTCAAATGAAGATGTAATTACAGCTGTAAACCACTATTTTGAAGACCTTGAGGAAAACTATTTTAATCAAGGGATAAAATTGCTAGAAAAGCGTTGGGCTAAGTGTATTAAAGTTTCAGGAGACTATATTGAAAAATAAAAATATTTTTGAAAATCTAACCGCCCTCGTATGATGGGTATCGTATGGTCGGGCTTGACCGACTATAGCACTTTCTTACTTGTTTTTTTTTAATTTTCTCTGCTGCTAAAAGTACAGTCACAAATTTGCATATGTATTAGTGGCCTCCACTTTCTTAAAACAATAGTATTGGCCATATCCAAAAAAGCTAACATGATCAAAATAAATATTATTTATAACACTAGAAATAAGTTTTGCCTGAAATAGTAAATGCATATTTTATTCAGAATACTCCTTATGTAGTTAATTTAAAATTAATAATAAATTGAATGTTCCCTAAAAATATGTTATGCATTCGAAACAAAATAATTCAAAAGTCCCATTTTTCTTGCAAAATTTATGTTTCCAAAAATCTAGTATTCTAAAAGTTCTCATTTAATTCACATTTACTTGTCAGATTTGATTTTAAAAGCATTTTAGAGAAAAAAAAGTTAATAAAAATATAATCCATATGTATAAAAAAAATTTGCATATATTTCTCTTTACTTAAAATTCCAAACTAATGAGTTGAATAAAGTCATAACTATAAAAAAAATACGAGTACAATAAAAATGCAAGTAATAAAGTAAAACAAAAACTAAATTTACATGTCAAATTGAAAAATGACAGTAGTCTTAGTTTGACACTAAAAGTAGCACAAGAAATATATACTCATACATTTTTTTTGCAAAGTATTTGAAGAAAATCTAAAGAAATATTACCAACTAATGGCGAAATATGCATTTATTGTCTAAAGATGTTAAAAAAAACTGGAAACATAAAAGAGACATTTAAATGACGCTTAGGAAAAGAAATCATTTTAGCACATACATTACTAAAAAAAGATTTTGTTACATAAAAAAACGATTTGCATAGAGCAAGAAAAAGAAAGTTGGTGCATATAAAGCAGAGAAG
Organism: Stomorhina lunata; assembly: GCA_933228675.1. Lineage (NCBI taxonomy): Eukaryota > Metazoa > Arthropoda > Insecta > Diptera > Rhiniidae > Stomorhina > Stomorhina lunata. Next base: position 111,101,576 of record OW121740.1, on the reverse strand, counting down.
ACCAAACTTGTGGTAGAAAAAGAAATACTGTCGACACTTAAACATCAAATATAACAATTGCAAAGAACATAAAAATACATTTACGCTCTAGCTTATAACAAACTCTCGCCAACAAATTCAATCATTCGTTATGAAACATTTCGAGCAAAATTGTATTTACTACTGCTAGTAGTACAATTGTAAATATGCTTATGGTGTTAATGGGTATCACTGATCTATAGTTAACTACCCAGCTAGCAATTTGGTGATTGTTGACGATAATATCAGCAAAATGAGACTTTTGGGATTCGTATAGATGATCAAAAATAGATTAATCAGCTTGGTGATCTAAAAAAGATTCCAAAAAGACTCCTTAACCTTCATCTGCTCTTTGCGTAGAAAACTACGCAAACGCTACAAAATTTCTCTGTTTTTTTTTTTTTGTAAGTGCTAGCCTTAAGTTAACAAAATTTATTGACTTTGCAAGTAACATGATTTTGCATAATTTAAGGCATTTTTTACTCCAAAATTTTCTTTTTTATGGACTGTATCAAAAAAGTTACGTTGTCTACCCTTGCGTAGTTTTCTACACATATGGAAAAAGCATACGTTTTTGGTGGGAATTTTTGATGTGATGGTTCTTTTTTGTCAGTTATTGTGATTTTAACACATGGAAAAGTTCTTTTTGATTATTATTTTTACACCATTTACAAGAAAAACTAAAAAGAAGCTGAAGAAGAATTAGTGCCAGAATCTTCATAACCTAGTAAAGTGATACATCTGTTAGTTGTATAAAAGGGGCTTGCTACCTTTTTAAACTTCAAACCTTCATAATATTAGGTTTACAACTTTACTTCTGTCGTTTTTTTTTCCAAAATTCGAGGCTTTATTATACGGTGCTGTCCATCGCTGATCACTACTATTTCCCACCTTTCGGCCAGCGTATTATTGAGTATAAGCTTATGCTAACAAAATCAGTACCAACGTATTATTTTGAACTAAGTTCATGACAATGGGTAATGGTTTTTCCTCATATAGTCTTTCTCGGTGGAAAGCTAATTTAAGACTTCGAAATGCAAAAAAAGCCTTTTCATCTACCAAATAAATATATATTTTTTTATATGTTTGTACTTTATTATTGAATCTTTCTAAAAAGAAAATAACAATAAGTAATCAAAACTTAATCTAAAATTATATTATATAGAGTTTGCCAGTGCAACTCTATTTAAGATTTATAACGAATTTGAAGAAAATCAGTGAGTGGCTAGGTCCAAGGTATCCATCCTTCCTAATCGTTGGTGGCCTTCAAATTGCAAGAGCGGTCTTGCAAGAATATTTGGGTGAACATGCAGCTTGGAAATATATTTTGTACAGAACCTTCTAATCTCCTCTTGGACTAGTGGAACATTTAAATCTCTATGGATATTAATATTTCTGATGTACCAGGGAGCACCAGTTATTAAACGTGAATAAATAAATATAAATTACTTTTTCTAACTGTTTCCTCCCAGAGTTTTTAAAATTTTGTACCAAAAACTATAAATAATATTGCATGCGTAGAAAATTACGCAAAGGTAGACAACGTGAGTTTTTTTAGGAAAGCACAAACAATTCTTGCACAATATGTGCAGTCGAAATCTTATCGTGTAAATGATCCTAATACGACTGTTTTTTATGTTATTTTAATCAGTTTGGTGATAAAAAAGACCACAAAAAGACTCAGAAAATACCTTAAAAGCGACTCTTTGAAAGCCGAATGTGTGCAGTCAGTTTTGTGATCAAAACAGATTACAAAAGGACTCATAGACGGATAGCAAGCGCTAGTTAATACAAAAAATCTTGTAGAATGTGCGTAATATAACTATTATTAGGCGATAAAAAAATGCCACAAAATCTCATTATGGGTGATGTTGCTTATATGGTTAGCACGCCGACTACTAGACATAATATATCATATTCAGCAGCCTAGGTTCGATCCTCGGTCTCGGCAACATAAATTTCTGTAATTATTAACGCAACTTCACTGTTCTAAAAATAGATATGACGTGTTCTAATAATAGATATACTGTGTTGAGTAATAAAAAGCTTTATTCTTTTTTTCACAAATCTAGCAAAATGTGTGCAGTCATATTCTAATCAGCAAAACGAGTCATTAAAGACTCGTTTTGAAGAGTCGCATCAAGGGTACCATTTCCTCACACAAAAAGATCAATTTTGACTCATAAGTGATATCAGAAATGATCATTTTAATCGTGAAGTGAAGTCAAAAAAAGACTCATATTTGATTAAAATTTTTCAAAAATGCCAGCTGGGTAGGCCCGTAAGATCGTTGGTACTTTGACATACCCCAGAGACTACATGTAAATGTATGCAAACAAGGAACAAGTTGCCGGTTTGACTGACACGCTTCATAGTGTTTCAGAATAGTTTTTCATTGGCCAAAACTCTGTAACTTTTTAACTAATAAAGATTTAGTAGTCGTTAGTCAAAAGATAACATCTTAAGGTTTTATCGAGTTTCAGTTTTATTAAGATGTGTACAGAGGTTGTAAAGAAAATTAAGTTTAAAGTTCAATTTTCGATCACGAATGCGGCGAATTGGCCTAAGTTTTGTTTGGACTTACTATGAGACTTTTATCGAGCTCCCATTTTACAATAGTAAGTTTAGCTTGATAAATATTTTCTCTGAATATACTTGTAAGTCGAAGATAGTATTATTTTATGTTTGACAAAGCACAAACATGGAGGTTCTAAAATCGTTCTTAAATGATCATTTAAAAAATTTCATCTTTTTATTATTCTTAATTATATCTTAAGGGAAATATACTATATATTTACTTCACAAAATACAATGTACTATTATTCAAATACGTTTCTTTTTTTAATGCCGAATCGTATTTTATAGTTAAAAATAGCTTATATGCCTTTCAACTTAACCGAATACTTTTTCGCTCAAAAAACTGAAATTCAATTTATGTTTCTCTGAAGCTTACAGAAAAAAAAATTGAAAAGAATTTTATGTTAAAAGAAATTGTTTTTATATTCGCAGCATATTTCAAGCCAGGATATATCCATAGAGAAAGAAAAAGAACAATCAAGTAAAATGGGAAAAAAGTAAGGGAAAAATGAACGGTCTATTAACATTGCTCATGTCACATGACATGTTGAATGACATTCAAAGTTTTTTTTTTCTTTTTTTTAGCTTTCACTTTGTAGTTACTTTAAGAAAATGCATGAATATATGAATATGAATTTGAGTAATATGAAACTATATTGGGGAAATGTAATATAAAGGAGGGATAATATGTATAAGAAAATGCAATTACCAAGGTCTATATAGAGTTGCCATTGAACGACAACTTTTCTATAGAAAACTTATATTAACGTCAACTTTTCTATAGAAAACTTATCTTAACGTCAACTTTTCTATAAAAAACTTATCTTATCAACAACGTTTTTATAGAAAACTGACCTTAACGACAAGTCTTATATAGACAACTTATCATAACGACAACTTTTCTATAGAAAACTTATCTTAACGACAAGTTTTCTATAGAAAATTTATCTTAACGACAACTTTTCTATAGAAAATTTATCTTAACGGCAACTTTTCTATAGAAAACTTATCTTAACGACAACTTTTCTATAGAAAACTTATCTTAAAGACAATTTTTCTATAGAAAACTTATCTTAAAAACAATTTTTCTATAGAAAACTTATCTTAAAGACAATTTTTCTATAGAAAACTTATCGTAAAGACAATTTTTCTATAGAAAACTTATCTTCAAGACAATTTTTCTATAGAAAACTTATCTTCAAGACAATTTTTCTATAGAAAACTTATCTTCAAGACAATTTTTCTATAGAAAACTTATCTTAAAGACAATTTTTCTATAAAAAACTTATCTTAAATACAACTTTTCTATAAAAGACTTATCTTAAAGACAAATTTTCTATAGAAAACTTATCTTAACGACAAGTTTTCTATAGAAAACTTATCTTAACGACAAGTTTTCGATAGAAAACTTATCTTAACGACAAGTTTTCGATAGAAAACTTATCTTAACGACAAGTTTTCTATAGAAAACTTATCTTAACGACAAGTTTTCTATAGAAAACTTATCTTAACGACAAGTTTTCTATAGAAAACTTATCTTAACGACAAGTTTTCTATAGAAAACTTATCTTAACGACAAGTTTTCTATAGAAAACTTATCTTAACGACAAGTTTTCTATAGAAAACTTATCTTAACGACAAGTTTTCTATAGAAAACTTATCTTAACGACAAGTTTTCTATAGAAGACTTATCTTAACGACAAGTTTTCTATAGAAAACTTATCTTAACGACAAGTTTTCTATAAAAAACTTATCTTAACGACAAGTTTTCTATAGAAAACATATCTTAACGACAAGTTTTCTATAGAAAACTTATCTTGACGACAAGTTTTCTATAGAAAACTTATCTTAACGACAAGTTTTCTATAGATAACTTATCTTAACGACAAGTTTTCTATAGAAAACTTATCTTAACGACAAGTTTTCTATAGAAAACTTATCTTAACGACAAGTTTTCTATAGAAAACTTATCTTAACGACAAGTTTTATATAGAAAACTTATCTTAACGACAAGTTTTCTATAAAAAACTTATCTTAACGACAAATTTTCTATAGATAACTTATCTTAACGACAAGTTTTCTATAGAAAACTTATCTTAACGACAAGTTTTCTATAGAAAACTTATCTTAACGACAAGTTTTCTATAGAAAACTTATCTTAACGACAAGTTTTCTATAGAAAACTTATCTTAACGACAAGTTTTCTATAGAAAACTTATCTTAACGACAAGTTTTCTATAGAAAACTTATCTTAACGACAAGTTTTCTATAGAAAACTTATCTTAACGACAAGTTTTCTATAGAAAACTTATCTTAACGACAAGTTTTCTATAGAAAACTTATCTTAACGACAAGTTTTCTATAGAAAACTTATCTTAACGACAAGTTTTCTATATAAAACTTATCTTAACGACAAGTTTTCTATAGAAAACATATCTTAACGACAAGTTTTCTATAGAAAACTTATCTTAACGACAAGTTTTCTATAGAAAACTTATCTTAACGACAAGTTTTCTATAGAAAACTTATCTTAACGACAAGTTTTCTATAGAAAACTTATCTTAACGACAAGTTTTCTATAGATAACTTATCTTAACGACAAGTTTTCTATAGAAAACTTATCTTAACGACAAGTTTTCTATAGAAAACTTATCTTAACGACAAGTTTTCTATAGAAAACTTATCTTAACGACAAGTTTTCTATAGAAAACTTATCTTAACGACAAGTTTTCTATAGAAAACTTATCTTAACGACAAGTTTTCTATAGAAAACTTATCTTAACGACAAGTTTTCTATAGAAAACTTATCTTAACGACAAGTTTTCTATAGAAAACTTATCTTAACGACAAGTTTTCTATAGAAAACTAATCTTAACGACAAGTTTTCTATAGAAAACTAATCTTAACGACAAGTTTTCTATAGAAAACTTATCTTAACGACAAGTTTTCTATAGAAAACTTATCTTAACGACAAGTTTTCTATAGAAAACTTATCTTAACGACAAGTTTTCTATAGAAAACTTATCTTAACGACAAGTTTTCTATAGAAAACTTATCTTAACGACAAGTTTTCTATAGAAAACTTATCTTAACGACAAGTTTTCTATAGAAAACTTATCTAACCGACAAGTTTTCTATAGAAAACTTATCTTAACGACAAGTTTTCTATAGAAAACTTATCTTAACGACAAGTTTTCTATAGAAAACTTATCTTAACGACAAGTTTTCTATAGAAAACTTATCTTAACGACAAGTTTTCTATAGAAAACTTATCTTAACGACAAGTTTTCTATAGAAAATTTATCTAAACGACAAGTTTTCAATAGAAAACTTATCTTAACGACAAGTTTTCTATAGAAAACTTATCTTAACGACAAGTTTTCTATAGAAAACTTATCTTAACGACAAGTTTTCTACAGAAAACTTATCTTAACGACAAGTTTTCTATAGAAAACTTACCTTAACGACAAGTTTTCTATAGAAAACTTATCTTAACGACAAGTTCTCTATAGAAAACTTATCTTAACGACAAGTTTTCTATAGAAAACTTATCTTAACGACAAGTTTTCTACAGAAAACTTATCTTAACGACAAGCTTTCTATAGAAAACTTATCTTAACGACAACTTTTCTATAGAAAACTAATCTTAACGATAACTTTTCTATAGAAAACTTATCTTAACGATAACTTTTTTATAGAGAACTTGTCTTAACGACAACTTTTCTATAGAAAACTTATCTTAACGACAAGTTTTCTATAGAAAACTTATCTTAATGACAACTTTTCTATAGAAAACTTATCTTAACGACTACTTTTCTATTGAAAACTTATCTTAACGACAACTTTTCTATAGAAAACTTATCTTAGCGACAACTTTTCTATAGAAAACTTATCTTAACGACAACTTTTCTACAGAAAATTTATCCTAACGGCAACTTTTCTATAGAAAACTTATCTTAACGACAACTTTTCAATAGAAAACTTATCTTAACAACAACTTTTCTATAGAAAACTTTTCTTAGCGACAACTTATCTTTACGACAACTTTTCTATAGAAAACTTATTTTAACGGCAACTTTGCTTTAGAGAACTTATTTCGACGACAACTTTCTTATAGAAAACTTATCTTAACGACAAATTTTCTATAGAAAACTTATCTTAACGACAACTTTTCTATAGAAAACTTATCTTAACGACAACTTTTCTATAGAAAACTTATCTTAACGACAACTTTTCTATAGAAAACTTATGTTAACGACAACTTTTCTATAGAAAACTTATCTTAACGACAACTTTTCTATAGACAATTTATCTTAGCGAGAACTTTTCTTTAGTAAACTTATTATAACGACAACTTTTCTTAGAAAACTTATTTAAGCGATGATTTTTCTATAGAAAACTTATCGAATAGCTAATGGTTAATTTTTACCGATAAGACTTGTTGTTATTAAAAAAGAAATTTATTACTTGGTAATACTTTTTTTTATCACAAAACATCATAAAACTTCAGAATGGCAAAGAAACTATAAAAAAACTTAAAAAAGAGCAAAATAAGAAAATGACAAAGTAAAATAGCTGAAAAAAGAAGAACAACATTTTGAAGTTACGTGTCATTTAATATGAAACTCATACTGTAGATGATTTTTGAAATAATGTATTGCAATACAACTCTAGCATGATTCTGGAATACGACAGAATAGGACAGGCGGCATTTAATGTACATTTCCCCATTCGCAGATAGTCACTTCGCTTAAAAAATGTTCACTACTCCAACAACTGACACATTTACATGGGAAAATGCAAATGTTTCAACACAACAATACTAGTACAAGTGTGTCATTGTCAGTTTGAAATCTTTACGCTTTTAGATACTGAAACTGCATTTATATAGTAAATTTTTTTGTAAATTTATTTTATAAAAAATTCTAATGGTCTTTTTTATTTAATTCTTTTATTTATCCGTATTTTCTGTTCACTGAAAACAGAATTTATTTTATATGCTAAATGATGTACTACAAAGTGTTTCGGATATTTGACTGCACATTTGTATATATCCGCCATTTCCCTACATTTCTCTTCTGTGTCCCATTTTAGTATGAGTTAGTTTCACAAAAGCTGGAATGGTTTTTAATATGCAACATGTGTCATGAAATTTATCAACTTGTTACTATTTAACAACTATGACAGGTGCATAAAAACTAATAAACCGTGTTTGTGCTTTACAATACTCAGGAAAAGCACAGCAAAAGCGTTAGTAATAGAAAAATAAAATTTACTATAAGCTCATCAAATTTAATGTATCATCACTTTTATGTTTGATCATCAAATATATGAAGCTCAACGTGACTTATTAGACCATTTGGAATGTTCGCAGTTAATAGGGCTTAAAATAATTATGTTTAGAGGAAAAAAATAAAATAATAACAAATTGTTTGTTACACTTTCAAAAAGTTATTGCAGGAGGTTTTGTTTGAACAAAAACATGTGTTACGGAGCACATGTTAAAAAGTGCTATACGTGGTCATGACTAACTTTGTACTACCCTACACTACGGACATCAAATGTAGACTAATTGTCAGGTTCTTCTTAAATCTTAGACAAATATATGTGCAAAACTCTTCATATCGAAAAATTTTCAAAAAAAAATCCTCCCATCGAAAATTTTTTTATAGAAAACTCTACCCATAGACAATTTTTCTATGGAAAACTTTTCCCATCCACAATTTTTCTACAGAAAACTCTTCCCATCGACAATTTTTCTGTACAAAACTTTTCTCCAGACAATTTTTGTACAGAAAACTCTTAACGTCGACAATTTTTCAATTGAAAACTCTTTCCATCGACAATTTAAAAAAAAGTCTTCCCATCGACAATTTTTCTACAGAAAACCCTTCCCATCCACAATTTTTCTATAGAAAGTCTTTTCCATCCACAACTTTTCTATAGAAAACTCTTCCAATCGTCAACTTTTCTATAGAAATCCCTTCCCATCTACAATTTTTCTATAGAAAAGTTTTTCCATCAACAACTTTTTATAGAAAACCCTTTCCATCAACAATTTTTCTATAGAAAACTCTTTCTTCCGACAAATTTTCTATAGAAAACTCTTTCTACCGACAACTTTTGTATAGAAAACTCTTTCTACCGACAACTTTTCTATAGAAAACTCTTTCTACCGACAACTTTTCTATAGAAAACTCTTTCTACCGACAACTTTTCTATAGAAAACTCTTTCTACCGACAACTTTTCTATAGAAAACTCTATCTACCGACAACTTTTCTATAGAAAACTCTTCCACCGATAATTTTTCTAACTCTTCCCATCGCCAAGTTTCCTATAGAAAACTATTCCCATCGACAAGTTTTTATAGAGCACTCTTCCTATCGAAAATTTTTCTATACAAAACTCTTCCTATCGTAAATTTCACTATAAAAAACTCTTCCCATCGACAATTTTTCTATAGAAAACTTTTCCCATCGACAATTTTCGATAGAAAACACTTTCCATCGACCATTTTTCAGCAGAAAACTTTTCCCATCGAAAGTTTTTCTTTAGAAAACTTTTCCATCAACAATTTTTCTATAGAAAATACTTTCCATCGAAAATTTTTCTACAGAAAATTCTTCCCATCAACAATTTTTCTATAGAAAATTCTTCCCATCGACAATTTTTCTATGGAAAATTCCTCCAACCGACATTTTTTTATAGAAAGCTTTTCCCGTCGACAATCTTTCTATAGAAAACTCTTTCGACCAACAATTTTTCTATAGAAAACAATTTTTCTATGAATAACTCTTGCCATCAACTATTTTTCTATAGAAAACTCTTCCCATCGACAATTTGTTTATAGAAAACTCCTCTCATCGATAATTTTTGTATAGAAAACTCTTTTCATAGATAATTTTTCTATAGAAAACTAACTGCACCGAGAACTTTTCTATAGAAATTTTTTCTATCGACAACTTTTCCATAGAAAATGTATCCCACTGACAACTTTTTTTTATTTTTTTATTTATTTATTGATAGCAATTTATAGCACCGACAATTCCTCTATAGAAAACTGTTTTCAATGGCAATTTTGTCCCTAGAAAATTTTTGCAACAAAAACTTTTCTATAGAGTTTTACCTTTAGATTAGAAAAAGTCGCTGCTTATATTTAAAATTGTATCAGTAATTAAATACTTTAACCTCCTAAAGGTAGGCAACATAGTTTTCACAAAAATTGGATAAGTTCTTGACTTTGCTGTTTTCATACTAAGACTTAGAAGTCTTCTTTAAGCAATTTCTAAATAGCGATAAAATCGATAATTTAATGCAATTCCCTTAAACTCAATTCTTTGAATAGCCTTTAGCTTAAGTGCTTGATTTCATTTAAACTAACCTCCTTTTAGTTTCAACTTAATTTTTCTTAAACTCAAACCGGAAATTCATGTCTGCACTTCTTCAATTTTCTTCAATATCCTCTTACAAGACAGAATAGCAGCAGCAGCAACAGCAATATTTATTGAACAATATTGAAACAAAAGAAATTAACCATGACTTGTAATTTAAAAGGAAAGAAAAGAAACCAAGGTAAAAAAGGATATAAACAACTAGATAATACACAAGCCAATACATACAAATAAAGGGACAATAAACCACTACAACACAAAAGAGGAAGGATAAAGAAGATAATAAACAAAAGTAAATGAACTGTGGGGCTAAAAGCAGCCAAAGCAAAGATTTAAAATAGGATTTTAATGGCACAAAAAGGGAAGCTATTGTGTGACTTTCATACCAATACTTATATACATATACATATGCATTTGTATTGTATATACAATATAAAAGTTGATAGTCCTTTTAAAAACTGGCTGTTAACCTTATGACATTTACTCCTATTTTCCCTAAAAGTGTTTTATTTTTATTGTTAGCTTTATACTTTGAAAAATCCCATATAACAAATATAGAAAATAACACAAAAAAGGTTTCATAAGTAAAAAGCCACTCAACAAAATAACACCTAGACAAATAATAGAAATAATATAAGTAACATCTGAATGAAGAAAAAGGAAATAAAAATAATATAAGCTGAAGGACGAACTGCTATCTATGATTCCTTCTTTTCTCTCAATGTTTTATTGCACAATGGGCAACAGCTGAGTCCTTCATATAACATTATTGCCTTTGAGAGAGTATAAGCAAACATATTTTTTTAAAATAACATTTTTTTCCATTTTATCCATTTTTTTTATTAGTATTTTGTTGTATCAGCAAAATCCTTATACAAGTTGTAGAAAAATGGGTTATCTACCTTTATCACTTGATGACATAAGGGACTTTATTTGTATTTTATAAACAAAAAAATTTATATATTATCTAGTTTTTGTTATTTCGATCTTTTTTTATTATTTGAAAATGTAAATAAAATTATCTCCCCAAAGGTGTTAGATGTTGTATTTGAATTTTGCTGATTTCTGTTCGACAAAAGTGTTAATTTCTAGTTTCGTTTTAAGTGGATTCTTTTTATTGCAAGGGGTCATCAACAGTATATGATTTTTATGAGAGGAAAAAGTCTTGGGAAAATACATTATTGGTTATCTTATAAATATTGCTAAAGTAATCTTATTATAGGCTGTAGACTTTTAAGTACTAAATAATATAAGAATGTCTTCAAGCTAAGAAGAATATTTTAGTATATGCATTTTTAGGCACTTTCTGGTTAAAGTCCTAGCTCAAGACTTTTAGGTGCTAGTAAAAACTTCAAAATTGTAGTATAATTCTTCAAAGTCTCAGTATAAAAATTAAATTTAAATTTTTAATATATGCCTTAATAAAACACTCCAAATTCTTAGTATTAGAGTTTAATGTATTAGTGTAATACTTTAGGATGCCTTTTTGAGCCATGAAAGTCTTACACTAAGACTTCAAAGCCTTAGTATAATTAAGACCTCTTATCATAAGACATCAAACTCTTATCATAAAACTATAAAACTTCAATGATTTAGCAAAATTTTTGGTATAAAACTTTACAGTCTTTAAAATATCAGTATAAGAGTTCAAAGTGCTCGTATATGACATCATATAAATCTTCACTCTTAGTATTTGTCTATATTTTGGACTATGTTTTAGTATATGTCTTAGTCTATGTCTTAGTCTATGTCTTAGTCTATGTCTTAGTCTATGTCTTAGTCTATGTCTTAGTCAATGTCTTAGTCTATGTCTTAGTCTATGTCTTAGTCTATGTCTTAGTCTATGTCTTAGTCTATGTCTTAGTCTATGTCTCAGTCTATGTCTTAGTCTATGTCTTAGTCTATGTCTTAGTCTATGTCTTAGTCTATGTCTTAGTCTATGTCTTGGTCTATGTCTTAGTCTATGTCTTAGTCTATGTCTTAGTCTATGTCTTGGTCTATGTCTTGGTCTATGTCTTAGTCTATGTCTTAGTCTATGTCTTAGTCTATGTCTTAGTCTATGTCTTAGTCTATGTCTTAGTCTATGTCTTAGTCTATGTCTTAGTCTATGTCTTAGTCTATGTCTTAGTCTATGTGTTAGTCTATGTCTTAGTCTATGTCTTAGTCTATGTCTTAGTCTATGTCTTAGTCTATGTCTTGGTCTATGTCTTAGTCTATGTCTTAGTCTATGTCTTAGTCTATGTCTTGGTCTATGTCTTAGTCTATGTCTTAGTCTATGTCTTAGTCTATGTCTTAGTCTATGTCTTAGTCTATGTCTTAGTCTATGTCTTAGTCTATGTGTTAGTCTATGTCTTAGTCTATGTCTTAGTCTATGTCTTAGTCTATGTCTTAGTCTATGTCTTATTCTATGTCTTAGTCTATGTGTTAGTCTATGTCTTAGTCTATGTCTTAGTCTATGTGTTAGTCTATGTCTTAGTCTATGTCTTAGTCTATGTCTTGGTCTATGTCTTAGTCTATGTCTTAGTCTATGTCTTAGTCTATGTCTTAGTCTATGTCTTAGTCTATGTCTTAGTCTATGTGTTAGTCTATGTCTTAGTCTATGTCTTAGTCTATGTCTTAGTCTATGTCTTAGTCTATGTCTTAGTCTATGTGTTAGTCTATGTCTTAGTCTATGTGTAAGTCTATGTCTTAGTCTATGTCTTAGTCTATGTCTTGGTCTATGTCTTAGTCTATGTCTTAGTCTATGTCTTAGTCTATGTCTTAGTCTATGTCTTAGTCTATGTCTTAGTCTATGTCTTAGTCTATGTCTTAGTCTATGTCTTAGTCTATGTCTTAGTCTATGTCTTAGTCTATGTCTTAGTCTATGTCTTAGTCTATGTGTTAGTCTATGTCTTAGTCTATGTCTTAGTCTATGTCTTAGTCTATGTCTTAGTCTATGTCTTGGTCTATGTCTTAGTCTATGTCTTAGTCTATGTCTTAGTCTATGTCTTGGTCTATGTCTTAGTCTATGTCTTAGTCTATGTCTTAGTCTATGTCTTAGTCTATGTCTTAGTCTATGTCTTAGTCTATGTCTTAGTCTATGTCTTAGTCTATGTCTTAGTCTATGTCTTAGTCTATGTGTTAGTCTATGTCTTAGTCTATGTCTTAGTCTATGTCTTAGTCTATGTCTTAGTCTATGTCTTAGTCTATGTCTTAGTCTGTGTCTTAGTCTATATCTTAGTCTATGTCTTAGTCTATGTTTTAGTCTATATCTCAGTCTATATCTCAGTCTATGTCGTTGTCTATATCTTAGTCTATGTCTTAGTCTATGTTTTAGTCTATATCTTAGTCTATGTCTTCTTCTATGTCTAAGTCTATTACTAAGTACATGTCTTAGTCTTTGAGTAACTTTATACCATTGCACATTTAATTAATTTTAATTTAAAAATTTCTTCCACTTTATTTAAGTTTTGCCTAAAAAGTCATTCTTATTTATATAAATTTTAATGAAAATTTCACAAAATTAATTCCTATTTAAATTTGTTTTTCGCTTAATAAGCTCAAGCCACTAATTCACAGAGAAAATACAGCGAATCTCGGGAATAATAAAATACAATTAATCTTTTAACAATAAATTCCAGTTAAAAGTGGGGTAAAGTTCCCAACCAAAATCTGCAATAAACTAGTGAAATTCTCGGTAGTCTAAAATAAACAAACCAACCAAAGAAACTCAAACCAATTGCATGCTAAGAAAAAGAAAAAAATCAGCCAAATGAACAAATAGTTCAGCCAAATTGCATAAATGGGAAAATAATATGCTGGCGAAAAGAGGGGCAAAAAGTGAATGAAGTATATAAAATTATAGATAAACAAAAAATAAAAAAAAACTGGAGCAAATAAAGATTGAAGTCCACTATTTGCAAAAGAGCCACTAAATTGCAAAAAAATGAACAAGAAATAAGAGAAATAAATGTGAAAATTAAAGTTTAATTATAAATTGCAAATTCGTTGATAATAAAATGTAGAGGAGACAGTGTTGGAGACAGGACTCACATGTGTGTTTGGTCCTAGTTTATATAGTATAGATTCCAAAAATCTGATTTTCTTTTAAAATGCGTCTGATTAATACTTTAACCTTTTAAGATATTCCAAATAGATTTTTTTAAGGCTTAGTTTTATGGAGTTTAATTATACTCTAAAGAGTTTTAACTTATTAATAAGTATTTCCCTCTAAACGCTTTTTGCCATTCTCCTAAATTCATATTTGGAATTCAATTTTAGATTTCTGCTTTTAATTGCAAAATTCTTAACTAATACCAAGAGTAGTGCAACTGATTCGAAAATAAATACTTTTTTTTATTAAAGAAGCAAAACAAATAAAAACTAGAAGTCTCGGAATAGCATTAAGATTCATTAAAATCCAATTTACTGATAGTACAGAGTGTGTACGAAATGGTTTACATCTCACATTTTATACATGTTTAACTCTTTCACGTCTTCGAAAGTTTTGGGGTACTATACAAAAATAGCTAAAAACAAAACCAAAATGATAACTGATACTAATACTAATACTACTTTTGATGCTTATGCTGTTACATATACTGATACCAAAACCGAAACTGTTTTATAATTTTTATCATGACCCTCAAAGCGTTAACTTCAAAATAGTTGGCGAATATGAACAAAAAGCGCATAAGAATTAAGAAAAGCAAACAAGTAATTGAGAAAAAAATTGGAGCTAGAGAAAAAATCTTCTAATGGCAAATAAAAATAAATAGTCATGACGATTTGTAGAATTAAAGCAACATAAAAAGGATTAAGTTGAATCTGTGGAATCATTGATTTTTATTAGTTTATTCTCCTTTTTATGGGCACTTTGAATGTCCCCCACCATTTTTTGCACACTTGCAAACTAATAAACTCAAAAACTAACAATCAATCGTTATAAAATAGAAAATGTAAAAGCGGTCACTGCTGAAAAGGGGAAAGAAATTGTTTATTTTTCGCTAGGGGAAAGAAGGCCGATTATAAAAATTATGTTTTACGATATTTATAAGGAAATAATAGGAATTATTGTCCTTATTTCTTAAAATTTTAAATTGTACCAAAAAATATTAATTTCCTTTTTTTTTAAAGCCAAATTTAAAATATTAAAATTTTTACATATGTGTCGTATGATTGATATTAATTATGTTTAAATTTACAATATTCGTTATAACTTTTTTGTAGCCAAGATTTTTTTAAATTTCTTTCTGCTATTTTTTAACAAAAAACGAGGCCTTATTGATGGTAGATTTTTATTTACATGGTTCTTATTTTGAGGCAAGAAAATTACCCTTAAACTCTTTTTTGTCAATAAATAAAATCCTTTTTCCATTTCCATTAATTGTTAAAGCTAATAAAATCTTATTAGTATTCAAACCACTTCATCCACTCAAATGCCCCTTTCAATACTTAGTCACCTGGTTAATTTTATTATCACAGAGGCATTAAAAAAGAAAACTAAAATAAAAGGCTTTTTTCCAATATTTAACTGGTTTATAGGATTATGTAGTAAGTCTTAGCATAGGTTCTAGACCTCACCCTATATTTAAAGTCTTATTTTATTTATCTAATTTTTTTAGTTTTCTCTTAATCGTGTTGAATTTAAAGCTTTATTTATTTTCATTTCTGCTTCTACTTTCAGTTTTTTTTTTTAACTTATGTTCAAGAATTCTTTATGTTGCAGATTAATGTTGCTTTAGTTGTTTATGTTGCAATTTCGATTTCTGTTTTTTTTTACAACATTTTTCCAGTTCAATGTTTAGTTTATTGTCTGTATATTTCTTTCTATTTGTATATTTATCTGGTAAATCTAATCTATATTGAATAACATACTTGTTTATAGGGTTCTTTTTTTGTTATTTGCTAAAAGAACAAATCTTTTTTAAATACATTTTTTTCTAATCCTTTTTGTTATTTGTAAAGTAATTTAAATTTTATATAAAATCCAGCAACTGCAATTTCACCAGTTTCATTAAAAAGATTTCTGTTTATTTGCAAAAGTTGTACGGAAGGTTTAAAGTTGGGTTTTTTCTGATTCTTTTCACACACTCATCGAAGAAGTGTTGATTTGATTAAAAAGTTAATCTGAAGAACGAATGTGGAAAAAATTAAATGAAATGAAGAAAAAAATTAACATGTTGTAATACATGCTTAATTTTTAATGGGATTTAATTAAAAGAACAAAGAGAAATTCGAGTAAAGAAATCATTGGAAAAATTTGTTAAGTATCAATAGTAAAAAAATAGGCTTTTAGACATAGGGCTTCATTGACTGGAATGAGGTTTAGTTCTTTTTATAGAAAAGTATCAAATTAATGCAAAAAATGACCATATGGGAGGTATGACTGATATTGATTTTACTGAAAAGATCTAAAAATTACATTAAGGTTCTAACAATGGGGTCTGATAAAGGAGATTAAACAAGTAAGAAAGTGCTATAGTCGGTCAAGCCATACGATACAAAGGCCTTTTTCGTGTATAAAGACGATGACCATATAAGTATTGTAGCTTTGAAAAGACATTTACAGCTAAAATGGGATACACTGCCACACCCACCATATTCTGCAAGGAATTCATCTTTCTACCACCATTTGTCTTAAGAGGTCAAAAACAGTCTACATTAGTTTTGGTCTCTAAAGACCAATAGTTTTTTGGGCGTCAAATAATGCTCCTATCAGAAATATGTAGGTTTAATGTTGCTAGAACAGAACGTAAAATATATAAACTTTCATAAAATATTTATTTATCATATAGTTATTTCCATAAAATAAGTTTAAAATGTTGTTACCAACATTTAAAGTAAAGAAATAATAAATATTGCTTTCATATGAAAACTACAATACAACAAATATATAAATTAAAAAAAATTTTATAAGCAAATTTA
Source organism: Stomorhina lunata (assembly GCA_933228675.1). Classification (NCBI taxonomy): domain Eukaryota; kingdom Metazoa; phylum Arthropoda; class Insecta; order Diptera; family Rhiniidae; genus Stomorhina; species Stomorhina lunata. Next base: position 111,084,683 of record OW121740.1, on the reverse strand, counting down.
ACTTTGTTTAAAAACCTGTTGCTTGAAGGAATGAAAAAAGGTAAAAATTCCAATAAAAATTTGAGTAAATTGAAAAAAAAATGTTACTATAAACTGTTAAAAAATGTCCTTTTTTATAAAGTGGGTTAATTAGTACTTACAGATATAGTACTAAAGCTCAACTTATCATTCTGAACACTTTGCATATCCACCAGTAAAAGCAAGATGTCACATTTTTTTGGGATTAATAGGAATGGTTACGCTTTTAAAGGGCAGAAAATTCGTAGCAGAAGCCAAATCGCAGCATTCGATATCGATCGAAATGTAAAATATTTCAGAAAGATTTGTATAGCATGCTTTTAGTATCATTTTTAATATAAAAGGTTTACAAAATTGTTACTTATTTGTCAAAAGTTTCCTGATAGTAAAAGAATTCCACTTAAACTAAATTAAACTTTTTGTAAAACAAAAAGAATAAATTAATTTTTTTGTAAAATAAATCATTTTGAAGCCCCCTAAGGTATGTTGTACAATATTCGCTTAAAAGCCTCATTTTTTTGATCGACATCGAATGCGAGTATTTGGCTCTAGTTTTTCGAATCTTAAATTTGTTGTTTGTTCAATCTCATTTAAATAACTATCAAACAAATTGAATTCACTCCTTTAAAACTCTGCAACAAATGATTTTATTTATATATTGTTGCAATCAGATTCATTCGAAATATTTTTTAATTGAATTGCAATTTATTGTTTAATAAAAACACTCAGAATATAATGTAAGTAAAATTAACTTAAAATGTAATTTGAAATGAATGAATATTCATTTAAAAACCGGTCAACTGATTTTTCATTCAAATTCAATAAATATTTCATTTAAATTTAACTGACAAATATTTAAACTACATTTTCAGTTTTAAAAACGGAATATTCAGTTGTTTTCAAAAAAATTACTGACAAAAATTTAAACTACAATTTTAGTATAAAAAACGGAAATTTTCATTTATTTTTAAAAAATTGAATGGTAAAAAACTACGTAAAATTTCCGTAGAACGGACAATTTTCATTTGTTTTTGTAATTAACGTAACATAAAAGACGAAACCATAAAAAGGTTATATCCTTTAAGGATCAAAAAACCAAACAGACAAAACAAAGTTTGTTGTTTGCTTAGGCCATACCCCGTGATAGGCGGCCAGTATTATAAAAAGTTTCTTCTGTAAGCAAACCTAAGATGCTTAAGGAAAAACAATAATTAAACAAATACGAATTATATTTGATATAATAATTGAAAAAATATATAAAAACAAAACAACTGATATTTTCAAATGTTACGGATTTTCAGTATTTTTTTGTAGGTTGTTTTTTAAACAAATGTATAAATATGTTAAAAATCAATTTTCATATAAATTTAAATGAATATTCATTTGAAAACAACATAACCGAAAATTTCCTAAACAACATACAATCAGTTACTGTAATAATTTCCTGAGTGAAGTTTTTAAACATAAAAAGTGTTATGTTTTTTTTTCAGTACAAGTTGTTCCATACAAATTTTAAACAAATTTTATTTATTCGTTTAAAACAACACAAAATACGGATGGATACCAATAATGTTTTCAAATTTATGAAACATATATGTATAATAATGTTTGTATGTCAAATAAAAAATTTTTAAAATTTAATCAAATAAATTTGATAGAGAAGAAAATTTAAATATTTTAATAGATGGTAAATATAAAATAGTAATCACTATTAAATAATTCTAGTAAATGAAGCTTTAAATATGTAAAATTGAATATATAAAATGTTAGTTTAAATTGTATTAAGAACTAAATTGCAAAAAATTTTTGGTGAGAAATTGCAAATAATAAAGTAATCTCTAGTAATAACATTATAAAATTTTCAAAGGTTTGATTGGTATTCAAGAAATATTTGATTGCGTATGATTGATTCTAATTCGAAACTAATTTAAAATTGTGATTAAAGATAAAGTGCGGGTAATGGGGTATACCTACGTACATAATTGTTTTTAGATTGTTAAATTCCGTATGAAATATGATTTAACCATCAACATGACACATGTATTGTGCTTCCGCGGATCAACTTGAGAAACATATTAACCCCAAATTACGCAGTTATTTGAGAAAATATTTTAAATCCCACTAGAAACGATTTTAAACAAGTAAGAAAGTATTGTAGTTGGTCAAGCCCGATCATACGATACCCTTTACCACAAGGGTCAAAGGTGTTCTTTTTCGTTTATAGAGACAAATATTTGTTAAATTTTGTCACCATTCAAACATTTTCTCAAGACTTTTATATTTAAGCTGTTTCCGTCATTTGGATTTACATATATGAGAGCTAGAGTCAAATGTGAACCGTTTAGCTCGAAAACTAGCAAAATTGATTGCAGTTGCTACAAATATTTTCTATGCCAAAAACAAACTTAAAATGGAAATTATCTTGAGATTGACGGGCGTTTTGGTGATTTTTGTCTCATTTAGTGCTTTTTGACAGGAGAGTATGTATGCGAGCTATGGTCAAATGTGGACCGATTCCAACGAAATTTTGTACACAGTGATTTTTATTTTAAGTTATATGAGGCACCATAAACCGATAAGACCGATAGTTAGTATGTATAAAAAAGGAGATACAATAGCGCCTCCTGCGCTCATTCAAGTAATAGCGGTAACAGGAACCCTTGCTATGCTTTTCTCTTTTCGAGCTTATATTTTTGCGAACTAAATATCTAAGATAATAGTAAGAATACAAAGTATTAAACTTAACTCCTACTCTACTCCTACTCTATTCCTACTCTACTCCTACTCTACTCCTACTCTACTCCTACTCTACTCCTACTCTACTCCTACTCTACTCCTACTCTACTCCTACTCTACTCCTACTCTACTCCTACTCTACTCCTACTCTACTCCTACTCTACTCCTACTCTACTCCTACTCTACTCCTACTCTACTCCTACTCTACTCCTACTCTACTCCTACTCTACTCCTACTCTACTCCTACTCTACTCCTACTCTACTCCTACTCTACTCCTACTCTAATCCTACTCTACTCCTACTCTACTTCTACTCTACTCCTACTCTACTTCTACTCTACTACTACCCTACTTCTACTTCTACTCTACTCCTACTCTACTCCTACTCTACTCCTACTCTACCCCTACTCTACTCCTACTCCTACTCTACTCCTACTCTACTCCTACTCTACTCCTACTCTACTCATATTCTACTCCTACTCTACTCCTACTCTACAAGTAAAATATTGGTAGATTTTTATCTCGAAAACTTCTCTAACGATTTTGATAAAATCTTTTGTAAAATTCTTCCACTAAATGCGTAAAATCGGCTAAAAGGGCAAAAAAATTGAAAACGTTATGTCTTCTAAAATAAAAAGTACATAAACAAAATTTTAATTTCGTTGTGAAGAGCTAAAAATAAGTACTTTTTTGAAAAAGGGTAAAAATTGTTTTTATTGGTACTAGTTTTAACCCACTGTTATCTTTTGTACCAAAGAATATAGAAAGAAACTTTGTACACTAACCAAAATATTAAACACGTATTTTTTTATATGTTTAATTTCAGGGCCAAAATGGGTAAAAAAGGGATCAAATTATAACTTTTCATCTCATAAAGTAATTTAAATAGGAACAATTTGTTTACAGCGTTTTAATAAAATGTACCGAATTTAATAAGTATCAAAGAGGTACCAAATATGCATATGGAACTTTTTTGAAATTAGGTGATAAAAAGGGGAAACATTGGTAACGTTAAAATATTTAAAGTAAAAGATATGTCCTTTATAGAATAGCGATCTATTCCATTGATCATATTATGCTTGAGTCGACGAAAGTTTCTAAGTTGATGTGACTTATGTCCGTCAGATGGCGCCACTTAATCAAAATTAATTAAATCGTAAACTCTTCATTTGGTTATGCTATGATCTTTAGCAAATTTGTTGCGCATAAGCCGACGAAGGTTTCTAAGTTAATATGTCCAATTTCCGACGCCAGTATAAATTACTCAAAATGAATTAAATCGTAAAATATGCATGTTATCATGCTACGAAGGCTACTCATAAGTTGATGGAGGTTTCGAGGTTGGTTATTTTTTAGTTCATTAGAAAAACCGTTTTCATGACTTCAACGTCATTGGCGCCGTTTTTTTTGTCGGTTCACCCCGACAAACCCTCTGTTTGGTTTTTAGTGGGTTGTTGTAAAACCACGTTTCGCCACTTACGAAACGGTGCAAAAACTCGTCAATATTGCTGTTAAACAAAGCCATATTTTAAAGCAAAATTGAAAAACGGTTGCGTTTGTGGTTAATTAAAAGCTTTCTCATACTAAGTTTAAGTAATCAAGAAAGTTATTCTTTACGACACAACATTTTCCATTTCCTTCTCAAACTCAAGGTAGTCTTCTGTAGTCTTTTGGAATTTGTTTTCAAAAACAAACTAAATATCGTTGAATATTGATAGAGACAGTTTTGTAATTTCAATAAGTAACAGAAAATTTTCAAAGGATACGGATATATTGACCTACCCTCGTACATTACAATACTAAAAATTCAAAAAATACACAAACAATTTTTTAGATCTTTTGATAATAAAACAAATTTTTTTCTGTTATAAGAAATCTATTGAAATGTTTGCTTCGAATCATCTCCTTGAATTTAATTTCAAGTACAAATAAAATTATTCTATTTATTTCTTTAAGCAATTTCTTTTAAGTTCTTCAAAAATATAAAAGAACTAATGATTTATACTCTATTTCATTTCTATTCATTGCAGGAACATTTGTTTTATTATGGCGTCGCGGCATTAATGTCCTAACCGCCTCCAACATTATGGTGACACGGGATGAACGCATAAGACTGATAGATGGTTATAATTTAGAGATATCTGATTTGGAACCGCAAGATGCAGGCGATTATGTTTGTCAAATAAGCGATAAAATAAATCGTGATCAAGTGCATACAGTGGAGATATTGGGTAAGAAAGTAGATAATTTCTTTATAAATTTCTTTACTAATTTACTTTTTTCCCTAGTACCACCCAGTGTGCGTGCCACCCCTACTTCGGGCAATTTACAGGCTCGCAAAGGTGGACCGGTTACCTTGGAGTGTAAGGGTTCTGGTAATCCTGTACCCTCCATTTACTGGACAAAAAAGGTAAGTTTATTTAAATTTCTAAGACCTTTAAACTTATTTAAATCCTTTATAACAAAATAAGTCTAAGCCGCCTTTTTTTGTATATAATTCTTAAACATTATTAACTTATTCGCTCAGCAATTCATCACTTTTCAGTGTAATTTTACTCAAGACAAACAAAAAGAATCTTTCAATTTGTTTGTCTGTTTGTGCCCTTAGTCTGCCTTGAAAATAAAAAGAAAAAACTGAAATGTAAAGAATTTTTATATTCTTGATTTTACTTTTTGTTAATTTAATTAAATTGATGCTTAAGCTATAAATAAAGACTTTTATTTTTATGATTTTCTTCTTTATCTGTTCAAAGAAAGTTAAGTATATTTTTTTTCGTTTCTTAAGATTTCTATTTAAAATTACAGTCTGGTCTGGTAACAAGATTTTATCTTTCTTACCAGATAAAAGTACAAATCCTTGATTGAATGTAATGAAATTAAATAAATTGTATCAATAGAGTAACAAAATGAGATAAAAACATGAAAATAAATTATCGTTGCTATTTTGGACGTATTTTCTTAATAGATTTTTTTATGTAACTTAAGGACTTTGCAATGGGTTTTGTTGGGAGTATGAGTAATATTAAATTTTTCTAAGATTTGTATTACTCATACGTCTTTTTAAAATGTAGTACAATCCAATTCCACCCCAAATCTTTTTTAAATGACCACGAATTCATTCAATCAGTATTTGGGCATATTTTTAGTAAGACAAACTTTATATAAAGTTTATATGACAAAGCTACATTTACATCGTATGAGTTGATTTATTATCCTCATATGTGACAGCGCATAGAGAAAGGGACCTAGTGTTAGAGCATAGAGAATCTGAGATCTTATTTTTGTTTAAAAAAACAAAAAAAGTTTATTGCATACGTAGTTTGGAAGATATAAGCGCATCAATATTGTCCTATAAAATACAGCATTGGCTGTTTTCGTTTGAGAAAAAGTCAGTTAGATCGGTTTATCTCCATACTTTCAGTATAATGAAATGAAAAGCAAAAGGCTTTTCTTTCGAAGTAGCTAAACAAATCAGCAACTTTTGTCAATCTTTTGAAAAAATCAAAATTTAGTAAAAAAAAGTTACTAATATTGCTTATAATAAAAAAGCATTGCATACCTTCAGGCTTAAATTTTTAATAAAATTGCAGTTATTAATCCTTATATTAGTTTAAATTATATAATCTTGAGATTTACGAAATACCTCTAGGAGTCTACGGATTTCAACAAAAAATAGAGTTGAGTTCTTTCTTGGATCAACTTATAGGCATGTGGCAAAATTTCACTAAATTTTATTGAGAAGTTCGCCTTATATATTGAGAATAAAAATACATGAAACAAGTAAGAAAGTGATATAGTCGGTCAAGCCCGACCATACAGGGCATCGTATGGTCACCACTAAGATCAAAGGTGTCCTTTTTCCTGTAAGAAAGACAAACATTTGAAAAATTTTGCTATCATACAAACATTTTCTCAAATTTTATATATTTAAGCTGTTTCCGTCATTTGGACTTATATGGGGGCTAGGGTTAAATGTGGACCTATTATCTCGAAATTTGACAAATTGGTTACTGTAGTTACAAAAATTATGTTTGCAAAAAATAAACTTAAAATTCTCATTACCTTTAGACTTAAGAGCGTTTTAGTGATTTTTGTCCCATTTAGTGCGTTTTGACACATAAGTTTGTATGAGAGCTATGGTCAAATGAGGACCGATTTCAACGAAATTGGGTACAGTGATTAAGGTTTACATAAACAGTAAATGTTTTAAGTTTTATGAAAAAATATTGATTTTTGTGGAAAAAATATCTATTTCGGGAAGTGGACCTATGGGAGGTACCATAAATAATATACCGATTTTGAAGAATTTTATTAGCCATGTTCCCATTATCAAAATCTGTGCCAAATTTCATCAAATTATCTTTAGAATAGCGATATGTAGTTTGATTACATGGTTTACATGGGGATCCAGCCGTCCAGCCAGCCAGACGGACGGACGGACTGACATCGCTAAATCGACTCAGAAAGTGATTCATTGGTATACTATAATGTAGGTCTAAGACAAATATTTCTTTGCGTTACATACATCAGCACAAACATATAATACCCTTTCCACCTATGGTGGTGATGGGTATAAAAATAGGGTTCCAAGGCAGGTACCCCAAGAAGTCGACGGATTTCTACCGAAATTTGTAAAGCTCTTTTATGGATCAAAAAATAAAAGTATGCAAAATTTTATCAAATTCTATTCCAAATTGCGGGTTTTACATTGAGAAGGAAAATAAGTGAAAAAAATGGGGGTGCTAGGGAGGTACCCCAAGGATCAGACGGATTTCAACCAAAATTAGTAGAGCTCTTTTTAGGATCAAAAAATAGAAGTGAGATAAGTTTTAAAATGGAAAATAAGTGAAAAAAAGGTCTAAAAAGGAAAATAAATGAAAAGAGTGAAAAAAAGTTTTAAAAAAGAAAATAAGTGAAAAAAGGAGGTATCCCAAGGAGTCGACGGATTTCAATCAAAATTAGTACAGCTCTTTTTTGGATCAAAAAATAAAAGTGTGCCAAATTTTATCAAATTCTATTAAAATTTGCGGGTTATACATTGAGAAGGAATATAAGTGAAAAAAATGGAGGTCCAAGGAAGGTACCCCAAGGAGTAGACGGATTTCAACCAAAACTATAAGAGCTCATTTTTACATCAAAATATATAAGTGTATTAATTTTTTTCAAGTTCCATTAAAAATATCATTTTATGCATTGACAATAAAAATAAGTAAAAAATAGGGGCTCCAAGTTAAGCAACCTAAGGAGTTAACGGATTTCAATCAAAACCAGTGGAGCTCTTTTTTGGGTCAAGTAATAGAGTTTGGGCGATTTTCATGAAATTCTGGTGAAAATTGTGGGTTATACATTGAGAAGAAAAATTAGTAAAAAAAATGGTTGTCCAACGGAGGTACCCCAAGGAGTAGACGGATTTCAACCAAAACTACTAGAGCTCATTTTTGCATAAAAAAAATATAGAAGTGTATTAAATCTTATCAAATTCTATTGAAAATAGCGTTTTATACATTGAGAATAAAAATTAGTGAAAAAATGGAGGCCCAAGGGAGGCAACCAGGAGTTGACGAATTTTAATCAAAACCAGTGAAGCTCTTTTTTGGGTCAAATAATAGAGTGTTGCTGATTTTCATGAAATTCTGGTAAAAACTGCGGGTTACACATTGAGATGAAAAATGAGTGAAAAAATGGGGCTCCAAGGGGAGTACCGGAAGGAGTAGGCGGATTTCAAAGTTTTTTCGAATTTTTCTTATCTATATACAATTTAATTTCTTTCTTCTATTTTCTGCAGTTAGATGTATGAAGAAATATCACTGTGCGCTGTCATATATATTCACCACCAAAATCTATTTACAGACCTTAAACATTTCTTAACCCCTGAAGTCAACCTACTGACATTAATGATTTACCTCAATTCAAGAAATAAACTTATTTTGAATCATTTGATTCATTTGCTAATGTTAACCGAAGAAATTTGCTTAAATAACACACATTATTCATTGCGATTTCCCTTAAATAATTCACAAACTGACACAAATGTCCATTTCTCTTAAGCAAACAATAAGTTTTGTGTCCAGATTTTTATCAGGTGTTGACACATTTAACTTAAAATCTAAGTTAATGGCAACATTTCAAGATAGTAAACCTGGCAATGTTATAGTTATTTGTTGCAGAGACCAAAAACTATGATTTGAATAACAACAAAAACAAGCAAGTGTGTGTATTAGTCCTTTATTGAACACAAGGGCTAAAGTGTTACGAGCTGATATTATCAAATATCAAATTATTTTCAAATTAATTCAAATCGATTTTATCATATACTTTGCTATACTTTTATATAGGTTTTAAAGAGACTTTTTTATCATTGACAAATAACGATAAAATTTTGATTTAAAGCCTTTAAATATCAAAAATATTTTAAATTTTACACCTTCTCATTCATAACTAAGGCCTTCAAAAGGTTAAAGACCTACAATTTATATACTTACTTACACCGAGCATAAATTTTGCTAAGCAGCAGTAGCTGGGAAATAGTTAATAGTTAGAAATACACTTCAAACTTTCAGACATAACTTCCGGTGTGAGTTGTTTACCTATTTTCAATTACTTAAATTCAAAAGTGTGTGAGTGTATTTGAGAGTTGGTAGTAAAAGCAGCTGACATTCGAATAGCTAATAATGTCTAGAAGTTTTTTTAACAAAAATCAACATTGACTTATAAAATAGATACAGAATAAACAATCCCTAAATGAACTTTACCAACTGAGGACTTTAAGTAACTAAATGAACTATAATACTATTTTTTAAAGAAAAATTAAGAATGAGAAATATATTGGGTTATTCGAAAATTTTAAATTATATGAATTCAATAGTAGTAATGACAACGATTTGACAAATTTCAAGTGGTGATCATCTTTACTTTAAAGACGCTCGAGGTACAGAGCGGATATAAACACTGACCATCATTTAGTGCAGAGCTCCATAAAAGGTTGCTGTTCTGAGGTCTAATCCTAGAAATGTACTTTTAGCATTCTACAAGAAATTGACTTCCAGATGTTATAACAACAGCTATAACATTTCTTAAAAATTTCTAATTTTTATAGGAAATTTTTAAACAATTTCTTAATTTTATATGAAATCTTTCAAAAATCACTTTTTAATATAATATTTTTCAAAAATTTCCTATTTTAATAGGAAATTTTTCAAAAATTTCCTATAAAAATAAGAAATTTTGCAAAAATTTCCTATTTTTATAGGAAACTTTACAAAAATTTCCTATTTTTATAGGAAATTTTTCAAAAATTTCCTAGTTTTATAGGAAAATTTTCAAAAATTTCCTATTTTTATAGGAAATTTTTCAAAAATTTCCTACTTTTATAGGAAATTTTTCAAAAATTTCCTATTTTTATAGGAAATTTTTCAAAAATTTCCTATTTTTATAGGAAATTTTTCAAAAATTTCCTATTTTTATAGGAAATTTTTCAAAAATTTCCTATTTTTATAGGAAATTTTTCAAAAATTTCCTATTTTTATAGGAAATTTTTCAAAAATTTCCTATTTTTATAGGAAATTTTTCAAAAATTTCGTATTTTTATAGGAAATTTTTCAAAAATTTCCTATTTTTATAGGAAATTTTTCAAAAATTTCCTATTTTTATAGGAAATTTTTCAAAAATTTCCTATTTTTATAGGAAATTTTTCAAAAATTTCCTATTTTTATAGGAAATTTTTCAAAAATTTCCTATTTTTATAGGAAATTTTTCAAAAATTTCCTATTTTTATAGGAAATTTTTCAAAAATTTCCTATTTTTATAGGAAATTTTTCAAAAATTTCCTATTTTTATAGGAAATTTTTCAAAAATTTCCTATTTTTATAGGAAATTTTTCAAAAATTTCCTATTTTTATAGGAAATTTTATCAAAAATTTCCTATTTTTATAGGAAATTTTTCAAAAATTTCCTATTTTTATAGGAAATTTTTCAAAAATTTCCTATTTTTATAGGAAATTTTTCAAAAATTTCCTATTTTTATAGGAAATTTTTCAAAAATTTCCTATTTTTATAGGAAATTTTTCAAAAATTTCCTATTTTTATAGGAAATTTTTCAAAAATTTCCTATTTTTATAGGAAATTTTTCAAAAATTTCCTATTTTTATAGGAAATTTTTCAAAAATTTCCTATTTTTATAGGAAATTTTTCAAAAATTTCCTATTTTTATAGGAAATTTTTCAAAAATTTCCTATTTTTATAGGAAATTTTTCAAAAATTTCCTATTTTTATAGGAAATTTTTCAAAAATTTCCTATTTTTATAGGAAATTTTTCAAAAATTTCCTATTTTTATAGGAAATTTTTCAAAAATTTCCTATTTTTATAGGATATTTTTCAAAAATTTCCTATTTTTATAGAAAATTTTTCAAAAATTTCCTATTTTTATAGGAAATTTTTCAAAAATTTCCTATTTTTATAGGAAAATTTTCAAAAATTTCCTATTTTTATAGGAAATTTTTCAAAAATTTCCTATTTTTATAGGAAATTTTTCAAAAATTTCCTATTTTTATAGGAAATTTTTCAAAAATTTCCTATTTTTATAGGAAATTTTTCAAAAATTTCCTATTTTTATAGGAAATTTTTCAAAAATTTCCTATTTTTATAGGAAATTTTTCAAAAATTTCCTATTTTTATAGGAAATTTTTCAAAAATTTCCTATTTTTATAGAAAATTTTTCAAAAATTTCCTATTTTTATCGGAAATTTTTCAAAAATTTCCTAGTTTTATAGGAAATTTTTCAAAAATTTCCTAGTTTTATAGGAAATTTTTCAAAAATTTCCTATTTTTATAGGAAATTTTTCAAAAATTTCCTATTTTTATAGGAAATTTTTCAAAAATTTCCTATTTTTATAGGAAAGTTTTCAAAAATTTCCTATTTTTATAGGAAATTTTTCAAAAATTTCCTATTTTTATAGGAAATTTTTCAAAAATTTCCTATTTTTATAGGAAATTTTTCAAAAATTTCCTATTTTTATAGGAAATTTTTCAAAAATTTCGTATTTTTATAGGAAATTTTTCAAAAATTTCCTATTTTTATAGGAAATTTTTCAAAAATTTCCTATTTTTATAGGAAATTTTTCAAAAATTTCCTATTTTTATAGGAAATTTTTCAAAAATTTCCTATTTTTATAGGAAATTTTTCAAAAATTTCCTATTTTTATAGGAAATTTTTCAAAAATTTCCTATTTTTATAGGAAATTTTTCAAAAATTTCCTATTTTTATAGGAAATTTTTCAAAAATTTCCTATTTTTATAGGAAATTTTTCAAAAATTTCCTATTTTTATAGGAAATTTTTCAAAAATTTCCTATTTTTATAGAAAATTTTTGAAAAATTTCCTATTTTTATAGGAAATTTTTCAAAAATTTCCGGAAATTTTACAATAATTTTACAATAATTTCTTATTTTTATAGGAAATTTTTTTAAAAATTTCTTGTTCTTAAAGAAAATTTTTGAAAAATTTTTGATTTTTATAGGAAAATTTTCAAAAATTCCTTATTTTATAAGAAAATATTCAAAAATTTCTTATTTTTATAAAAAGAATTTCAAAAATTTCTTAAATTTGTAGAAAATTTTCCAAAAATTTCTTATTTTTATACGAAAATTTTCAAAAATTTCTTATTTTTAAAAGAAATTTTCTAATTTTTTTTTTTTTATTTTATAAGAAAATTTTCCAAAATTTCTTATTTTTATAAAAAAAATTCAAAAATTTCTTATTTTTATACAAATTTTTCAAGAATTTCTTATTTATATAGGAAGTTTTACAAAAATTGCTAATTTTATAGAAAATTTGTTGTTTTCATAGGATATCTTTCAACATTTTTTATTTTTATTTGAATTTTTTCAAAAATTTCTTATTTTTGTTGAAAATTTTTTAAAAATTTCTTTTCTTTATAGGAAATTTATGGGAAATTTTTTAAGTTTTGCAGGAAATTTTTGCAAAATTATTTGTTTCCATAGGAAATTTTTCAAGAATTTCTTATTTTTATAGAAAATTTTTTAAAAATTTCTTATTTTTATAGAAAATATTTCAATAATTTCTTATTCTTATTAAAAATTTCTTATTTTTAAGTAATTAATTTGAAGAAAATTAAAATATACTAAAGAACATGAAATCTCCTATCAAAGTCTTTTCGATTATATAACTTTCTTAACTGAAATATCAAAATGTGTCTTTCCTTAACTTGTTTTGTTATTATTTTCTTTTAAAAAAATATCCATAAAAATGCAAGTCCTTGCATGTCTTTTACAGAAGATATCTTCACATCCACATTTAACTCAAATGGCAAAGATTTTCAGTTAAGGCTTAATACATACACACTAGTATACATATTTAACCCTTTAATGATCTCTGTCTTGAAAAGGGGAGCAACCAAAAGCTACTGCATAGAAAAAAAATTAACATTTCCTCACACAGCCCTTATGAATCGCCGTGGTATAGCAGGTTAGTCATCTACCTACCATACTAGAGTTCCCAAGTTCGATTCCCTGCCAGACCCACTTAAAAAAATAAATTAAAAAAAAATCGGTGCACCTTTTAAATCAGCTAGCCACTGGTTATTGTATATTAGTCTATGTAAAACTTCTTTACCCAAGGCATTTGCCTTTTGGAGCCGGTGTTTAAAAGTAGGTCCCTTTCAATTAATCTAAAAATAGAATCGGATGCAACTCTTTGTCTAAGAAAAGCATAAATTAGAATGTCGTGGAAATTATGTATGTATTTACACACATTCTTTGTTATATTAGCTCTCAAAATATAAGGAGTGTTCCGGATGAAGGTTTCAGTTGTATTATGTTGAATATAACTTATAAATACCTTTCCATAGGCCGAAGATCTCGCAGTTCGATGGGATCGTATATATACCATATATATCATTTATACCATATTGAGAGCCTATATTCAATACCAACTATGAACCAAATATAATATTTTTAAGAAGAAGCTAAAACCTGTTTAATAGAAAAAATATTTGAATATAAATCAATATTTCTTCTACAATATATTTAGGTCAAAATTCTAAAGTATTATTATAAAAAATGTTTCCCAATAAAAAGTGATTTTAAAAAAATTGATTCTTAGATGGTATTGAATAAAGGCTCGCAATATACAACCAAGTTGTCCTAGCGATGAAACGTTCATTGTAGGGTTAATAATATATACAAATTTCACTTAAATATTCCAATACTAGGTCAGTTTGCCTTTTTCTGTTTATTTATTTGTCTTTTGCAAGATTCGAGGGGAGTTAACACACAAAATTTTTCCAATAATTTTTACTCTTTTTATTTTTCAAAGAATCAAACTATAAAAAAGATGTTATAAAAAACGAAAGGCACAAAATTTACATTTACTTTGCATAGTCGTCATATATTGTTTGTAGTTTTAACATGACATTGCAACCAAGTCATTCGCATTAATTACAATTTGGCAGCCAGTCAGGCAGGCCAGGCCAGGCCAGGTTGGCACAAACAAGGCGGGTCTTTAGTCATGTCAAAGGCTACAAATGCAACAAAACACCAACAACGACAATAAGATTTCAAGCTAAAAACATGCAATCACAAAAACGAAGGTAACAACAGCAACAACAACAACAACTACTACCACTTGCAACAAATTGTAGTTATATCTTTAGTTTTTATGTTGCCTGACTTTTGAAAAGGTGCCTGCCATACACAACCTTTATAAGACAACATTCAACCAACTCACCGGGTGATTTTAAACAGAAAAACCATTATAATATCGAAGTCTTTTTTTTTGCCAGGAAATGTTTGTCTTTATTTTAAACCATATTTTTTGTGCTCCTTAAAATTCTTATATCCTTCTGGGGAGTAGATACATGCATATATATACAAGCATACATACATATAAATTTGACTGGATTTTTAAGTTTTTAAAAAATATCTTTATATTACTTTTATATGTATGTATTTATATATAAGTGAGAATGTGTGTGTGTGTTTTTTATATGCAAGTGTGTGTGCATTTAACAGCATGTGGCATTTCACCTTTTTATAAATTTTCTTGGTTTTGGTTTTAGTTTTTTTTCTTTTTTTTTTGCTTGTTTTTATCCTTTTATCTGCATGAGTATGTGTGTGTTGTTGTTTGAGTTCTTGTGTGTATTCGAGTGTGTGGTCTATCCATATTCATTTGCTGAATTATTGTCATCATCTACATGATGTATTTCCTGTTCCTGTTATACAAAAGAACACCCTTCATTTTTTTTTTGCTAACATGACTTTAAATGAAAAAGTCGTTTTTGCTATTTTCATTATTGTCTTTTGATCTAAGTCATATAAGCCACAGGAATTTCAGAACTAAACCCAACAATTGGTAAATGAAGCCAGATTGAAAAGTCTTTAAACATATAAATAGAATACAAATTTTTTTTCAAAGCTATCATATCTAGAAAATTTAACTTTGATTAGAAATTCTTAACGAATAGTTAAATTGTTTGTTAAATTTTCCTAAAATCGTCATATTGTATAATAAAAATAGTAATTTTTAAGAAAAACATACATACATAATTAGTTAAAATTTTTAAAGCGGATACCTTTTTCGAAGTATAGATCTACTAAGAAGGGATTTTTAGAAATTCTTAGCAGCCGAATTTCTAAAAATCCCTTCTTAGTAGGAGTAAAAAAGGTAAAAATTAGTAATGCTATATTTTCGGAAGTAAACATTATAGAACTAAATTTGAAATTGAGTTAGGATCAGCTTTAAAAGTAAGTAGATAAGTGTTTTGTTCTTTTTGGCAGATTTGACAAATAGGGGGTAAAAAGTGCAAAAATAAAATTTTAGTACTATTTTTTACCCATGTGTATCTTTCGAACCAATCAACATAGTAACAAAATTTGAAACGGAGACGGTAAATAAGAAAAAAAAATATTAGACATGTGTTTGGTACTTTTTTGATTTAGGTGGCAAAAATGGGTAAAAAAGGGGGGGAAAATTAGGGTAGGTCCATTTTTCTTCTTTATCTTTGTATATCACTTGAACCAAGAACGCTAGAAATAAAATTTATAGGGAAATCAATTGCCAAGTACAAAATATCAAATACGTATTTGATACTTTTTTTAGAGGGTAAAAATGTAAAAATTGGTAACATATATCTCCTAAGCCAAAAGCGAATGAAGCGAAAAATAAATTGGTTTCAGATTCGCACTAAAATTTAGGGACACGTGTTTGGTACTTTTTTGAAATTCGGTCGCCGGGGGTGAAACAGGGTAGAAAAGGGAGATATTAGTAACATATCTCCGAAAACAATATCGATAGAAACAAAGTTAAATTGGATTTGGATCGGCTAGAACAAAAGGAAACACGTGTTTGGTACTTTTTTGGAAATGACACTAATAAGGGGAAAAATAGTAAAAAACCTATACTTATCATTGAAATAATAAATATAGAGACTCAATTCAATCACAATTGATAAGTAGGTACTAAAAACATTAAACATGCGTTTGACACTTTTACGATAAATGGGGCACAAAAGTGTAAAAACGGGAAAATATTCAAGAATAGGTTTTTAAAATATCATTAGAAAGGGTTAAAACTATATTTGGTACCTTTTTAAGCTATATTTTAATACAATAAACATGGAGACTCAATTTTCATCACAATTGATAAGTACTAAAAAACGTTAATCATGTGTTTTTTTAATTTTACGATATATAGGGTACAAAAAGGTAAATTAATGGCATGGATTATACTAGTTTTGAGAAACTCTATGGCTTATTTATATTTTTATACCCTTCACCTCCTAAAGCGGAAAGATTATATTGGGTTTGTGATGATGATTGTAAAGAATAAAAACATTAGTCTGAGACATACCTTTTATTATACCGATTGACTTAGAATCACTCCCTGAGTTGATTTCATGATGTTTGTCAGGCTGGATGGTTGGCCGGCAGGACGAACATCATTTTTCAAAAATTTACTTTTTATAGAAAATTTTTCAAAAAATTTACTTTTTATAGGAAATTTTTCAAAAATTTTCTTTTTAAAGGAAAATTTTTCAAAAATTTACTATTTATAGGAAAATTTTCAAAAATTTACTTTTTATAGGAAATTTTTCAAAAATTTACTTTTACTAGGAAATTTTTCAAAAATTTACTTTGCATAGGAAATTTTTCAAAAATTTACTTTTTATAGGAAATTTTTCAAAAATTTACTATTTATAGGAAATTTTTCAAAAATTTACTTTTTATAGGAAATTTTTCAAAAATTCAATTTTTATAGGAAATTTTTCAAAAATTTACTTTTTATAGGAAATTTTTCAAAAATTTACTTTGCATAGGAAATTTTAAAAAAATTTACTTTGCATAGGAAATTTTTCAAAAATTTACTTTTTATAGGAAATTTTTCAAAAATTTACTTTTTATAGGAATTTCTCCGAAAATTTACTTTTTATAGGAAATTTTTCAAAAATTTACTTTTTATAGGAAATTTTTTAAAAATTTACTTTTTATAGGAAATTTTTAAAAAATTTATTTTTTATAGGAATTTTTTCAAAAATTTATTTTTTATAGGAATTTCTCAAAAATTTACTTTGCATAGGAAATTTTTCAAAAATTTTCTTTTTATAGGAAATTTTTCAAAAATTGACTTTTTATAGGAAATTTTTTAACAAATTACTTTTTAGAGGAAATTTTTCAAAAATTTACTTTTTATAGGAAATTTTTCAAAAATTTACTTTTTATAGGAAATTTTTCAAAAATTTTCTTTTTATAAAAAATTTTTCAAAAATTTTCTTTTTATACGAAATTTTTCAAAAATTTACTTTTTATAGGAAATTTTTCAAAAATTTTCTTTTTATAGGAAATTTTTCAAAAATTTACTTTTTATAGGAAATTATTTAAAAATTTACTTTTTATAGAAAATTTTTCAAAAATTTACTTTTTATAGAAAATTTTTCAAAAATTTAGTTCTTATAAGATATTTTTCAAAAATTTTAGAAATAAGGAGAAATACTAAGACTATTTAAAACAAAAAATCCTTAATTATCAGAAAGTCCCGGGTTCTAATGCCTTTTGAAATAACCCTCGTATCTTCATATTACTTACATTTCTATATAATTTTTTGTGTCTTTGGCAATATTTTTGAAAATTACTTACTACAACTTTTGGAGCTGAAATCTATGTATGTATCCCCGTATCGACGATACCATCATCACCGTCACAGCCATCTCTGACATATTGACTCTATTGACATTTTAAAAGCAGTTTATAGATGACAGTGATTTAGTATCATAAGTGTAGGATATAAGTTTGCATTAAAAACACTCAGCCCTAGAAGAGGGTGATTGAGTTTTGGCAACTGAAGACGTGAAAGTGTCTTTGTTGTCCACAAATGCAGAACATAGTAGGGGTCAATAAAAAAATGCTAGAAACAGTTTGAGAAAACACAAAAATTTACTAATCTAAATACTAGAGGAATGAAATGGGAACATTATCTATAAACAAATTTAAACTGAAAATAAATAAAAAAATTTTTTTTAACATTTGTGTCTATAATAACTAAAAGAATTGCTTGGCTTAAATCCTATTTTGTTTTCAACAATATCCCCTTTTTTTGTTCTTATTTCCCCATACATATAATATTTAATATTGTCTTTATTTTGTCTTCTTTTTTAATAGAGTGGCGCTGGCAAGTCAACGGCTCGCATTGGCGATGGTCCAATTTTAACTTTGGAAAAAGTGGAACGTCAACAGGCTGGCGTTTATCAGTGTACCGCAGATAATGGCGTTGGTGAACCAGTTAGTGTCGATATACGCTTAGATGTTCTATGTAAGTTCAAAAGTTACCAAAATATTTTTAGTTTTAAGAAATAAAATTCCAAATGCATGTATTTCGTGGTGTTGATGAGCTAAAATATAGAACAGAACTTTAAGGGATCTATAGGAAGAAATTATGAAAATAATGATTTTTGGCAAAAGAAAATATTCTGGAATTAAATTTATAGTAATATATAAAAATTGTGGGGAATTTATGAAACCAAACATAATCTTTCAATTTTTTGTGAAGTCAAAATTACTTCGATATACAGTCCGAATTGCTTATATATATCCATTCAAACCGATACTTTCATCAAATTTTGGTGATTGAAATATGGAGTGGTATTTATTTGCTCCAACTGTTTTCTTTACATATAAGGCATTTTCCTAAATAGTTTTGGTTGGATATATTTAAGTAATACAGACAGTTTTTAAATATTGTTAGTGTTTGTTGTTCAGTTTTATATAAATAAGAAATATTCAAAAAATTTCAAAATGCGTCGACTTGTTGGGGTACCTGCCTTGGACCTCTATTTGTTTCACCTATTTTTCTTTTGTATAAGTCGAAGTTCTCAACAGAATTTATTGAAATTTGACATCTAAGTTGATTGAAAATAGGTCTACTAATTTTTGTAAAAATCAGTTGACTCCTTGGGTACCTGACTTTGACCCCCATTTTTCAATATATATATATATTTTTTTATTCAATGTAAAAGTCTCAATTCTCACCAGAACTTAATAAAATTTGACACACGTCTATTAATTGATCCAAGAAAGACTTGTACCACTTTTGGTTAACATTTCTTGACTTTTACCTGCCTTGGGCCCCCATTTTTCATTTATTTTTGTATAAGCCGGAATTCTCAACAAAATCAATGAAATACGGCATACGACTATTAGTTTATCCAACAAAGGGCTCTACGAATTTTGGTTAAAATCCATCCACTCCTTGGATTACCTACTTCGGACCCAAAAAAGAGCTCCTCTAATTTTGGTTGATATCCGTCGACTCCTAGGGGTACCTTCCTTGGACTTACACTTAAATACAATTTGATTAAAAATTTAAGCCTAAATGACTGCAACACTTTTAACTAAAATTATGCGAAATAATTTAAATTACTTTTTTCAGAAACTTTTGAACTTTATTCTACAATCGATAAATTTCGGTGAATTTTTTTCGCTCAATCTAAAAAAGAGACCTTCGCCTTTCATGTGGTTATAGTGGGAGCACCGAGCAAAACCGAGTTAACTTATTTTTTGTGCAAAGAAAAACGAAATCACTTTATTTTGTAGAGCTTCTTTGATATCCTGATATCTCCTTAACTGTATACGAGATTTAGTTTTTTTTCTCCTGCAGACTAAAACCAAGATTCTGTATCTTAATTAAATCGACATCAAGGTTAAAGCTGTAAAGCAATATTTGATACATGAGCTACTGAGTTTGATGAAAAATTTCATAACTTTTCGTTTTAGAACATTAAACACATTTCGATATCTCAAATACAACATCTACCTGATAAAAATTATTGATCCTTAATACTTGGACTCTTCTCTATAAAACTGCATCATTAGATTTTCCCAAGGCGGTGGTCAAAAGACTTTTAAGCAAATATTGTATAAC
The DNA here is from genome assembly GCA_933228675.1 of Stomorhina lunata. Lineage (NCBI taxonomy): Eukaryota > Metazoa > Arthropoda > Insecta > Diptera > Rhiniidae > Stomorhina > Stomorhina lunata. Next base: position 111,064,502 of record OW121740.1, on the reverse strand, counting down.
ATTTAAAAATTTTCAAAATAATTTATTTTGAAAAAAGGTTAATAAAATTTGATTTCTAAACATATCCGTTTGTTTGTCAAAACATTTAATTTAAATGAAATTCTTCTACAATCATGGAAAGTTTTGCAAATAAGTAACAATGTGCTGAGATTATCCTAAAAGCATGCTACACAAATGTCTCTAAAATACAGTGCTGCCACCAATCAAATGTTAAATTACACATGGATCGCGCCAAAATTACACATGAAATTACTAATTACATATGATTTTTTTTTGGCAAAATAACATGTTTTGAATTTAGTTAAATTAATTTTTTTGTTTAAAATTGAAAAAAAAAAGATTTGTAGTTTTTTAAATGAATGTTCATCGTTTTTCTATTTCATAACGCTTAAAAAGAAAACAATAAATGTATACTATTTCAAATCGTTACTTAGCACTTAAAAATAAACGAAATGAAATACATAACGACTATATTGAAAATCTTCCACTTATTGTTTAGCATTTTTTGTGTAGGTTCAAAAATTGGTCCACCATTAATAAATTTTTTCAAAGTAGGAAACAATCTATCTCCAAGGAATTCTTTAAATCAAAAACTTTTATCCAATAATCTTCTGGCTCCAAAGCCCAAAAGTTTCAAATTCGAAAAGTGCATGTCAAGAGTTTGCAAATCGACATTCAAGACTGAAAATCTTTTTGTTAAACATATATGTCACCCTCTCCGAGAAAATGGACCTAGTGTATGAAAATAAAGTTTTTAGAAAAACTAAAAAAAAAAATAAAATTTTAATGTTTTTCTCATTTTTTATCGATTTTCCCAAGTTTGTTTTGTACGTTTTTATGGCAAATAAATTTTTATCAGAAATCTAACTCATCTCGTCTTATTTTAAACCCTTTTAGATACCAGAATCCACTTCTCACTCTAAATCTGTTTTTGACACACTAGGTCCCTTTTCTCTCAAAAGGTCTCATATAATGATTGAAGTTAAAAAGTTTGGGCAATTTTGGGATCGACAATATCCACAATTGAATAAATATCGTCAAATTAAATATTGTTTTAATCGTCAAATTAAATATTGTTTTAATTTGACGAATATAAAATTCTCGAAAATTATGAAGTATAGTTTTTTTTTCGCGAATTAGAGATTGTGGTCAAAGATTCATGAGCAGCGATACCAATATATCATATTCTTTAATAAACATTTATATTTTAATCTGAATGGTTGATTTCAAATAAGCACTGGGATTTTAAAACAAACATTTTTATGTAGTTAGAATAAAAAGTTTGCATTACATGCATTATTCCGATTTCGAATGGAACGCACATAAATTTATTTTTTAAAATGCAAGTTTTTAAAACTGTTAGTACTCAAAAATGAAAAAATTTATATTACACATGCAGGCAATTACACATCGGCTACACATGAAAATAAAAATTACACAAGTGGCAACACTGCTAAAATATCTTACGTTTCTCAGTTATACAGGCGTATGAGTGATAATTACTTATTATCAAATATTTAACAGTAATCATACGCATAGTAGTACTAAAATTGATCAAAACAAAATTTGTGCAATTTTGAAATGCCCAGAAAAAGCCTGTATAATAGAAATTGAGAAATGCCCTTCTTCTCAAATCAATATCAAACCTAATTTTAATGTTTTTAAATATCAAATATCATCAATATCTGGAATATAGACAAATTATATTGTCTTTTGTATTTGAAATATCATTTCATGTTATATGTATGTTTTCATTATGTTTATCATTCTCTTCCAGATCCTCCTGACATTCAAGTCGAAAAGTCCTGGATACATTCGGGTGAAGGTTTTGAAGCGAAGCTTGTTTGTATTGTTTATGCTGATCCCATTGCTACGGTATGTATCTCAAATTTGAAATACTGAATAATAAAAAGTTGCTTATGTGTGCTGGCACCTCATTTATACATTCATACAAAACTCGAACAGCAGCCAAACCTATATATTAAAAAATACACTGATGCCGAGCGAACAATTTGAATGCAAAGTCCCCTTTGTGAGACTTGACTCCGCTATGCTTTATCTTGTAATAGGTTAGGTCAAGTTTTCGTGATATAACATTGTCAAATCATCACTGAGGAACATTTTTAAACTTGTTTTCATTAAATGATATATTTACCTTCATAATGCATTAATCGACCAAAAACTCGGTTTTTAGTTTTTTGTTGTTAAACAAGTTTTAAAATAAAGCATTCAATTATTCAAGTTTTTCTTGCGTTTAGTAACAATCTTCATCAGTTATGCCATTTTGACAGACTCTTTTTGTCTTCTGTATCGAAATCACCAACATTCACAAGTTTTTATACCATAAAAGGGTATTTTAAGCTTGTGCTGATGTATGTAATGTATAAATATATTGTTCTTAGACCCACCTATATATAGTATACCTGTAGACCTTGAATCACTTCCCGAGTCGATTTGACGATGTCAGTCTGTCCGTCTGGAAGACTGGACTCCCATGTGAACCGTGTAATCAAAGTACAGGGGCCAAATTACCGCATTCGATATCGATCGAAAACTCAGACTTTTAAGCAAATATTGTAAAGTATACTTTAGGGATGTTCAAATTTACTTCGATGCAAAAAGTTTATTGAAACTTGGTATCCATTTTGATTCATTTTGAAAAACATATCGCATTTGTTCAACAAGGGCGTATTAACTCAAAATTTTTAAATTTTCACTTTTTAGAAGAAATAGATGTGTAGTGGTCTTATCTATCCATTGCAAAAAACTACAGTTTTACCTTTCTTCTTTATATGAAAGTAGTAGTAAAATAAAATAGTTTTTTTTTGACTCTACTGAAAATTTAAAAATTTTGAGTTAATACCCTCTTGTTGATCAAATGCGATATAGTTCAATAAAAACACTTTTACTATTGGTCGTCTTTTGGCAAATAACTACAAAATAAATTAAGTAAACTAAGCAGTTATTAAATAATTTTGTTTATCCTTAAAGTATGCTATACAAATGTTTTGAAAATATCTAAGATTTTGAACGATATCGAATGCGGTAATTTGGGCCCAGATCACATTTCAAAAGATAATTTCATGAAATTTGGTATATATTATTGTTTTGATAGTGGGACCTTGGCTATTCGTCAAAATTGGCCAATAAATTTGGTACCTCTTATAGGTCATACTTTCCGCTATTGACATTTTGGCCATATTTTTTCATGAAATTTAAAGCAGATTGGTCTTAGACCCACCCTTAAGTATACCATTACACTTAGAATTACTTCCTGAGTCGACTTAATGATGTCAGTCCATACGTCTGGACGGCTGGACTCCCAGGTAAACCTTGTACTCAAAGTACAGTTCGCAATTTTAAAGATCACTTTTTTTGATAGTGAGACCGTGGCTATTAAAATTCACAAAAATCGGTTCATTATTTATGGTACCTTTCATAGGTCCCACTTTCCGGAATTTATATTTTTTCACTACTATCAATATTTTTCGTGAAATTTAAAACAGATACCGCCAGGGCTGTCAGATACTTTTTGGTCATCATCCCCAAAATTTAAAATTTTTATCCCCAAAAATCCCCAATTCATCAAAAGCGTATTTGCTTACATTTCTTATTCAATTAAATGAAAAGATCGTTTTTATTAACATAAAAATAGTTTTGTATGCTTGCAGTACTTACAAATTTAAATAATAAAATATTAGAAATCTAGTAGATGTTTCGTAAATTTTACAATCATCAATTCTAGAGAATTAGATAAGTTAAACTAAACAAAAGTCTACTTTTACACCAATCAAGTTTGGCTCATCAAGTCTTAAGTTTGTATGAGAAAAAGATGACAAAATTGAAATGATAACAAGTTTAAGAAAATTTTGAAAATTTGTATAAAATTTGAGGAAAATAAAATTAAAGTGAATGGATATTTAAAACAAAAATGAGAAAGAAAAACTGATCAAGAAAATCTGATGTGAGTGAAACAGCACTAACTTTTTTTAATTAAATTTGTTAACATATCATTTGTCGGTTTGAATCCTTGACAACAAATTTGTTAAAATATTTTGTTATTTTTGTTAAACTCATAACTGAAAATAACACTGCTCTGCAGCCAAATCGTCCTTTTAATAAAACTATGTGGACTATATGGATTTTGATGCGCTAAACTCAGATCCGTTGTCGGTTTTTTTTTGAAGATCGGATGAGTCGTTCTCGAGTTAGGACGAAATAGGTCTCCGTACCTGACTAATTTAAGGGGAAAAATTTGCCACGCCCATAAAAAAAATCCAGATCTCATGGAGAAAAACCGAAAACGGATTTGAGTTTAGCGCATCAAGATTCGTATAGTCTGCATAGTTTTATTAAAAGGAAAGACAAAAAATGAATTTCTACAAAGCAATGTAATTGCTCTACACAGGCATTACTTGTAGGAACCGCTAAGATATTCAAAACTACTTGACCAAGTTCTTTATTTCAAGATGTATTATTACAAAATAATTTCCTTTATTAATAAAATAAGTTTTAAATTAACAAAGTTAAAATTTCCCCAAAAAATCGCCAACAAATTTGAGTGATTCCCCAACAAAATACCAAAGGGCCAAAACTGATAGCCCAAATTTCGTTGAAATCGGTTCACATTTGACCATAGCTTCCATACAAACTCTCAATGTCAGCGAATAACTCATACAGCTCATTTTTATAGCGATTAAAAAAACGATTTAGAACCTTTGAAACTAGGGGCGAATTTGAGGCATTCCATATCGATCGAAAACTCAGACTTTTAAACAAATATTTTGTAACATACCTTAAGGATTTTCAAAATAATTTTGCAAAAAGTTAAATAAAATTTGATATCTAAACACATCCGCTCTGCCAACCTCCTGGAATGAAGGTATACTAGTAAAAATACCAAAAAATGGTGAAGGTACACTAGTCAAAATACCAAAAAGACTGCAATAAATACAGGGGGATAACACTTCTTCCAATACCGAGCAAAATATTAAGTCGAGTGATTTTGAATAGAACGTCTGACGCAGTTTCTAAAACACTACGCGAAAATAGAATAGATCTTGTAAGATTAGTACTAGAGCAATGTAATGAATTCCACACCCCCATTTACCTAGCGTATATCGACTTTATGAAGGCCTTCGACAGTGTCAACAGGTGCTATCTATGGAGAATTTTAGAAAACCGTAACATGCCAACGAAAATTCTGAACTTAATTCGGGCAATGTACGTGGACTTTAAATGCCGGGTTTTACATAAAGGTAAATTATCTAATCCGTTAGAATTTACTACTGGAGTAAGACAAGGATGTATCTTATCACCCATACTTTTTATTCTTGTCATCGACAATATAATGCTCACGGCACTGAATGGTAGACGTGGTATCCAATGGACACCCTTTAAACAACTCGAGGACTTGGAATACGCCGATGACGTATGCCTTCTAAGCCAAAGCCTAGGTCACCTTCAAGAAAATACTAGCGCTATTACTGTTGAATCTCGGGCAGCTGGGCTGGAGTTCTATATCTCCAAGACAAAGACTATGCCTGGAGGCTATGGCGCAAACCCGTCGCCACACATCAATGTGGATAACGGGGTTATTGGATGTGTAGGTACCTTTAATTATCTTGGTAGTTTGGTATTTACAAAAGGTGGTGCCGACGAGGATATTGAATTGTGTATTAATAAGGCAAAATCAGCATTCGGCATTCTCCGAGCTATTTGGAAATCTCGGCAACAAATGCTTGCGGCAAATCCTTAATATATGGTGGCCAAATCGCATAAAAAAAGGAACATCTACTAAACGCTTCAAACCAAATCCCTTCTTCTATAGGGGTATGTCAACGGAAATGGCGGTGGATAGGCCACACACTTCGAAGGCCAAATACCAACATTGCTCGACAAGCGCTTCGTTGGAATCCACAAGGAAGCGGCCGTCGTTTTGGTGCACCTGCTAGAACGTGGAGAAGGTCAATTGAAGCGGAGTTACAAGCAGCAAACTATTCATAGAATGATGTATGCCTAACATCTCGCAATAGAGTTCGATATAAAAGGATGGTTGAGGCCCTATGCTCCACTGGGAGTCAAGGATAACAGAAGAAGAAGAAAACACATCCGTTTGCTTGTCGAAACATTTATTTTAAATTCAAATTTTTTACTGTCAGGGAATTTTAAACAAATAAGTTACAATATAAAGAACCATATATGTAACATATTAATTAGATTATAATAAAAGTATGCTACAGAAATATTTCTGAAATATCTTACATTCGACCGATATCGACTCGAATGGTCCCAGTTTATTGATATACAATTTTAGTATAAGAACTTTATTACTGATCCATTAACTATGTACCCGGTTCACAATCTGTTAAAAATATGTAAGCATTTTTCTATTTTATTTAAATTTTTTCCTTTGCTATTGCAAATGTTATAAATATTTGCAATGGAGAATAAACATTTTTATGTTATTTTTGTTATTTAACTTTTTTATATCAAAAATTAATTTCATATTAAAAATAATTTATTTTATTTCTTTGCCAGCATCACAATATTTGAGTTGGAAATTTATATTTTGCTTATGACTTTTTCTGTGTTAATATATTTTTTTATTATTTCAAATTAGGTCAAGTTAATTTTATGCCATTTATTGTTGCATTTTTTGTTCTATTTGAAGAGTTTTATATTTATTATTAAAATTTCACCATAAATAATAATAATTTTTGCTTTTTATTATCTTGTGTTAATAAAAATTTCATTTGTTTTAATTTATTATTTGTTTCATTAACACTTTTTACGTTTTTTTTTTAATTTTTTATTATCTTTTGAGATTTTCTTAAATGACATTTTAATTAATTGGCGATGATAAAAATTATGAGCTTTAATAGTGAGCTATAGAAAAAATTTTTAAAATAAAAGGTGACGGATAGTAGGATCTTAGAATAAGGAAGAACTACCAAATACTAATATAAAAATGTTGCACTTCTATACACTGATTTGCAGTAGGGTCGTTTTGAAAAATCCCATTAAAAAAAGAGTATATCGCCTTTACTCTAATTACGAAGCATCTTTTGAAGAAGATTATCCAATGACAGAAAGCTTAGACACACACACGTGCTCACTTGTCTGTGCGTTTATGTGTTTTTCATTGTTCTTTATCCACAAGTTCTAAAATTTCAAACGTATAAGTTATAAACTTAAACTTATCAAAAATAACTTGAACTTAGCAGAAAATTAAAACAAAATTCCAATGAAATCTATTTGGGGCGTAGGCAGCAAAAGCATGTAAATTTCCAAAAATTGGATCAATTTCAATTTCCTTTAAGAATTTATTTGTTCTTCTCACTAATCCCAAGCTTCGTGGAAATACATTTCCAAACAAAATTTATCGGTTTTAGTTTAAAAATTTTGTTTAACTTAATATCCCAGTAAAATTTAATATTTATTAAAATTTTGTTTTCTTCATTTAATATTTATTGAAAAAAATTCTCAATTCAGCATTTATTTAAATATCGATTCGTATTTAATTTATTGACATGTTCATTTGAGCATTTACACTTTTTATAATAATTAAAATGTTATTTTTATATAAGTGCGATAACTTTCACTATCTACTGTGTGTTTTTTTAATACTTATTTTAAATTGGTATGAGATATGTTAATTTGAAATGAAAAGATATGTCAATTATATATTTGGATTATTTATTATTATACCCTTCACCACCATAGGTGGAAAGAGTATTATAAGTTTGTGCTGATGTATGCATCGCATGGAAATATTTGTCTTAGACCCACCTTTTAGTATACCAATAGGCTTAGAAACACATTCTGAGTCGATTTAGCAATGTCCGTCCGTCCGTCTGGCTGGCTGGACCCCCATATAAACCTTGTAATCAAACTACAGGTCGCAATTCTAAAGAAAATTTGATTGAAATTTGGCACAGACATTTTTTTGATAATGGGACCATGGCTATTGAAATTCGTCAAAATCGATCTATTATTTATGGTACCTCCTATAGGTCCCACTTCCCGGAATTGATATATTGGCCACAAATATCAAAATAAGAAAAGCTATAGTCGGTCAAGCCCGACTATATCATACAGATTGTTACCAAATTTTGGTTATTGGTTCATATTTATAAAATACTAGCTGATTTTACCCGGCGTTGCCAGGGTTTTTCAGTTAAAGTTATTAACTTATTACTGTGTTAATACTTTCTTTAAAAATTAATAATTATGAATTATTTTTATTAATTTTTTAAATTGAATCCTTTATTAATGTATTTGGTAAATATAGTAAATTTTTCTTAATGTATAATCCTAACTTAGACTAAAAAAAACATTTAAAAGGAAAGCCGTTCTCAAGATATACAATTTTAAAGAAAATGAGAATTTCATCCCCATTTTCCAATTCCAAGGTCACCGTTGGTCCATTTTCAAAAAAAATAAAAAAGCGAAAGACTATCCTATAGTATGAAAATAACCACATTTAAAACTTTAATTAATTAGGTTAAATCATTTTCATCTTATCATCCATATTTGTCATTTTTAATATTTGACTTTACTGGTGGGCTCAGCCCACTTGAGATTAAAAAAAAATCAAGCCTATTTTACCCACCGGTCACACACATATAATTAAAATTTTTGAAGAATCGGTCATCCATATTTGTAATTTTTAATATATGACTTTTATGGGAGGGGTCACGCCCATTTGAGATTTCCAAAAAAAATGTGGCCTATTTTACCCACCGGTAACTCAATATATACTGTAAAAATTAAAGCAAAATCGGTCGGCTCGGTCATCCATATTTGTTATTTTTAATATTTTACTTGAGACTTAAAAAAAACTTGCTTATTAGTGGTTCAGAATCGTTTTTCATTGGCCAAAACTCTGTAACTTTTTAACTATTAAAGATTTTTTAGTAGTTTTTTTTTAATCAATAGATAACATCTGTAGCTTTTTCGATTGTAGGTTTTATTAAGATCGGTACAGTGGTTCTTAAGAAATTAAAGCTTGAAATTTAATTTTCGATTTTTTTCATTTTTATTTTGTTTCAAATCTGCCAACTCATTTTTGACCCACTTCCTCTTAACCGATTTGGCTCAAATTTGGGCCACAAGTCGTCCTTGGATAGCAATTTAATATTTTGTTATCCTTAGGGTGCCCATTTTCTCGTTGTGACGGGTGCACCGGTCACATCTTACCATACTGCCAAAATTTCAGAAAAATCGGTCCGCTCGGTCATCTGTATTTTTGTCATTTTTAATATATGAGTTATATGGGAGGGGTTACGACCACTTGAGATTTCTGAAAAAAGCCTCGCCTATTTCAACCACCGGTCATACCTTACTAAACTGTCTAAATTTCAGAAAAATCGGTCGGTTTGATCATCCATATTTGTAATTTTTAAAATCTGACTTATATGGGAGGGGTCACGCCCACTTGAGATTTCAAAAAAAATCTGACCTATTTTACCCACCAGTCACACCTTAACATACTGTCTAAATTTCAGAAAAATCTTGCTTCGTTATCTGCTATATTTGTCAATTTTAATATATGAGTTATATGGGAGGGGTCACGCCCACTTGAGATTTCTGAAAGAACCCTTACCTATTTTAACCAGCGGTCACATCTTGCCATACTGTCAAAATTTCAGAAAAATCGGCCCTCTCGGTCATCTATATTTGTAATTTTTAATATATGAGTTATATGGGAGGGGTCACGCCCACTTGAGATTTCAAAAAAAAAAACCTAGACAATTTTAACCACCGATCACACCCTACCATACTGTGGGAGGGGTCACGCTCACTTGAGATTTCAGAAAAAGCTCTAGGCTATTTTAACTACCGGTCACACCATACTCCACTGTCTAAATTTCAGAAAAATCGGTCCATATTTGTGTGTTTTAAAATCTGACTTGTATGGGAGGGGTCTCGCCCACTTGAGATTTGAAAAAAAAATCTGGTCTATTTTATCCATCGGTCACACCTTAACATTTTGTCAAAATTTCAGAAAAATCGGGCCTCTCGGTCGCCTATATTTGTCATTTTTAATATATGAGTTATATGGGAGGGGTCACGCACACTTGAGATTTCGAAAAAAAATTATCCTATAGTCACCACCGGTCACACAATACGACACAGTAAACATTTCAGAAAAATCGGTCTGCTAGTTTCGGAGATCCTTCCCAACAAACAATATACAAACAGACGCGGACATTTTTTTATAGATATAGATTGATCTGAGCAAAGTGTAAGTAATCAAATGCATTTATCTTTAGAGTTATTAACGATTTTGTGTTTTTATGTGTATATAAAGGTCTTTTGAGAATGTGTCTTGTATGCGAGGTATGGTCAAATATGAGCCGATTTCTACAAAATTAGAAACACTGATTAAAGTTATGATAAGCAATATATAATCAGGGAGTGATCTTAAGTCGATTGGTATACTAAAGGGGATCTCTTATATGAAAGATCGTATTAATTTATTTTAATATAACACGAGAATTAAGTTAATAATAAAACGTCGATCAGGCGAAAAATCGAAAAGTTGTTAAGCTTTTCATAAACCGGCTAGGGTCATGTATTACCATGACACGATGTTTATATTTTTTACCACAAATTCATTATGAAAAGTATTTTTTTTTTTTTTGCAATCAAACAATTTCAAATAACTTTTGTAAATGTAAACCGACATCAATCAGAAATGTCTCGTTTTCCTTCTATATTGAACCAGCTTTAAAAAACTGATAGGTTTTTATAGAAAAAAGTTAAAATAACCGCTTTTGAATTTTAAAAATTATGATAAAATTTAAAACAAGTAAAAGTGTTATATTCGGAATCTTGTATACCCAACATCAAGTTGTGTTAAATTTAGAAACATATCTCATATATCTACGAGGGTGCAGAAAATTAAAAACGTGGAAAAAAATTGTTACGCTTGTTGGTATTGTTGGTAAAATATTTGGAATAACTTTGGTTGCATTAGCCTTATACATTCAAAAGTGTGTAAGTGGTTTCCCTAGTATTTACTCACTTTGAAAAAAATTCGTTATCGTAACCGGGTATGGTTTTACATTAATAAGCTGTTAAAAACTTTTCATTTAGCTTAATATTTAGTTAGTATAAATAAGTTGATAGTAACACGACAGGTCCATATATTTTGCTAGGAGTTCCTAATGCATCTACCATATACATAATCTTAATATGCTGCTGTACCTCAGAATCTTTTTGATTGTAGAAAAAGGGGATGTAATATATATATATATATATATTAGAATTAAAGCCAATTGTTGATCGATTGTAACAAAATTTCTCCTACTGGCTGGTATTTATATAAAGCTTATTTTTGCATTTAGTGGCAATAGCTGTCACAGTTTCTAATTTAATAGCTTTTAACTGGTCCTTGCTAATTATTTTTTTGGTTTCCGGGAGTGTTTTTTATATGAAACCTATAGTCAAATATGAACCGATTCCTATAAAATTTGATATACTGACCAATAGTTGCATAAAACATCTTTATTCTAAATTTAGTCGTCATAGCTATTACAAATGCACTCAATTTATCAGCATTCATGTGTTTCCCGGGGCGGGGTTATATGGGAGCTCTAACTGAATGTGAACCGATTTCGCTCATTTTCAGTACACAACTTTTGCTACATATTAAAAAGGAGCTGTCGCGCTTTTATCTGACGGACAGACGGACAAAAATCTCCTTTTCTTTTTGTGTTTCTGTAAGTTTTTTATATGGTAGCTATGGTCAAATGGTCACCGATTGTAACAAAATTTTGCACACTGGCTTGTATTCACGTAAGACTTCGTTGTGCTAAAGTTAGTGGCCAAAGCTATTACAGTTTATTATTTATTGGCATTTAAGTGAATTTCAGGCGGCATTTAGGCTGCTTCCGTAAGTTTTTTATATGGGAGCTATGGTTAAATGTGAACCGATTTCGATGAAATTTTATATGCTGCCTAGTGCTTATGTAAAACTTCTAGATACCAAATTTTGTCATCATAGCTGTTATAATTTGTCATTTATTAGCCAGACAGACAGAAAGACAGACAGACAGACAGACAGACAGACAGACAGACAGACAGACAGACAGACAGACAGACACACAGACAGACAGTCAGACAGACAGACAGACAGACAGACAGACAGACAGACAGACAGACAGACAGACAGACAGACAGACAGACAGACAGACAGACAGACAGACAGACAGACAGACAGACAGACAGACAGACAGACAGACAGACAGACAGACATGCAGACAGACAGACAGACAGACAGACAGACAGACAGACGGACAGACAGCTGTTATAATTTGTCATTTATTAGTTAGACAGACAGACAGACAGAAAGACAGACAGACAGACAGACAGACAGACAGACAGACAGACAGACAGAAAGACAGACAGACAGACAGACAGACATCGCTCAATCGTCTCAGAATTTTATATGGATTCAGAATATATATCGTTTTTGATTTTTGAGCCAATATTAAGGAAATTACAAACGGAATGACAATCTCAATATACCCCCCATTCTTTTTGATGGTGGGTATAAAAAGTTAAGATAATTGCTTTTGAATTTTAAAGATTACGAAAAACTTAAAAAAGCCGACTCGTTGATGAAAACTTATCCAATTTCTTAGAATATAAGCTTAATGTATGCCGCTTGTAAGAGCCAAATCTCTTGACTTTCCAAAACTGTTTAAAATTTTAAATTCATTCTGCAAATGTAAGAGATGGATATACTTAAGTACTACGATCTATCCGAAAACAGTTTTTTGCGAATATCTCAAAATTTTGCACGTGTTTCGAAATCTCTGAAATATGTTTTGTATTAATCGCCACTAGGTCGCTTTCTAAATTTTTAAAAAAATTGCTCATTTGTGACACTGTGTAATTTGTTTTGAATGCTATCATTTTTTGAAAATATTGATATTATCTTATTATAGTTAGCATTTTAAGTATTAATCCTTTTAGGTCAAAGAATAAGCTGGTGCTCAATAAGTAATAACAGTTTTATAAAGCCTAACCCTTTCTAAGCCCGGAGAAAATCCTAGGACTGATGAGTTTATGAGTCCTATCTCTATCCTTGCCAAGATTTTTTCAATTAATAGAAATTTATGAAAATTTCCCTAACTTTAATCAAATCAAAAAACCTTCAAAATCTCATATACAATTTGTTATAATCTAATATTTGGTAAATTATATAGTACCAACAAGCCAAAATTTCGGTAACTAATTTAACTTAAGCTGCTCTAAGAAAAACATAATTTGATTTTTCCCCTGCCTCATATTTAATTCATAAAAAATTTAATAAAAATTTGTTTTTTCCCAAAAAAAAAATCCTAATTCAGTATTTTTCCATATTGTATTTATTTTCTTTACTTTATTTTTTCTAACAGGTATCCTGGTATCAAAATTCATTTTTAATACAAACAACCGATAGACGTATAATGTCATCAAGAGGAAATCGTCATACCCTAACCATCAGACATATACAGCAGGAAGATTTTGGCAACTACAGGTAAGTTTCAACATTATCATCAATGACTGGCATCATACAATGGAAATCTAAGAAGAAAATTCTTAAGCAAATTTTTGAAAATACTCCAGGACTTAGTTAGAATAATCCTTACGTACATATTATGACTATATGTTACTATGTACTTTGTTATTTAATTTAGAGCAACAAAAAAATAGATTTATAAAGATGACAAGTCAATCTTGGAAAATCTAAGTCATAGTCTAATAGACTAATATTTTTTCTCATCAGTCTGATGATTCTTGGTTTATTTTCTTAAAAAATAAGGCAAGACTTTGGTTTATCAGGATTTCCTGGTATTTGTCACCCACCCATATCTACTTTTCTATTAGATTAGATATGTTTGAATTTTGTTTCTTTTTTTTTTGTCCTTTAAGGGTTATCATTCTTTTAATTCTATTTTTACTTAATAGGAGAAACAAGTAATTTTTTTACCTGTTTTTTTTCTCAATTTTTGTTTCAAACTCATGTGTATAGTTTTTTTTGCTAGTTTTTGTTTATTTTTTGCTTTCTAATTTTCTTTATAAACTAGAAGCCATGTTATTTGTAACATCAACATCAACGTCAATCTGTCGAAAACATATTAAAACAACGGAAGTAGCCAAATGTTGTCTATGGCACGTACATCTGAATTAGGGTTGAAATTACACTGAGAGATAATAAAGGTTTTGAAATGATTTGAATGGAATTACTTAGCTTATTCAGCAAGGAGAAAAATTTCAGGCTAAAACTTATTAGAGGTTATGGACTATAAATAAAACACTTTTTTCCGGAATACTAGCATTTTCTAAAAACAACTTTTACACTTCATGCCCTGGATTTTGATAAAACTTAACCATTTCCAATTTGCTCGAACAACAGGTTCGATAATTTAAATAAACTCTACATCATTAAATCTTGTTCAGTGACAGCATTAGAACCAACACACGGGGTAATTGTATTGAAATACGAGCCAAATAAATTCTGTTTGTAGGACTATAAACAATTAAGGTACGGTCAGACTCATTAAACATTAAAATCAAATATTTTTAGTAAAATATTGTCAAAACAATATAATAAAAAATTTGTGGTCACACTTGCACATTTATTTGACGATTTTTATTTGATAAAATACAGAAAAAATATGTTCAAAGTATAAACAAAAAAACAAGTTTTATTTATGGTCACACTGAAAATTAAATATTTTCCCAAAAAATATTTGATCAATTTTTTTCAAACGAAATTGTGTATCTGGCAATTTGTTTCTCATATTTGAGTTGTTGTTTCTCAAATTTTATGTTGTTGTTTCTCAAAATTGATATTGTTGTTTCTCAAATTTGATGTTGTTGTTTCTGTTTGAATAGTAAACAATACAAATGCACAGCTGTTATTTTCCCCTGTTTGATGTTACAAAAATTTTGTAAAGGTACGGTCAGACTCATTAAACATTTAAATCAAATATTTTGAGTAAAATGTTGTCAAAACAATATAATAAAAAATTTGTGGTCACACTTGCACATTTATTTGACGATTTTTATTTGATAAAATACAGAAAAAAATACGTTCAAAGTATAAACAAAAAAACAAGTTTTATTTATGGTCACACTGAAGATTAAATATTTTCCCAAAAAATATTTGATAAAAATTTTTCAAAACAAAATTGAGCATCTAGCAATTTGTTTCTCATATTTGATGTTGTTGTTTCTCAAATTTGATGTTGTTGTTTCTCAAATTTTATGTTGTTGTTTCTCACATTTGATGTTGTTGTTTCTGTTTGAATAGTAAACAGTGTTGCCACTTCAAGTGTAATTACACATATCATGTGTAATTTTTATTTTCATGTGTAGACGATGTGTAATTGGCTGCATGTGTAATTCATGTGTAATTTCAATTTTTGTCATTTTTGAGTACTAGCAGTTTTCAAAACTCTCATTTTAAAAAATAAATTTATGTGCGTCCCATTCGAAATCGAAATAATGCATATAATGCAAACTTTTTATTCTAACTACATAAAAATGTATGTTTGTATGTGCTAATGGGAAATCAACCATTCAGATTAAAATATATATGTTTATTAAAGAATATGATATATTGGTATTGCTGCTCATGAATCTTTGACCACAATCTCTAATTCGGGAAAAAAATTATACTTCATGATTTTCAACAATTTTTATTTGTCAAATTAAAACAATATTAAGTGACGATATTTATTCAATTGCGGATATTGTTGATCCCAAAATTGCCCAAACTTTTCAACTTCAATCATTATATGTGACCTTTTCCGAGAAAAAGAACCTAGTGTGTCAAAAAACGGGTTTAGAGTTAGCAGTGGATTCTGATACCTAAAAGGGTTTAGAATAAGATGAAATAAGTTAGATTTATAATAAAAATTTATTTGCCATAAAAACGTACAAAACGAACATGGGAAAATCGATAAAAATGAGAAAAACATTAAAATTTTTTTTTTTTTTTAGTTTTTCTCAAAACTTTATTTTCATACACTAGGTCCCTTATCTCAGTGAAGGTTACATATATGTTTAACAATTCTTCAATGTCTACTTGCAAACTCTTGACATGCACTTTTCGATTTTGAAACTTTTGGGCTTTGAAGCCAGAAGATTATTGGATAAAAGTTTTTGATTTAAAGAATTCCTTGGAGATAGATTGTTTCCTACTTTGCAAAAATTTATTAATGGTGGACCAGTTTTTGAACCTACACAAAAAATGTTAAACAAGAACTAGGAGATTTTCAATATAGTCGTTATGTATTTCATTTTGTTTATTTTTAAGCGCTAAGTAACGATTTAAAATAGTATACAGTATTTATTTAAAAAACTACAAATCATTTTTTTAATTTTTAACAAAAAAAAAAAATAATAATAATTAAATTAAATTCAAAACATGTTATTTTGCCAAAAAAAAAATCATGTGTAATTCCTAATTTCATGTGTAATTTTGGCACGACCCATGTGTAATTTAACATTTGGTTGGTGGCAACACTGATAGTAAATAATACACATGCTCAGCTGTTATTTGCCCCTGTTTGATGTTACAAAAATTTTGTAAGATTATATAATTATTTGATCAAAATTTAAAAAAATATTTGCTCTTGCGTGGTCACATTAGGAAAATTTTTATTTGCTGTCAAATGATTTTGTTTTCATCAAATCAGCATGTTTCTTGTTTGAACCTCAAAAATATTTTGTGGTCAGACTAATCGAAACTATCCAATATTTGATAGTTTCGATTAAATGTTTAATCAGTGTGAAGGTGCCTTAATTCAGTAGGAAACCAAAATTTAACCTTCATCTGCTCTTTGTCTAGAAAACTACGCAAACGCTACATAATTTTTCTATTCTTTTTGGAAGTTTTAGCTTTAAGTTAACAAAATTTATTGACTTTGTAAGAATAATTTTTATATAATTTAAGCTATTTTTTACTCCGAAATTTTCTTTTTTATGGATTGGATCAAATGGTTACGTTGTCTACCCTCTTCGTAGTTTTCGACGCATATGGGATAAATATATGGACAAAAATCAAATAGTTTTAATATGCCTTAACACGAAGAAAAAATGCAATTATGCAAGTGAAAAAAAAATATTTTTTAAGAATATTTTTTGATTTTTTTTTAACCGCGATTTTCGCGAAACTTGACAAAGTGTGAGTCTTAGTGAAATTCTGCTGCCTTGACTTATGGACAAATTTAATTTAAAAGATTTTTTTATTTAAATATAAGTTTTAATAGGTATATATCATATCATTTTAAGATATAAAGTTCTTATTTGGTCCATAAAATCGTTAATCCTTATAATATTTTGGTGCGCTTCAAATCTAAAGTAAAGCCTTATTAAAGAATAGTTTTAAGACCATTCCTGATCAATTTTGAGCTAAATCCGCGATGTGCTTTATTGAAATGTTTTTAGATAAAACTTTCGAGTTCTCAGTTAATAAAGACTTTTGATGCAAATCGATTATAAATGACATCGCTTTAATGCCTTATGTGATTTTATCTCAGTTTGCAATCTAAAACCATTTAAACCAATATGCACTTTTTTGCACGATTTTCAAAATCTTCATAAAATATTAGCAAACAATGATTTTTTTGTGCGCTTTTGCTTTTAGGTGCTAAATGGCAAAAAAAACTCGGTTTACGCGGTAGTTTGGAAATTTTCATTCATATTTGCGAGTGTGCTCCACGAAAAACCGGTATTATGAAAAATTTACTCTCATAAACTCCTCATTTACACCTGTCGTATGTTATACCTGTATAGAGCACATTAACGAGATATATATCAAACGACGTGAAATTGAAAGATCTACAAATCGTTATCTATTTTTTGGAGATCTTTGAGGCGGCCAAAAATATGAGAAAAAAATTAAAAAGTGGCGAAAACGAGCTTCAAATTTTGACAGCCATTAAGCAGAATTAGAAGTGGCAAAATTAAAATTTAGAGGGAAGTGAATTTATCCCCTAAGTGTGGTGTCTATTTCGTAGAACAACGACATTTGTCCAAATGTTAAAACGAATGCAGAAGAAGACGAAATATGAAGAAAAACTTGAATGCTTCAATCGATTTTTTAACGTTTTTTTTTTTTAATTTGCATGCCAGTTACGCTTAAAAGCGCAAATTTGCGCTACTAAGACATTGTGTTCAGTATACAGAAGTTTTTGAGAGTTTCAGATCTGTAATTAGAAAATTAGATTTTCCGAACTCCTAAGGGTACAAAAATTATTCGAGGTGAAATTCGGTTTCAAAGGAATAAAAACTGTTTGATTTTTGCCCATATACACATGAACCTAGATAAAGAGTATATCGAGATCTCAGATTAAAACAATCGACAGCAAAAATATTGATCGTAAGCGACAAAAAATCTTAATTTGACAAAAACGGGCAATGTTTTGGTGCATAACATTTTTGTGTTTTGTTAGTTTGCTACTCTCGACAAACTTATTTTTTTCCAAATTATTAAGAAGTTAGGGTGCAAAGTATGTTTGTGAAGTTTTTTTAGTTTTAATTCAATGTGCA
Organism: Stomorhina lunata; assembly: GCA_933228675.1. Lineage (NCBI taxonomy): Eukaryota > Metazoa > Arthropoda > Insecta > Diptera > Rhiniidae > Stomorhina > Stomorhina lunata. The sequence goes on along the minus strand of OW121740.1, from coordinate 111,045,944 downwards.
GAAATCGGCAAATAAGTAGTTGGGGTTTTCGACCAATTTTTAAAAACATGTTTATCTTTAGCACAGTGTTTTCTACATTGGGCTATAGCTGAGGACCTCTTTTATGTAAGACCTATTGGACCGTATTACTTTTGCAAATATACCCCTATCGAAACGATTTTCACACGTTCGAAACCCACTTAAGAAATAAAAAAAAATATGATTACTGTACCACGCTTTCTCTAATAGTTAAAGAGATATTTAACGGAATGTTGTTTACGATAAATTAAACTAAGCGCTCAATTTATAAACTGCATACTTAGTTTCTCATCAGGACATCTCTTATCCTTTTAAAAAGGACTTCAAGATTTTCTATTACAAATGTTTTCCATGTAGGTTTATCGGTTGTCATCATTTTCCTCGCATTAAATAACATTTTATATCCATATTTTTACTACTTAAGATTCGAGATCCTATGGATATAAAACTAAAGTTTGATTAAAGTTAAACGGCATACTCAGGTTCTTAACAGGAAATCGCATAATCGGGAAAGGACTCTAAAAAATTAATAATATGCGAATTGAATTAATTTAAATACATATATATTCAGTAGGGGTAAAATCAAATTTGGCCCTAGCACTATGCGAATATGTTGTGTCGGAACTTGATCGTACCACCTTAGTAATGTTCATCGGCTCATGCGCAACAACTTTTCTTACTATTCTATAAAGGACATATAGAGTAGTAGATAGTGGCGCTACCTGTCGGAAATTAATTTAACTAACTTAGAAACCTTCGTCGGTTCAGGCGCAACAACTTTGCTAAAGATCATAGCATGACCAAATGCACATTTTATGATTTAATCCATTTTCACTAATTTTCAGTGGAGCCACCTGTCGGAACTTAATCGTACCAACTTAGTCATGTTCTTCAGCTCATGTCCAATAACTTTTTTAAAGATTATAACATGATCAAATGCATAGTTTACTATTCTATAAAGAACATACAGAGTGATGAGCAGTGGCGCCACCTGTTGGAAATTGCGTATACATACCTTCGTGGACTCATGCACAACAACTTCGCTAAAGATCATAGCATGATCAAATGCACAGTTTACGATATAATTCATTTTGCGTAATTTTCAGTGGCGCCACCTGTTGAAACTTGGTCAAGCAACTTAGTGATGTTCGTCGGCTCATGCGCAACAACTTTTCTTAAGATCAAAACACGATCAAATGCATAGTTCACTATTCTATAAAGGATATAAAGATACACATTTGTATATAGGGTAGAAGGGGGAGCATTTGCCACTTTTTTTTAATTGAAAAAAGAGCAAATTAACTAAAAGTGGCCAATGTACCCCATTCATGAAGCACATTTGCCAATAAGTTGGGTACAAAAAAGAAGTAAAAAAAATTGTTGTAATAAAGTAAATTTTTATTTCTATAAAGCTTTAATATACAAAACAAACAAACCAGAAAATTAATTCAAGTTCATTTCACATGGATAAATTAAAGAAAACATTAAAAAATTCAGAGATCAAAATTTAAACTATTTATTAAAATTCAGTGATAAATTAATAATATTACGTATTGAAAAAATAAAAAAAAAATACAAAAAATCAAAATTTTCATTTTTGACTCCGGAAAAAAAGGGTTAAGTTTACCCAATTTTAAAAACAAAGAACCTGTTTATATTTTTGATAGTATGAATAATTTTATTGCATATAAACATTATTAAAATTGAATATAAGTAAAATTTACGAAGCCTTTACTCAAACTATGAGCAAAAAATTACTTTTTTACGAAATTCGTTGAATTCAAACACTAGGTACGGGAAAATAGTTTGAGATATCGACCTCAATTTTTTGAGTTTTATTGTCTTTTTTATATATTTTAACACACCGATGGGAGAAATTCAAATTTGTGGTATTTGTTTAACAAAATTTTCAAAAAAATTAAAAAATGCGTTTTGAAACCCACCTGAGAAAAATGACCCATTTTCGATTATGAAAAAAACTAAATAAATATTGTTATATTTTTACAAAATTAAACTATGAAGTACTTGCATAAATGATAAATCCTGTCTTATTTTGCGAATTTGTGTTTAAAGTAGTTTTTCTTAGAGGTGTATCCTTAGGCGTATTTTCAAGGACACGAATTTTTGGAGAAAAATCGCAGTAACTTCAAAACTGTTTTATGGAATTCAAATATTGATGACTTCAATTAAAGCTGCATTAGTTCACTTTTAAATTCCATTATCTTTTTTCTTTAAACTAAATTGTAAATGGACGAAATGTAGCAAAAACTGCAAATACTCTCAGTTTTCCCCATACAAATGGGCTCAAAAACGTTGAGCCCGTTGCGCGGGCTCGTATCCTAAAACTAAATAAATAATATTTTGCACACTTCCGATTGACATAATTTACTAACATAATTTCACTATTTCAAGTCTATCAGAGACAAAAGTCAAAAAACGACCCACCCTAATATATATTCTTGATGATTTTTCAAAACAAAAAATTGTTATTTGTTTTGTGTTTTTTGTTTGTTACTTAAACAACCATAACTCACCCATCGTTTCTGCGATTTCCAAAGATTTGATGGGTTGTAACTCAAAAACATTAGTAACGGATTCATAACAAGGAGTTTTAATATATCTTACAATCATTCCTAACATTTCTATGCCTTTGCCATACTCCCCTACCTTATTTTATTACCTTAATAAAAGATAAAAATTTTACACAATTATTTCTTTCAGTGTAATCAATTAAATTAAACCACCTACCGAGAGACCCAAAACTTTCAATCAAAATCCCTCTTTGAACTTTTGCACTATTTTCTCCTCTACATAGAAAAGATTTTTCACCAAGATTTTCTTCCTTTTGTTATATCTTCCTAGTTTTTGAGACCATATTGTAGACATGTGTTTCTCTAGTTAACTTTTTGTGGATTCGGTTATTTTAATGCTAAAAGGGGATTAGCAGATTTTTAGCAAATATCTACAAATACAAATGTATATAAATGACAAAGCGTAGGAAAAAGTTTTCCTTTTTATATCCCCCTATGTTCATTTTTGTAGTTACATTAACAGTTTCTCTGTTGATGCTGGCCAAGTGAGGGCGAGAAAAAAAGCAGCAAAAACTTTCAACATTTTCAGTATTTGTTTATCTGTATTGACATGTTTTGACTTGTCCATCAGTTACGTTTGAAATTAAAAGGAAATTAGGCATGTGTGAGCGAATGGGTGACTGACTTCTCTGACTGACGGAATGAAAAACTACCTTTGGATTTTTACCGGGAGACTGTTTCATATCCATCTGACATTTGCTTGTGCCCAACTTATTTATTTAAAATGGTCAATATAAATATAGGGATATAGTAGTTGAACAAATAAAGTTTTAGTTTTTTTTATGGAGACATAATAACTGAATTTTTTATAATACTTTTAAATAAACAAAAATAAATGTCTGGTTATTGAACTTTGGTACTCGAATAAGTCAAAAAGGGTTTTTGCACGACTTGACTAAATTAATTAAATATTTAGTTTTTGTCTTTGTTTGTTTGCTGTCTAATAAAATATCTCATAAAATATTTACTATTTTTTTTTTGCTACATTTCTCTTATTAGTAAAGGTCTTATGAACTATTTGATGGGATTTTTGAATTTTGAGGACATATTTGGATTAAAATACAAAAAATCAAAATTTTCATTTTTGACTCCGGAAAAAAAGGGTTAAGTTTACCCAATTTTAAAAACAAAGAACCTGTTTATATTTTTGATAGTATGAATAATTTTATTGCATATAAACATTATTAAAATTGAATATAAGTAAAATTTACGAAGCCTTTACTCAAACTATGAGCAAAAAATTACTTTTTTACGAAATTCGTTGAATTCAAACACTAGGTACGGGAAAATAGTTTGAGATATCGACCTCAATTTTTTGAGTTTTATTGTCTTTTTTATATATTTTAACACACCGATGGGAGAAATTCAAATTTGTGGTATTTGTTTAACAAAATTTTCAAAAAAATTAAAAAATGCGTTTTGAAACCCACCTGAGAAAAATGACCCATTTTCGATTATGAAAAAAACTAAATAAATATTGTTATATTTTTACAAAATTAAACTATGAAGTACTTGCAAGTCTTAAAATGATAAATCCTGTCTTATTTTGCGAATTTGTGTTTAAAGTAGTTTTTCTTAGAGGTGTATCCTTAGGCGTATTTTCAAGGACACGAATTTTTGGAGAAAAATCGCAGTAACTTCGAAACTGTTTTATGGAATTCAAATATTGATGACTTCAATTAAAGCTGCATTAGTTCACTTTTAAATTCCATTATCTTTTTTCTTTAAACTAAATTGTAAATGGACGAAATGTAGAAAAAACTGCAAATACTCTCAGTTTTCCCCATACAAATGGGCTCAAAAACTTTGAGCCCGTTGCGCGGGCTCGTATCCTAAAACTAAATAAATAATATTTTGCACACTTCCGATTGACATAATTTACTAACATAATTTCACTATTTCAAGTCTATCAGAGACAAAAGTCAAAAAACGACCCACCCTATATTACATATTTGGATTAAAATACAAAAAATCAAAATTTTCATTTTTGACTCCGGAAAAAAAGGGTTAAGTTTACCCAATTTTAAAAACAAAGAACCTGTTTATATTTTTGATAGTATGAATAATTTTATTGCATATAAACATTATTAAAATTGAATATAAGTAAAATTTACGAAGCCTTTACTCAAACTATGAGCAAAAAATTACTTTTTTACGAAATTCGTTGAATTCAAACACTAGGTACGGGAAAATAGTTTGAGATATCGACCTCAATTTTTTGAGTTTTATTGTCTTTTTTATATATTTTAACACACCGATGGGAGAAATTCAAATTTGTGGTATTTGTTTAACAAAATTTTCAAAAAAATTAAAAAATGCGTTTTGAAACCCACCTGAGAAAAATGACCCATTTTCGATTATGAAAAAAACTAAATAAATATTGTTATATTTTTACAAAATTAAACTATGAAGTACTTGCAAGTCTTAAAATGATAAATCCTGTCTTATTTTGCGAATTTGTGTTTAAAGTAGTTTTTCTTAGAGGTGTATCCTTAGGCGTATTTTCAAGGACACGAATTTTTGGAGAAAAATCGCAGTAACTTCGAAACTGTTTTATGGAATTCAAATATTGATGACTTCAATTAAAGCTGCATTAGTTCACTTTTAAATTCCATTATCTTTTTTCTTTAAACTAAATTGTAAATGGACGAAATGTAGAAAAAACTGCAAATACTCTCAGTTTTCCCCATACAAATGGGCTCAAAAACTTTGAGCCCGTTGCGCGGGCTCGTATCCTAAAACTAAATAAATAATATTTTGCACACTTCCGATTGACATAATTTACTAACATAATTTCACTATTTCAAGTCTATCAGAGACAAAAGTCAAAAAACGACCCACCCTAATATATATTCTTGATGATTTTTCAAAACAAAAAATTGTTATTTGTTTTGTGTTTTTTGTTTGTTACTTAAACAACCATAACTCACCCATCGTTTCTGCGATTTCCAAAGATTTGATGGGTTGTAACTCAAAAACATTAGTAACGGATTCATAACAAGGAGTTTTAATATATCTTACAATCATTCCTAACATTTCTATGCCTTTGCCATACTCCCCTACCTTATTTTATTACCTTAATAAAAGATAAAAATTTTACACAATTATTTCTTTCAGTGTAATCAATTAAATTAAACCACCTACCGAGAGACCCAAAACTTTCAATCAAAATCCCTCTTTGAACTTTTGCACTATTTTCTCCTCTACATAGAAAAGATTTTTCACCAAGATTTTCTTCCTTTTGTTATATCTTCCTAGTTTTTGAGACCATATTGTAGACATGTGTTTCTCTAGTTAACTTTTTGTGGATTCGGTTATTTTAATGCTAAAAGGGGATTAGCAGATTTTTAGCAAATATCTACAAATACAAATGTATATAAATGACAAAGCGTAGGAAAAAGTTTTCCTTTTTATATCCCCCTATGTTCATTTTTGTAGTTACATTAACAGTTTCTCTGTTGATGCTGGCCAAGTGAGGGCGAGAAAAAAAGCAGCAAAAACTTTCAACATTTTCAGTATTTGTTTATCTGTATTGACATGTTTTGACTTGTCCATCAGTTACGTTTGAAATTAAAAGGAAATTAGGCATGTGTGAGCGAATGGGTGACTGACTTCTCTGACTGACGGAATGAAAAACTACCTTTGGATTTTTACCGGGAGACTGTTTCATATCCATCTGACATTTGCTTGTGCCCAACTTATTTATTTAAAATGGTCAATATAAATATAGGGATATAGTAGTTGAACAAATAAAGTTTTAGTTTTTTTTATGGAGACATAATAACTGAATTTTTTATAATACTTTTAAATAAACAAAAATAAATGTCTGGTTATTGAACTTTGGTACTCGAATAAGTCAAAAAGGGTTTTTGCACGACTTGACTAAATTAATTAAATATTTAGTTTTTGTCTTTGTTTGTTTGCTGTCTAATAAAATATCTCATAAAATATTTACTATTTTTTTTTTGCTACATTTCTCTTATTAGTAAAGGTCTTATGAACTATTTGATGGGATTTTTGAATTTTGAGGACATATTTGGATTATTAGGCCTTAAAAGCATAAAAATATAGGAAAATTGACTTATGAGGGTAATTCAATAAAAAAAATCTAAGATTATTAAGTTTTTGTTTAAAAATCAAAATTTTAATACCTTATCAATTTACAAGACTTTTAGAAAAATTTTAAACATTAGTTATAAAAGGTGGGCAATTTAAGGCTGGATAATTTCAAAGTTCAAATAATTTTTTTCTTTTGTTCAAATTATGAGATATTAAGCATTTAATTAAAAAGTTTTACATTAGTGTATTGCATTAAGATTCCAATTTATTCCAATTATTTTTTATATCCACCATCAAAAAGAATGGGGGGTATATTGAGATTGTCATTCAGTTTGTAATTTCCTTAATATTGGCTCTGTCTGCCTGTCTGCCTGTCTGTCTGTCCGTCTGTCTGTTGAAATCACGATAACGCCTAAACGAAAAGAACTAGCGCACTGAAACTAAGCAAAAACATTCTTCATCTCTGAGAAAATTTTGGTATTGAAATTTGGCAAAATCGGTTTACTTTTGACCATAGCACCCGTTTAACCTTATTTGTTAATAAATGACAAATTATAGCAGCTATGGTTATAAAATTTGGTATATAGAAGTTTTACATTAGCCCTAGGCAGAGTATAAGATTTCATCAAAATCGGTTCACATTTAGCCATAGCTCCCATACAAAAAACTTACGAAAACAGCCTAAATTTCACCTAAAATACACTTAAATGCCAATAAATCTAAAAGTATAACAGATATAACCACTTAATTTTGCACAAGAAAACCTTACCAGCCAGTGTGCAAAATTTTGTCACAATCGGTCACTATTTGACCTAGCTCCCATATAAAAAACTTACGAAAACACAAAAATTCAATAAGAAAAGGGGAATTATGTCCGTCTGTCCGTCAAATTAAATCGTGATAGCTCCTTAACTACAAAAGCTAGTAAGACTAAATTAAGCACAAGGAAGTCTTATGTCAATGTCAGCCAGTGTGCAAAATTTTGTCACAATAGGCCACCATTTCACCATAGCTCCCATATAAAAAACTTATGGAAACACAAAAATACATAATGAAAAGGTTGTTTATGTCCGTCTGTCCGTCAGATAAAAGCACGATAGCGCCTTAACGAAAAGAGCTAGAGCGACAAAATTTTACAAACGTATTTTGGATATCTTGAAAAAGATGTGTGTTGAAAATGGAAATCGGTTCAAATTTAGTTAGAGCTCCCATATAACCCCGCCCAGGGAAACACATTAATGCTGATAAATTGAATACAATTGTAATAGCTATGACGATTAAATTTAAAATAGGGAAGTTTTATGCAATTTTTGATCAGTTTATCAAATTTTATAGGAATCAGTCCATATTTGACTTTAGCTTTCATATAAAAAACACTCACGGAAACCAAAAATTTTAGCAAAGGCCAGTTAAAAGCTATTAAATTAGAAACTATGATAGCTATGGCCACTAAATTTTGCAAGAATAGCTCTATATATATGCCAGCCATTGTGTACAATTTTGTTACATTTGGCTATAATTCTTACACTCAGGGAAAAAACGTGCTGATAATAAGATTTTCTGCTTGAAATCGAAACTTTTTCTGCTTGAAAGTAGAGTAAATACGAAAAATCTTATTTTGAGAATAAAATCTTATTTTTTTAAGATTCTTTGTAAGATCGCAATCTTAAAAAAAATCTAAGCACAGGATCGATAACTAAGAATGTGTTCTTATTAATTAAGATTAAATTCTTAATTTTTAAGAGTGCACTCTTAATTAATAAGAACATAATCTTAAATAATAAGAACGCATTCTTAATTATCGATCTTGTTCTTAGAACTTTTTCAAGATTGCGATCTTACAAACAATCTTGAAAAATAAGATTTTATTCTTAAAATAAGATTTTTCGCATTTACTCTACTTTCAAGCAGAAAAAGTTTCGATTTCAAGCAGAAAATCTTATTTTAAGCACGTTTTTTCTTATTATCATATTCGTATTTGGTGATAAAATAAAACACATTTTTTATTATTTTTTTCCCCTTTCGAGGAATGTAATAGTATTCCTATATTTTAAAATTTTGATTTATTTATTTTACATTATAGGTAGTTAGTAAAAAATTGTATCCTAAAAATACCTTGACTTCATCTTCCGTTGGAAAAAGTGTGCATATTTCTGTCAATATATCTTGGAAATCGTGAGGATGAAGTGTGAGATCCTTTTTTAGAATTTGATGTACTATAATCTGGATCAGCTCATCACGATAGTTATTGTTTAAATCTTTGCGTGAAGCATAAAATTCTAGGATGTTTTTCCCACTTACTGATTCATTCAATAATGAAGCTAAATCCTATATAAATAAACGAAAATATTTTATGTTTTGTACACATTTTAATGTATAAAGTAATTATCTAATACTCTTACCTTGTCAAACACTTTTTTGTTAACTTCCACATTTACAGAAGACGATGAAGTGGAAGTTACATCTGGACATTTTTGTAGCCACTGACCTACCTTCGACGGCATCGAAAGTGTATCTTCATCAATTTCAAACTAAAGGACAAAGCTATTAGTGGTTTAATTTACTTTCTAAATAAAATATTAAAACCTGTTTATTTTTCCAGACAAATAATTTTTCACTGCTTTCATATATTTACTGCAGACTTCTAAAAGTTACATTTGAGCCTGAAACAAATTAAATTAATATAATTTTTTATAAAGAAATTTACTTATGTATTTATAAATATGATGAAAAACTTACGCTGCTGGTACGGAAAAACGCATTCCAGATCGAATTCTTTCAAAAGATTTTTCAGCAACGCGTCATCGTCCAAGTAATCTCATGAAATTTCTTGTGAAGGGCAGTTCATTTCATACTCCCCATCACACACCGGAACTAAATTGCCTTCTATTGGAATATTTAAAAGGATCACTTCATTCGGATTAAGGTTTTCCATTTATATTTCTTAATAAATTTATATTTTTTCTCAAAAAATTAGTTTTTCACTTTTTCGCAACTACTTTGATCGGCGGATTACAATTTATGACAAAATACTGAGAAATTTCCCTAAAACAAGCACACAAATCTACAAAATCAAGAATACGATCTTAAGATTAGAACTTACAATCTTCAAAATAAGAAAAAAATCTTGAAATCAAGATCACAATCTTAAAATAAAGAATACGATCTAAAATTAAGATTTAAAATCTTATAATAAGATTAAAATCTTAAAAGCAAACAAATTGCATGTTATTTTTTTATTGTATTCTCATTACTAAGAATTTATTCTTAAATTTAAGAATATAAATCTTACTGGCTATATTTTCAAGATTGAAAATTCAAGATTTCGCAATCTTATATTGTAGATTTTTTTTCTTGAAATCAGATCGTCATTTTTCTCTTAGTGTATATATATAATTTCCCCTTTTTATACACTTCACCACCATAGGTGGAAAGGGTATTATAAGTTTGTGCTGATGTTTGTAACGCATAGAAATATTTGTCTTAGACCCACCTTTTAGTATACCAATAGACTTAAAATCACTTTCTGAGTCGATTTAGCTATGTCCGTCCGTCTGGCTGGCTGGCTGGACCCCCATGTAAACCTTGTAATCAAACTACAGGTCGCAATTCTAAAGATCATTTGATGAAATTTGGCACAGATAATTTTTTTGATAATGGGACCATGGCTATTGAAATTGGTCAAAAATCGGTCTATTATTTATGGTACCCCCCATAGGTCCCACTTCCCGGAATTGCTATATTGGCCACAAATATCAATATTTTTTCATGAAATTTAAAACAGATACTGCTTATGTAAACTTAAATTACTGTACCAAATTTCGTTGAAATCGGTCCACATTTGACCATAGCTCCCATACAAACTCTTCTTCAAAAACGAACTAAATGAGACAAAAAATCACTAAAACGCTCGTAAATCTAAAGATAATGAAAACTTTGAGTTTATTTTTTGCATACATTTGTCTTTATACAGGAAAAATAACACCTTTGACCTTAGTGGTGAAGGGTATCGTATGGTCGGCTTGACCGACTTGTTATATCTACAATCAAAAAGATTTGGAGGTACATTCATTATATTAATATTGCACCTATGAAATTAGATAGGCATCAATCAATGTTCAGTACAGACTTTATATATGATGAATGCATTAGGAACTCCTAACGAAATATATGGACCTGCCGTATTACAATTAACGTGTTTAGCCTAGCAACGAAAAGTATTTAACAACTTATTAATGTAAAACTATACCCGGTTATGAGACCGAATTTTGTTCAAAGTAAATACTGGAGAAACCACTAAAAGTTTTACCAACAATACCATTTAGCTTAGCGATTTTTTCAGTTTTGGTCCAGATTTTGAATTAGCCGCACCCTGTTTCTGAATTTAACACAACTTGATGGTGGGTATATAAGATTCGGCAAAGCCGAATATAACACTCTTACTTGTTTTTATTTGTAAATAAAATCCAAATGCAACAATTTTTTTATCAATTTTATACCATATATTATTAGATATATATGTTATAAGTTATTAGATATATAAATGTATAACAAATAGTTGCTAAATAATATGGTTTTTTGTCAATATTTGCTGGTAAAAGGGCCAATATCACAGAAAAAAATCTAAAAATTAGTTAGTGCCAATGTCATATTTTTATCTTAATTTGGATTTTTTCAAAGAATTAATTTTACCATGCCCTCTATAGGATTATACTACATGTCTAACCCAAATTTTTTGAGCAAAACTTGGAAATTAGCTGAGTTGTAAGGAAAACAAAATCTTATAAAAATGTAATTTCTAATTTTCTCAAAACTAGTTTTTTGACATTGGCCCATTTAGCACCAAGCCACAGATATATTAGCCCAACCCAACAAAAGCTTTCAACATAGTAAAAATGTATGATTTTTTGTTACTCCTAAAACTATGCTATGTAATTTTATATTCGAAACAAATGAAGAAATTAAAATACATTAAATTAAATAAGTGTATAAAAAATAAGCCTTTATATTATTCTAACACCTAAAGATTATAATCAAATAAAATATATTTGTTTTTTAGTTTAGAGTAAACAAATAGGGAATCAAAAATAAACTTTCATATAATTTATATAAAATGTTGACTCTTCGTATCTTTATTTGTCATCAACTGTTTTTTTTATCAATTTCATCATCAAATTATTGATATTTCTAAACAAACAAATTTTTTTTGTACCCCAAAGACAAACAGAATAATGAACTAGAATTTTAGAATTTAAAAAAAAATATATACTATTTACATTTAATATTTATTTGTTAATCAAATATAAATTTCATACAAAGTCTCCTTTTTTTGTTTTGTTTGTGTCAAATTTCACAGTTAAAAACACTTTTATTTATTTAATAGAATAAACTAAAATATATATTTTCACAAATTTGAATAAAATGTAAATGCAAGTTGTTATGTCCATTTTTTTATTTTCCTAAGCGTCCACTAAACCTAAAGTTGTTTTTTTAGAATAAATGGAAAAAATTATTTATCACTCCCAGAGTTTTATCAGTAGTTCACCATCATCAAATGTAATCTCTATGTAAACGAATTGTTTAATTTTTGTAATATTTTATTATAAACAAACAATTTTAAGCCCTACAAAAATAAAATGAATGAAATTTGAACGAAAAACAGAAGAGAAGTGGAAAACAAATTTATAAATGAAACTATAAAAATAAATATCAAAACTGACCCTTTACAGATAAAAATAAAAAACAAACATTTTGCGAATGGTAAATACGGGCAGACTGAAATAGTAAATAGTTGTTGAGGGAGGCACAGTGGCTTTTTTAGGAAAAGAAGCTATGAAAAAATTACAAAATTTATTTAATAAGTTAATATTCTAAACGACTGTGTTCAGGGTTGGAAAAAAGCTATCTTAATAAATTTATTAATCTCAAAAACATTTGTATAGCATACTTTTAGGACAATCTAAATAACATTTAACATATAAGGCTCACTACATTGTAACTTATTTGTCAAAAGTTCCCTGATAGTAAAAACATTTTATTTAAACTAAGTGCCTTGACAAACAAATTTTTAATTTCCATTCAAAATTTTATTTTTCTATGAAGCTCATCTTGTTTAATGGATGCCTGAATAAACACAATTGTCACCCACTGTGTGACCTAAAAGATATATAGATATATATAGTATAATTGCATAAAAGCGTGTGATTGTATGAATATTTAAACAAAATGTTCATTGAACTAACGAATTTAACCAGACATCATACAACTCAGTCGAAACAAAACCATCAAAAACTCTATTGGCAATAAAAGTTAGGTACTACTTACATATGAGCCTAATAAAAATAAATGAATATAACTAATACTAAGACATTTATTAGTACTAAACTAACACATATGAAAGTGAGACTAACTGGCAGAATTTTAGTGATATTCTTAATGGATGTAATAGTTGGGCTGAAAAGTTCTTAGGCTAAACTAGATAATCTTTGTGGTTTAAACTGGGATCAAAGCAGTCATACTACTTTTTTTTAATTTTTTATATTTAAAAAAAAAAAAATTCAAAAATGTTCTTTTTTTCTATTTCTATAGAAAATTTTTCAAAAATGTTCCATTTTTGTAGGAAATTTTTCAAAAATTTTCCATTTTTGTAGGAAATTTTTCAAAAATTTTCTATTTTAATAGGAAACTTATCAAAAATGTTCTATTTTTAAAGGAAATTTAAGAAAAAATTATATTTTTATAGGGAATTTTACAGCGAATTTTATATTTTTATAGGAAATTTTTCAACAAATTTTATATTTTTATAGGAAATTTTTGAAAAATTTTCTATTTTTATAGGAAATTTTTCAAAAATTTTCTATTTTTATACGAAATTTTTCAAAAATTTTCTATTTTATAGGAAATTTTTCAAAAATTTTCTATTTTTATAGGAAATTTTTCAAAAATTTTCTATTTTTATAGGAAATTTTTCAAAAATTTTCTATTTTTATAGGAAATTTTTCAAAAATTTTCTATTTTTATAGGAAATTTTTCAAAAATTTTCTATTTTTATAGGAAATTTTTCAAAAATTTTCTATTTTTATAGGAAATTTTTCAAAAATTTTCTATTTTTATAGGAAATTTTTCAAAAATTTTCTATTTTTATAGGAAATTTTTCAAAAATTTTCTATTTTTATAGGAAATTTTTCAAAAATTTTCTATTTTTATAGAAAATTTTTTAAAAATTTTCTATTTTTACAGAAAATTTTTCAAAAATTTTCTATTTTTACAGAAAATTTTTCAAAAATTTTCTATTTTTATAGAAAATTTTTCAAAAATTTTCTATTTTTATAGAAAATTTTTCAAAAATTTTCTATTTTTATAGAAAATTATTCAAAAATTTTCTATTTTTATAGAAAATTTTTCAAAAATGTTCTATTTTTATAAAAAATTTTTCAAAAATTTTCCATTTTTGTAGGAAATTTTTCAAAAATTTTCCATTTTTATAGGAAATTTTTCAAAAATTTTCTATTTTAATAGGAAACTTATCAAAAATGTTCTATTTTTATAGGAAATTTAAGAAAAAATTATATTTTTATAGGAAATTTTACAGCGAATTTTATATTTTTATAGGAAATTTTTCAACAAATTTTATATTTTTATAGGAAATTTTTGAAAAATTTTCTATTTTTAAAGAAATTTTTGAAAAATTTTCTATTTTTATAGGAAATTTTTCAAAAATTTTCTATTTTTATAGGAAATTTTTCAAAAATCTTCTATTTTTATAGGAAATTTTGCAAAAATTTTCTATTTTTATAGAAAATTTTTCAAAAGTTTTCTATTTTTATAGGAAATTTTTCAAAAATTTTCTATTTTTATAGGAAATTTTTCAAAAATTTTCTATTTTTATAGGAAATTTTTCAAAAATTTTCTATTTTTGTAGGAAATTTTTCAAAAATTTTCTATTTTAATAGGAAACTTATCAAAAATGTTCTATTTTTATAGGAAATTTAAGAAAAAATTATATTTTTATAGGAAATTTTACAGCGAATTTTATATTTTTATAGGAAATTTTTCAACAAATTTTATATTTTTATAGGAAATTTTTGAAAAATTTTCTATTTTTATAGGAAATTTTTGAAAAATTTTCTATTTTTATAGGAAATTTTTCAAAAATTTTCTATTTTTATAGGAAATTTTTCAAAAATTTTCTATTTTTATAGGAAATTTTTCAAAAATTTTCTATTTTTATAGGATATTTTTCAAAAATTTTCTATTTTTATAGGAAATTTTTCAAAAATTTTCTATTTTTATAGGAAATTTTTCAAAAATTTTCTATTTTTATAGGAAATTTTTCAAAAATTTTCTATTTTTATAGGAAATTTTTCAAAAATTTTCTATTTTTATAGGAAATTTTTCAAAAATTTTCTATTTTTGTAGGAAATTTTTCAAAAATTTTCTATTTTAATAGGAAACTTATCAAAAATGTTCTATTTTTATAGGAAATTTAAGAAAAAATTATATTTTTATAGGAAATTTTACAGCGAATTTTATATTTTTATAGGAAATTTTTCAACAAATTTTATATTTTTATAGGAAATTTTTGAAAAATTTTCTATTTTTATAGGAAATTTTTGAAAAATTTTCTATTTTTATAGGAAATTTTTCAAAAATTTTCTATTTTTATAGGAAATTTTTCAAAAATTTTCTATTTTTATAGGAAATTTTTCAAAAATTTTCTATTTTTATAGGAAATTTTTCAAAAATTTTCTATTTTTATAGGAAATTTTTCAAAAATTTTCTATTTTTATAGGAAATTTTTCAAAAATTTTCTATTTTTGTAGGAAATTTTTCAAAAATTTTCTATTTTAATAGGAAACTTATCAAAAATGTTCTATTTTTATTGGAAATTTTTAAAAAATGTTCTATTTTTATAGAAAATTTTTCAAAATTTTCTATTTTTATAGAAAATTGTTCAAAAACTTTCTATTTTTATAGGAAATTTTTCAAAAGTTTTCTATTTTTATATTAAATTTTTTAAAAATTTTATATTTTTATAGGAAATTTTTAAAAAATTTTCTATTTTTATAGGCATTTTTTCAAAAATTTTCTATTTTTGTGGGAAATTTTTCAAAAATTTTCTATTTTTATAGGAAATTTTTCAAAATTTTTCTATTTTTACAGGAAATTTTTCACTAAAGAAAAAATTCTTTCACCTATTTAATGGATTACTGATACTTAGAATATTTTAAATTTTTAAGCTTTTTGGAAGTAAGTCTTAGTAATAATAATATCTTTTAAACTAGAAGAGATAAGGAATTATTTGTATTTTATTTGCAACATTAATTTTACGGATTATGTGTATAAGCAAAAGTAACATGGGTCGAGAGTTTCAAATTTTGCCTTGATCCTTCTCTATTGACGTTCTAAGTTTTTATATAAAAGCTTAAGTAACAAAAACCAAAGAAAACACTCTAATAGTAGTACTTTATAAGTGACAGAAAAAGAAGCCTAAGTGATACAAACTAAAGTTTTATAGGTGATATGGTAATGGAGTAATTTAAATAACATTTGTTGAACCAAATAATTTGTACATGGTGATAGCTACTTTAATAGAGGAGATAATTAAAAAAACATCTTCTCCTGTAAAGTTTGTAATGTTGCACTTAAGCTTTTTTGCGGTTATGTCTGGATATTGTCTATGTCAACCCGATCAGACACACAAAGCTAACCTAAGTTATAACTTGTCAAAAGTAAGCTCTAGGACAAAATCTTTCCAAATGTTAACTTAAAACCAACTAACTTTATTTTAAGGGTCAACTTAAATCAACTTAAGTCTACTTTACTAAAAAAATAGTTTTATACTAAATCAAGCAAAACTTTTAAATTTAAAAAAATACAATTTTATTTCTATAAAAAACTAACTAACAAAATATCAATTAAAATCTCTACTCTATTAAGCTACAAAAAATAACATCTAGTTAAAATATTGAGTAATAAAATTTATTTATTTTTTATTAAATTTGTAAAATTTGCAGCTGTGTCGCTGATAACACTTTGGGTCGCTCACGCAAATATATGGAATTATCTGGTCGTCCTGGCCCTGCCGAATTCTATTCACCCAAATGGGGTCGCTCATCGGACAGTTATAATCTTACATGGAAAATTGATAGTTATCCACCATTAGAGGAAGTTCGTTTACTCTATAGACGTGTTTTGGTAAGTAATAAACAAGTACAAAAAAGGCAATATAAACAAAAAAAAACTATAAAATAAAATTTATATAACACTAAAAAAAGAAAATCCTTACATAAATACAAATTTACAAAAAAAAATATTTTTATGAGGGCAATACTGAAAATAACAGATATTAAAATTGTTTTTCTGTTATTTTCTGTTCTGTTCTGTTCAGTCCAGTTCCATTTCGTTTATTGTTCAGGTTATGGTTTAATGCCACTCCTATCACAAGAGTATCAATACATTTTTTTTAGGATTTTCTTTTTTTGATGTTAACATTTACCATAAACATTTATTGCAACAAAACTAAATCCTGTTCGTTTTTATAGAGATTTTTCTATAAATTATTTTCATTTTAATTCAAGTTTTTCGAGTTATTACTTTCAAAAATTTCACAAAACTGCAGCTGTGCTTTTTTTTGGTTTGAAAATTAAGAGCAACGAAAAAAATTGTTGCAAATTAAAATACATAAATTTTTATTAAATGAAATTTTTGTTTTCAATTTATTTGTATCAAATTAAATTTATGTTTTATTGATTAATATTAGGTGAAGTAAAAAGAAAACCATTATTTTTATACCCACCATCAAATAGAAAGGGGGGTATATTGATATTGTCATTCCGTTTGTAATTTCCTAGATATTTAATTCTTATACAATTTTAAGACGATTGAGCGATGTCCGTCCATCTGTCTGTCGGTCTGTCTGTCTACCTGTCTGCCCTTCTGCCTGCCATTCTGTCTGTCAGTTTATCTGTCTATCTGTTGAAAGCACGATAACGCTCAAACCAAAGGAGCTATTTCGCTGAAAGTTGGCACAAACATTCCTCATTTTAGGGAAAATTTTGGTATTATAATTGGACAAAATCAGTTTACATTTGACCATATTTCCCTTGTAACCTCGTTTAGGGCAATCGTTTATTTGCTAATAAATGTCAAATTATAACATTCCCAAAAGAAAGGAGGTTTCTGTCCGTCAAATGAAACGCTATAGCTACTTAACTACAAGAGCTAGAGAGACAAATTTCGCAAAAGTATTTTCGATTTTTCTTTACAAAAATTTTATTGGGAACATTTTTTTCTATAGAAAAATTTTCATTATAAAATATTTCTTTATAAAAACTTTAGTTGTTAAATTTTTTCTATAGAAAATTTTAGCTAGCTTTTTCTATGCAAAAATGTTCATTATAAAATTTTTTCCATAGAAAAATTTTCATAATAAAATTTTTTAAATAGAAAAATTTTCATAATAAATTTTTTTTATAGGAAATTTTTATTTTAAAATTTTCATTATAAATTTGTTTATATAGAAATTATATTATATATTTTTGTATAGAAAAACTTTCATTATAAAAATATTTCATTATAAAAATATTTCATTTAAAAAATTTTCCTTCTAAATTTTTTTTTCTATAGAAAAATTTTTATTGCAAAATTTTTTCTATAGAAAAATTTTAATTTTAAAATTTTTTCTATAGAAAACTTTTAATTAAAATTTTTTTTTATATAAAATTTTCATAATAAAATTTTTCTATAGTAAAATTTGTATTATAAAATTCTTTCTATGGAATAATTTTGATTGTAAAATTTTTTCTATAGAAAAATTTTTGTTGTAAAATTTTTTTCTATAAAAAAAAATTTTATTAAACATTTTCAAAAAATTTTAAAATTTTTTTCTAAAGAAATATTTTTATTTAATTTTTTTTTTTGTTATAGAAAAATTTTTATTACAAAATTTTTCTATAGAAAAATTTTTATAACAATATCTTTTCTATAGAAAAATTTGTATTACAATTTTTATTATCTGTAGAAAAATTTGTTTACAAAATTTTTTAAATAGAAAAATTTTCTTTCTAAAATTTTTTCTATACAAAAATTTTCATTATAAAATTTTTTCTATTAAAAAATTTTTATTTTAAAATTTTTTCTATAGAAAAATTTTAGGTATCAATTTTTTTCTATCAAAAAATTATCAATATAAATTTTTTTTCTATAACAATTTTTTTTTTATAGAAAAATTGATGTTACAAATTTTCTTTTTTATAGAAAAACTTTTAGTACAAAATTTTTTCTGTAGAAAAATTTTTATTACAAAATTTTTCTATAGAAAAATTTGTGTTACAAAATTTTTTCTATAGAAAAATTTTTATGACAAAATTTTTTCTATGGAAAAATTTTTATTACAAAATTTTCTATAGAAAAATTTTTATAATAAAATTTTTTCTAAAAAAAATTTTTATTATAAAATTTTTTCTATAGAAAAATTTTTATTACAAAATTGTTTCTATAGAAAAATTTTTATTAAAAAATTTTTTCTATAGAAAATTTTTTTTACTATTTTTTTTCTATAGAAAAATTTTTCGTTGTAAAATTTTTGTAATAGAAAATTTTTCATTGTAAAGTTTTTTCTATAAAAAAATTTTTCATTATAAAATTTTTTCTATAAAAAATTTTTATTAAAAAAATTTTATTATAAAATTTTTGCTATACAAAAATTTTCATTATAAAATTTTTTCTGTGGAAAAATTTTCATTATAAAATTTTTTCTAGAGAAAAATTTATGATTGTAAATTTTTTTCTATAGAAACATTTTTACTTTCATTGAAGTATTTTTTTTTTGCAGATTTTAGACATTCAAAAATAAAACTATGTACTAGTTTATGTCATATTTTTAATATATAATGAGTCTTAGGTCTTTCTAAAATTGTATCGCATGTCTAAGAAATTTGGTCATTTATTTCATTATATCCTATTCTCAATTAAATAAACATTCACACAAACACACATAAATACCCTTGCTTTCTTTCAATCCGATTTACTATATAGATTGCAAACATATTCTATGTATGTCCAGTTTCTTTCCTAACATGCTCAGACAATTTTTATCCAGCCTTAGTAGAGATTTCAAAGTTGTATAAGAATTTTTCTAGAATTTACTTTTACAATAAAAGCAAAAAGAGTGTAAAACAAGTAAGAAAGCGCTATAGTCGGTCAAGCCCGACTATACGATACCCTTCACCACTAAGGTTCCTGTATAAAGATAAATATTTGCTAAATTTTCCCATCATACAAACATTTTCTCAAAACTTATATTTTTATGCTGTTTCCGTCATTTGGACTTATATGAGAGCTAGGGTCAAATGTGGACCGATTATCTCGAAATTTGGCAGATTGATTACAGTTGTTCCAAAAATTATGTATGCAAAAAATAGACTCAAAATTTCCATTATCTTTAGATTTATGAGCGTTTTAGTGATTTTTTGTCTCATTTAGTGCGTTTTTAAAGAAGAGATTGTATAGGAGCTATGGTCAAATGTGGACCGATTTCAACAAAATTTGGTACAGTGATTTTTGTTGACATAAGCAGTATTTGTTTTAAATTTCATGAAAAAATATTGATATTCGTGGCCAATATAGCAATTCCGGGAAGTGGGACCTATGGGAGGTACCATAAATAATGGAGCGATGGTCCCATTTTCAAAAAAATGATCTGTGCCAAATTTCATCAAATTATCTTTAGAATTGCGACCTGTAGTTTGATTACAAGGTTTACATGGGGGTCCAGCCAGCCAGCCAGCCAGACGGACGGACTGACGGACGGACGGACATCGCTAAATCGACTCAGATAGTGATTCTAAGCCTATTGGTATACTAAAAGGTGGGTCTAAGACAAATATTTCTATGCGTTACAAACATCAGCACAAACTTATAATACCCTTTCCACCTATGGTGGTGAAGGGTATAAAAATTGTTTAACGTCAAGTTATTTACTTTTAAATCCCTAAATGATTTCTAATACAAAGTTGTGGCATCCACAAGGTGTAAGTAATGGAATTGAAAATTTTCAAATAACAAAAGTTTATAATGCTATAACTGGTTTTATAGAATGTTAGTTATGGAAATCAGTAAGTCCACAAATAAGCCAGTAAAAAAGGAGATAAGGATAATTAAAAAAAAAATCGATTTTTAACTTAAGCACTTTTTCCTATTTGCAAGAATTTAAATAGTGCAAAGGTAGCGTTTATGTGCTAGATGACGAAACGTAAATACTACAGACTTTTTATAACTTCCGAATTTTAATTACTCGGTCATGCAGAAATTCATAAAATTATACATATCATTTTTCGGTAGAATTTTAAACATTATTGTTCTACCAAAATAAGACATGGTATCCATGTTGTACATTAGTGGAAAGGAAATTTTATTTACTTTTTAGTGGGGTTAACATTTTTTGACAACTTAGAAACTGATTTAAGACTTTTGTCATAAAAGTGCAATAACAATAAATTTATCTAGTTTTTTTAATATTACTTTGTAATTTTTAGCAAAAATCTCTAAAGCTACGGTCACATTGATTAAACATTTAATCGAAATTATCAAATATTTGATCCTCGTAGTCTGACCACAAAATATTTTTGAGGTTCAAACAAGAAACATGTTAATTTGAACAAAACAAAATCATTTGCCAGCAAATAAAAATTTTCCTAATGTGTCCACGCAAGAGCAAATATTTTATTAAATTTTGATCAAATAATTATTTAATCTTACAAAATTTTTGTAACATCAAACAGGGGCAAATAACAGCTGAGCATTTCTATTGTTTACTATTCAAAAAGAAACAACAACATCAAATTTGAGAAACAACAACATCAAATTTGAGAAACAACAACATCAAATTTGAGAAACAACAACTCAAATATGAGAAACAAATTGCTAGATACACAATTTTGTTTTGAAAAAATTTGATAAAATATTTTTTGGGAAAATATTTAATCTTCAGTGTGACATTAAATAAAACCTGTTTTATTTGTTTATACTTTGAACGTATTTTTTCTGTATTTTGTCAAATAAAAATCGTCAAATAAATGTGCAAGTGTGACCACAAATTTTTTATTATATTGTTTTAATATTTATATTTGATTTAAATGTTTAATGAGTCTGACCGTACCTTAAAATTTAACTAGGATTAGGATCATTTATGGACACAGTATAGACCGATGTATTATAAATTTAGATATATTAATTTCAGAACGAGTTTTGAAGTATAATAAACATTTTCGAATACAGAAAAGTATACTTTTTCCAATTAATTTATGTAATTTTTTAACATTACATTGTAGTTTTTTTTGGCAAAAATCTAAAGCTAAACAAGGTATTATGACTATTTTCGGAATTTTCTGAAATTTTAATTAACATTTTTTAATACAGAAGAGTACGCTTTTTGAAAATTTAAGTTTTTTTTTTTTTTTGAAAAAACGGGCCGTGTGACCCTATTTATGGCTAGGCCCTTTTAGATTTTTGCACAGACCTAACGAACATTACACTTAAAATAATTTATTTAAAAAAAGTTATGAAATCCATAACAAAATTCTTTTACAGACATTTGACACCGCTGGTTGTAGGATGCATATCCAAAATTATTCAAAATGTAATTTACATGCATTCCTGAAGCCTAGTCTTTTAGAAAATGTTAAAAAAAAATTGTCGTTTGAAAAAAATTTTCAAAAATATAGAAAAAATAAAGTTACTTAAAAAAAATCAAGCTTTTGAAAACTTTTTGTGTGTATATAATTTACATTTTTTTTCTTCTAATTAATTTAAAAATTGATCGTCAATCCCACTATATTTTTTAAAAATTACCTGTCTTACCAAAAATGATTTATAAGCCAAAAAAGGCCAGAAGTCATGTCAAAAATTGCAAACAAAAATGTTTGGAGTCAAATATCACTTAAGCTATCAGAGATAATGTAGTACAGTAATCACGTTTTTTCTTAAGTTTTCTATGGAGTTTTCGAAAATATCTTTTGGATCGGACTAAATTGTCGAAAGTTATACGCCCCCAAAAGTTTTACATACGCGAGGTGGGCAACTCCACTGTGCTATATATAGATGCGACCTTAAATGTTGCTCTAAAAGCCTAACTCCGATGTTACAAATTTCGTAGTTTAGAAATTGCAAGGGTTAATACCAAAGAAAACCTCATTTGCACCACTGTGCCGAAAATAATTTCAAATTTTGATACCAAAACAAGTAAGAAAGTGCTATAGTCGGTCAATCCACTAAGGTCAAAGTTGTTATTTTTCCTGTATAAAGACAAATATTTGCTAAATTTTGCCATCATACAAACATTTTCTCAAAACTTACAAATATATTTAAGCTGTTTCCGTCATTCTGACTTTTATGAGAGCTTGGGTTAAATGTGGACGGATTATCTCGAAATTTGGCAAATAGATTTCAGATTTTATAAGAATATATATGAGCGTTTTAGAGATTTTTGTATGGGAGCTATGGTCAAATGTGGACCGATTTCAACGAAATTTGGCACAGTGATTTTAGTTTACATAAGCAGTATTTGTCTAAAATTTCATGAAATATAAACAATTCCGGGAAGTGGGACCTATGGGAGGTACCATAAATAATAGACCGATTTTGACGAATTTCAATAACCGTAATGATAATGAGCTGGCCCAAATTTCGTCAAATTATCTTTAGAACTGCTTTGATTACATTGTTTACATGGCGGCTTAGCCAGCCAGCCAGACGGACGGATGGACTGACATCGCTAAATCGACTCAGAATGTGATTCTAAGCCTATTGGTATACTAAAATGTGGGTCTAAGACAAATTTTTCTATGCGTTACATACATCAGCACAAACTTATAATACCCTTTTCACCTATGATGGTGAGGGGTATAAAAAACTTACAATAAAGTACAAATAAATCCGAATTCGTTAAGCATATCAAAAATGATCTTAAAAGTTCTTAAAGATATTTGTATTTGTTATTCCATTTTGCAATTTTCAACAAAATCGATTGACATATGGGCAATTCCTGCGTGAAGCACGATACATTTGTTCTGATTTTGTTGTACCTAAATGTATCCTATTGTCGTTCTACACTAGTAAGCTTTGCACAGATTTCAGAGAATATTAGTCCATCGATTGTGCTATCAAATGGAATTTGTTAATTTACATATTTGTTTTGGGGGAAAAAGATATTCGCTTTGAAAGTTCTGTGACGGACGCTACAAAAAATGGAAGTGACTTTTTTTCAACACATGTTTCTGTAATTTTCATCAAATCGGTCATAGTGACAAAAAAATGTAAATATGTAATAGATACAGGAAAATCAGAGGATTACAAAACCGCTTTTAGAAGGTATTTTAAAGTTTCAGGTTTCACCAAAAATTTATATATGAACTGTGACGGGCAATACAGTTTTTACTTGAATTTTAAAGTTTTCATATAATTTTAAAGTTTTCATAGATTTTATTTTGTATACAAATATTTAGTTGATTTTGAATTTTTTTTTTTTTTTATTTTGTCCGATCAACACATAGTTTGCATAGTTCACAGTTTAACTCATTTTTAATAATGTTGGAAATTGGTCATACCAACAGATACCTTCGTCGGCTCATGAGCGACAACTTTGCACAGTTTACGATTTAATTCATTTTGAATAGTTTTTAGCGACGCCCCTAACAGAAGTTGTTTATACTTACTAAGAAACCTTCATCTGCTTATGCGTAACAACTTTGCTAATGATCATAACATATTACGATTTAATTTATTAAGAGTAATTTTCAGTGGCGCCACCTGTTGGACTTAAGTCATACCAATTAATAAACCTTCGTCGGCTTATCTGCAACAACTCTGCTAAAGATCATAGCATGATTAAATGTACAGTTTAGGATTTAATTGACTTTGAGTAAATTTCAGTGGCGCCACCTGTGGAAATTACTTTACACTAACTATGAAACTTTCGTCGGCCCATGTGCAACAACTTTACTTACTATTTAACTCAGTTTGAGTAATTTTCCGTAGCGCAGCCTGTCGGAAATTGTTTACACCAACTTAGAAACCTTCGCCGGCTTATGTGCTATAATATTGCTAAAGATCATAGCATGATCAAATGCATAGTTTACGATTTAATAAATTTTTAGTAAAACGCATATTCATATTACTTTTGGAGATGTTCAGTTATTATTTTATCACTTTTTAACCTATTTTGTCCCCAAAATCAAAAAAGTACCAAAAACGTGTTCAATATATCTTTCATATCTATTGACTGCAGAACAAAGTTCCTTTCTATGTTCGTTTGTTTAAAAAATAATAGTGGGTTAAAAAGTACCAAAAAACTATTTCTACCCTTTTCACCCCTTATCGGACATATTGTCAAAAAAGTACCAAACACCAATCCGCTTTTTTCATAGTTGTTCAAAGCGTAATTTTAATTTTCTTTCTATACCTATTACTTTAGGAGATATAATGTTTTCGATTTTTTCCCCTTTTTCCCCGTTTTTACCCCCTTAGCGGTAAAACCTCCAAAAGCCCCTTCATATTCGATCTATACGGCAAAAAATGTAACCTGTATCTAAATTTTGTCAAAATCGTTAGAGCCGATTTCGAGGTAGTCATTCTATATATATATAGATATATATATACATACAATTATTGCTCGTTTAAAGATATAATATATATTTACAAACATAACTCGTAATGATTGTGTTTGTAAAAAAGGTAATAATGCGACGTTTTCGATCTGTCTAAAATTAGGGATACTTCTCCTACAAAATCAACTGTTTTGGGTATTTTTGTTGTCGTACGAAAACAAAACTAATATTTCAAGAAATTTTTGTATTTTTAAGAATTTTTATTACATGTATATGATTTTACTCGTAACACTCCTTAACAATTAAAATTATGTTAAAATTTATAGTATAGTATTACAACTAATTCTCATTATCCCAGACGAGCAATTTAATTACATATAATAAAAATGTAATTTTATAATTTAATTACAAACCATAATTCTATTGCCGTATTATTTGTTATTCAATTAAATGATTAAATTAAATTTTTTTAGTTACACTACTAACATTCAAACCAAATAAACTCCCTATTTCCCCAAACACTTTTTACTTCTGCAATCAATAGAAAAATACAAATGCTTTACATTGTGTAAATAATGTAAATCAACCATTAGTACAATTTTCCATCACAGATTGGAAGACCAATTAAAAAATAAATGGTGAATTAAACAAATACAAATAATTCAAACCAAATAAAATTCTGAACGGATCATTAAAATGTGAAAAAATAAAAATTAATTGCAAAAAACGTGGAAAAAATAGAAGAATCCACAAATGCAAATACTCGTATACCCCCAGAATAACAAACTCAAATCAGTTTTAATATAAAACTAATTGATTGATATCATCAGTAAAGTAATTAATAAAAAAAATGTATAATATAATCATGATAACGATGATGATGATGGTAAAAACTGATAACGATGTGTTTATATACGAACTATTGGGGCAACAGAAAATGCAATTTTGAATGACATTTTGAATTCAATGAAGAAAAAAAAACCAACACCACCACCATCACCTTGTTAAGGAAAATAAAATATTCCTTTAATTAATGAGTTTTTCCTATGAAATACATAATTAAACCATTAATTGCTGTTTGGAAATTATTTTAAAAGATATTTCTGTTATTGACAGGCTTTTAAAGTGTTTGCAATTAATAGTAAACCGACTTGGGCGGAAATGTAAGGAAATGTGAAAAAAAAAACAAATTTTTAATAATGACAAGTATTTGTCACTATGTTAAAAATTTTATTTCCTTTTGAAGTATTAAATAATGTATGTACCTTCAAGTGCTTGTAAAAATTGCAACAAATTAATGAAGCAAAAAACGCTATAAGTTATATATAAGATTTTTTTATTAAACATTTTTCAGTCATTAAAATTGTTTTAAGCTTAAATGCAAAAAAACATGTGTTAAAGTATTAAAGACAATCAAGTTTGACTTATGATTCCCCACTCCCCTTAGATTAATCTGGATATGTTGGTAACAAATATTCTCAACGCTTCACTAGGATATGTTTGCTAAATTTGTTAACTATACAATCATTATCTATAGATGTATGTAACTTTAAGTACAATTTATCTACATTAAGAAACTCAAATAATGATAACAAAATTACAAAAGCGAGTCCAAAGTATTTCAAAACTCATGAAATTGCGTTTCCGTACTAAATACTGGGGCCAAATCGTCAGATCCGATTTTGGTGGAAATGTAAAGTATTTCAAAAACATTGGTATAGCATACTTTAAGGAGAATCTAAATAATATAAGGTTCACTACATTGTAACTTATTTGTCAAAAATTCCCTGATATTTAAAGAATTTCATTTAAACTAAATGTTTTGACAAACAAACAGATATGTGTAAGATGTCAAATTTTATTAAACTTTTTGCAAAATAAATTATTTTGAAAATCGCCAAAATATGTTTCACAATATTTGCTTAGAAGTCTAAGTTTTCGATCGATTTCGATTAAGGCGATTTGGCCCCTGGTTTGACTCTTTGCTAAATTAAGAGGGTAATTTTATTTTTCATCTAACACAAAACAAGTCTGACTTTTTCTTCAAATAAATTTGGGCAACAAATTATTCTCATGAATGTCAGTTAAAAACAAGTAAGAAAGTGCTATAGTCTGTCAAGCCCGACCATATGATACCCTTCACCACTAAGGTCACAGATCAGTTTTTGTCTATAAATAGACAAATATTTAATAAACAGTGTCTGTTTTATACTTCATAAAAAATATTGTTTTTTTTTTTTTGTGGCAAAAATTTCAATTCCGGGAAGTGGGATCTATGGTAGGTACCATAAAAAATGGAACGATTTTGACGAAATTCTGTGCCAAAATTTCATGAAATTATCTTTAGAATTGAGACCTGTACTTTCCTTACAAGGTTTGTATGGGGTCCAACTGGACGAACCGACATCGTTTAATGACATCAGGAATTGATTTTAAGTCTATTGGTATACTTAAAGATGGATCTAAGACCAATATTTCTATGCGTTACATACAGCAGCACATACTTTTAATACCCTTTCCAATTATGAGTGTGAAGGTATAGCAAACTATGTCTTAGTCTATGTCTTAGTCTATGTATTAGTCTATGTCTTAGTCTGTGTCTTAGTCTATGTCTTAGTCTATGTCTTAGCCTATGTCTTAGTCTATGTCTTAGTCTATGTCTTAGTCTATGTGTTAGTCTATGTCTTAGTCTATGTCTTAGTCCATGTCTTAGTCCATGTCTTAGTCTATGTCTTAGTCTATGTTTTAGTCTATGTTTTAGTCTATGTCTTAGTCTATGTCTTAGTCTATGTCTTAGTCTATGTCTTAGTCTATGTCTTAGTCTATGTCTTAGTCTATGTCTTAGTCTATGTCTTAGTCTATGTCTTAGTCTATGTCTTAGTCTATGTCTTAGTCTATGTCTTAGTCTATGTCTTAGTCTATGTCTTAGTCTATGTCTTAGTCTATGTCTTAGTCTATGTCTTAGTCCATGTCTTAGTCCATGTCTTAGTCTATGTCTTAGTCTATGTCTTAGTCTATGTCTTAGTCTATGTCTTAGTCTATGTCTTAGTCTGTGTCTTAGTCTATGTCTTAGTCTATGTCTTAGTCTATGTCTTAGTCTATGTCTTAGTCTATGTCTTAGTCTATGTCTTAGTCCATGTCTTAGTCTATGTTTTAGTCTATGTCTTAGTCTATGTCTTAGTCTATGTCTTAGTCTATGTCCTAGTCTATGTCTTAGTCTATGTCTTAGTCTATGTCTTAGTCTATGTCTTAGTCTATGTTTTAGTCTATGTTTTAGTCTATGTCTTAGTCTATGTCTTAGTCTATGTCTTAGTCTATGTCTTAGTCTATGTCTTAGTCTATGTCTTAGTCTATGTCTTAGTCTATGTCTTAGTCTATGTCTTAGTCTATGTCTTAGTCTATGTCTTAGTCTATGTCTTAGTCTATGTCTTAGTCTATGTCTTAGTCTATGTCTTAGTCTATGTCTTATTCTATGTCTTAGTCTATGTCTTGGTCTATGTCTTAGTCTATGTCTTAGTCTATGTCTTAGTCTATATCTTAGTCTATATCTTAGTCTATGTCTTAGTCTATGTCTTAGACTATGTCTTAGTCTATGTCTTAGTCTATCTCTTAGTCTATGTCTTAGTCTATGTCTTAGTCTATGTCTCAGTCTATGTCTTAGTCTATGTCTTAGTCTATGTCTTAGTCTATGTCTTAGTCTATGTCTTACTCTATGTCTTAGTCTACGTCTTAGTCTATGTCTTAGTCAATATCTTTGTCTTTGTCTATGTCTATGTCTTAGTCTGTATCTTAGTCCATAAACTCGCGATTGAGTTTATGGGTGAACAAGTAAGAAAGTGCTTTAGTCTGTCAATCCCACCGTACGATACCCTTCACCACTAAGGTCAAAGGTTTTTCTGTATAAAGACAAATATTTGCGAAATTTTGGCATCATACAAATTTTTCCTAAAACTCATATATTTAAGCTGTTTGTGTGGGATTTTTGGTTAACTGTGGACCGATTTGAACGAAATTTAGTGCAGCGATTTTAGTATACATAAGCAGTAATTGTTTTAAATTTTATGAAAAAATATTTATATTTGTGACCAATACATCAATTCCGGGAAGTGGGACCTATGGGAGGTACTATAAATAATAGACCGATTTTAACGAATTTCAATAGCAATGGTCTCATTATCAAAAAAAAAAAAATTATCTGTGCCAAATTTCATCAAATTATCTTTAGAATTGCGACCTGTAGTTTGATTACAAGGTTTACATGGAGGTCCAGCCAGCCAGCCAGACGGACGGAAATCGCTAAATCGACTTAGAAAGTAACAAATATTTCTATGCGTTACATTTCTATGCGTCATCAGCACAAACTTAAAATACCCTTTCCATGTATGGTGGTGAAGGGTATAAATATGCAATTGGCCTTTCTTTGCCTTTAGCATCTTCCTATGCCAAGACTTCACTAACTTCGAATGTCGATGCGTCTCGAATTTCTTATTTTTGGATATTAAATCTGATAGAGAAGAACTTTTATCGGCAAACCCATTAACAAACCTCCGGTACCGCCTGGTCGGTCCCAAAAAACGCCAAAGTTCTTTAACAGTACGAGGTGGCTTCATATCGAAAATTGGCGATACTTTTTCTGGATCCGGTTTCGTAACACCTTTCTATACCTTTAGCATCTTCCTAAGACAAGACTTCACCAATTTCGAATGTCGATGCGTCACACTGAATAACGAATTGCTTAGAAAAATCTGGGGTTAATAAAATAGGGCACTAGTCAATTTTTCCTTAAGAATTTCACAAAAATCTTGTATCTGACTGGTCCACTCGAATTTCTTATTGTTGAATAATAAATCTGATAGACAAACTTATATCGGCAAACCCATTTACAAACCTCCGCTACCATCTCCCCATTCCCAAAAATCGGTTCTTTAACAGTACGAGGTTACTTCATATCGCGAATTCCCCAGGCCTTTGGCTGGGTCCGCTTTCATAACACCATCGCCAATCAAAAATCCTAAGTACTTAACGTCTCCCATGCAAAATCTACATTTAGCAATATTAACTGTTAGACCCGCCTCACGTTATATATTTGCTAACTTTACCAATAACTCAATATGATGGTCAAACGATTCGGAAACCAGGAGTAAATCATCCAGATAAATAGAACTTGATTTTGCAAATTACTAGGGATGATGGCATCCATAAGCCTACACCTTATCATTGGGGCATTGGTAAGGCCAAAAGGCAATACTTTATATCTATAGAGTGATCCATTTGGAATTGTAAATGCCGTTAAATCACTTGAGGACTCATCCAACTCCACTTGCCAAAAAGCGTGTTTGAGATCTAAGGATGAAATGTACTGTGCCCGAGGCAATCGACTTAAAATTCCATTAATAGGGTAGGCATCCCTTACCGCATTTTTTTTCAATT
This sequence comes from Stomorhina lunata, assembly GCA_933228675.1. Classification (NCBI taxonomy): domain Eukaryota; kingdom Metazoa; phylum Arthropoda; class Insecta; order Diptera; family Rhiniidae; genus Stomorhina; species Stomorhina lunata. The sequence continues at coordinate 111,015,241 of OW121740.1, read as the reverse complement.
GTCTTTTTATTTATTGATTTTTTGTTTAGAAATTCACAATATGTATTAAAGTCTTAACCTTTACATAAATAACCGTAATTTGATTTTATTTTCTTGAGTGGTAATTAATAATCTTCAAATAAAAATTAATAATTTTTGAAATTAATTTTACCTTGAATGAGGCTCGAACCCAGACTGAATACGATATGTTATGCTAAGTAGTCGACTTTTTAACTAACTAAGTCACAGCACCCACAAATGATTTTGTTTCGGACTTTTTCTTGGGCTATATTGGATCTGAATTTTATGCCTATAGGACAACTTAAACAGCCTAAGTTCTACAGGACTTTCAATATTTAAATAATATGTACATATTTTTAGTTTACATTTAAATAATTCATCAAAAATCACACACACAGAACTTGTGCATCAGTTAAATGATGCATATCCGTCTGTTTTATACTTGATCATTATAACTCATTTTTTTTTCTTGTACTTCAATATTTCTTTGGAATTTTTCGTAATAATTTTTATATATTCTCTTCTTTGTGATTTATATTAAAAAAAACGTATAAAGCTGCATTTTTTTGCCATTCATTCCTTTAAAGGAAATATACTATTTCTTTTTATATTCCTGTTATATTCCTGTAAACGTATTTTATAAATATGAATGTATCCCTTTGTAAATATTTCCAGATGAATGATACATTCCAACATCCAGGTAGATGGCATGATTTTATACTTACACCCGAACATCGTCCAGCTTCAGAACCGCTAACACACATTATGTCATATACAATAAAGAATCTGGTAGCTGGAGCATATTATGAAGCTATTGTGCAGGCAAAGAATCGTTATGGTTGGAATGAGGTATGTGGTACTTATTGTTAAGTTATTTTTTTATTTTTGATTTTCCTTTATTTAATTTATTTTTATCACGGATAATAAAGAAAATAACTACATGTGAGAAAAATAAGGCTGAGCTTTTTAAAGTGAATGTAAAAAATTCCTTTTGTGATGTAGGGAAAATAGCGAAGTAAAAGGAATTTTAGTCAGTTTTAAGGTGGAAATTTAAAAGTGAATGAAACAAGTAGTAAAAGAGACAAAATAATATATATATCTATGGCAATATGGCAGATTAGCTTAAGTCGACATAAGAGAGAATTAATTTAAGGCGTTAATTGCATTAAAGAAGCAAAGGCGCTTAAATGTGTTTAGTCCGTTTAAACAAAAATTCAGGTTTTCATCAATATTATGTACGTTTACTTTTTAGCTTAAGTTTTTTGAATCAGTAATGCATTGATCAAAACAACTTATGTACACATATTTTTGCGTACATATTCAAATTTTTCTTTGTTGATCTTGATGTTGATCTTGAAAAAATAAATTCATAATTTTGAAATAACTTATGTTTACATAAACCTTAACAATATATATTTTTTATTTAAACAGAACCGCTTAAAGTTACTTAAGGTCCAGTTGTACGCAAATTTCAGTTTCGATAAAGAGCTTAAGTAGAAAAACGTAAAATCTCCTGAGTTTAACAATATTTCTTTAAATATTCATCCTTTTTTATACCCTTCACCACCATAGGTGTAAAGGGTATAATAAGTTTGTGCTGATGTATGTAACGCATAGAAATATTTATCTTAAACCCACCTTTCAGTATACTCATAGGCTTAGAATCACTTTCTGAATCGATTTAGCGATGTCCGTCCGTCCATCTGTCCGTCTGGACGGCTCACATTGATATTTCTTCATACATCTATCTGCAAAAAATAGAAGGAGTGATCCTACAATGATGAAATTTAGCACACTTACTTAGTTTTATATAGATAAGACAAATTGGAAAAAACTTTGAAATCCGTCTACTCCTTCGGGTACCTCGCTTGGACCCGCATTTTTTTACTTATTTTTCTTCTCAATGTATAACCCACAATTTTCACCAGAATTTCATGAAAATCGGCACAACTCTATTATTTGACCCAAAAAAAAGCTCCACAAGTTTTGGTTGAAATCGGTCTACTTCTTGGGTTACCTCTCTTGGACCCCCATTTTTTCACTTATTTTTATTCTCAATGTATAAAATGCTATTTTCAATAGAATTTGATAAAATTTTATACACTTCTATTTTTTGATCCAAAAATGAGCTCTTATAGTTTTGATTGAAATTCGTCTACTCCTTGGGGTACCTCCCTTGGACCCCCACTTTTTCACTTATTTTCCTTCTTAACTAATAACCCGCAATTTTCAATAGAATTCGATAAAATTTAGCACACTTTTATTTTTTGATCCGAAAAAGAACTTTACTTATCTATGTTAAAATCCGTCGACTTCTTGAGGTACCTCCTTTGGACCGCTACTTTTCACTTATTTTCCTTCTCAATGCATAAACCGCAATTTTCAGCAGGATTTGATAAAATTCAGCACACTTCTATTTCTCTGATCAAAAAACACCCTACTAATTTTAGTTAAAATCCGATGACTCCTTGGGGTACCTCCCTTGGAACCCCATTTTTTCACTTATTTTCCTTCTCAATGTATAATCCACAATTTCCAATAGAATTTGATAAAATTCGGCACACTTTTATTTTTTGGATTCAAGAAAGAGCTGCACTAATTTTGGTTCAAATCCGTCGACTTCTTGGGGTACCTGCCTTGCACCCTCATTTTTTCATGTATTTTTATTTCTCAATGAATAAAGCGAACTTCTCAATAAAATTTAGTGAAACTCGTCACATGCCTATTAGTTGACCTAAGAACCTAATTTATATTGAAATCAGTAGACTCCTAGAGGTACTTCGTAAATCTCAAGATAATGTAATTTGAACTAATGTTAGGATTAATAACTTCAATTTGATTAAAAATTTAAGCCTGAAGGTATGCAATGTTTTTTTATTATAAACAATATTCCTTACCTTTTTTACTAAATTTTGATTCTTTCAAAAGATTGAAAAAAGTTGCCCAAATTTTTGAACTAAATTGAAAGAAAAGCCTTTTGCCTTTCATTTCATTATACTGAGAGCACGGAATTAAACCGAGCTAACTGAGTTTTTCTCCAACGAAAACAGCCAATGCTGAATTTTATAGGACAATTTTGCGCTTATATCTTCCAAACTACGTATGCAATAAACTTTTATTCTTTTAAACAAAAACAAGATCTCAGACTTAAATAAAATTGATGCCTACATTTTGTCAGTTAAAATATCTTTGATACTTTAAATTTACCAAATGTTGGGGTGAAGAGCTGGTTCGGAATATATATACTATGATTAAATATCTCTGAGCTGGATAAATATAATTAAGCTTTAATTTAGTGGCTCAATTAAAAGACACCCAGCGGACAATATGCAAGAAAAAAAGGAAATAATAACACAAGAAATTAGAATTTGGAAATATTGGAATAAATGGAGCTTTATTCATACCTTTTCTGTTGAGGGTTAGTAGAAGAAGAAGGATATCAAATAATTTGATACTTTAAATTTCAATAATTTTACCATCAATTTTTGTTTCACAATATTCAGCTGACTTCAACCGATTTTTTCTTTATATATATACATATCTTAGGAAAAAAATACATATTTTTCATTGCCAGATTCTTCTCTATAAAATGACATTATTAGATTTTTGAAAAATGCTTTTTTTGTAGCAGAAATACCATAGTGCGGCTGGCTGCACCCCCATGTAAACCATGTAATCAAAGTACATGTCGCAATTTTTTTTTTTTTTAAGAGAAGTAACGCTCAGGCAAATACTGCCTATACAATTGTATATAGAGTATATACGAATTGGGTTACCTTTTTTTTGGGTTAATTTTTAGAACAGTGAAGTTGCGCCATTTGTTGTTATTTAGACGCATTTATTTAAGCTTTTTTGTTCTACAGCCAATTTTATTTATTTATCGTCGACGGCGTGTTATTGCTGTAGGCTTAATGCCGATGGAAGATGCTGTGGTAATTAATAATTTTAATAGAAATTAATAATTACAGAAATTGCCGAAACCAGGGATCGAACCCAGGCTCAATATGATGTTATACTTAGTAGTCGACGTGCTAACCAACTAAGCCACAGCACCCCACTCTTCTGTCAAAACGCACTAAATGAGACAAAAATCTCTTAAACGCTCATAAATCTGAAGATAATGAGAATTTGGAGTTTATTTCTTGCATACATAATACTTGTAAAAATTGTCATCAATTTGCCGAATTTCGAGATAATCGGTCTACATTTGACCCTAGTTCTCATACAAGTCCAAATGACGGAAACATCTTAAATATATAAGTTTTGAGAAAATGTTTGTATGATGGCAAAATTTAGCAAATATTTGTCTTTATATAGGAAAAAGACCACCTTTGATCTTAGTTGTGAAGGGTATCGTATGGTCGGGCTTGACCGCCTATAGGACTTTCTTACTTGTTTTCTAATAAACATGTTACCAATATAATTCATAAATTATTCACAGAAATCAAGCAGAAAAAAAATGACACAACATTGATAATATCTCAAAACTCAAATTTTCGACTTATTTTCTTCCATATTTCCAGAGATATATTTATTAAAGTTGTAAAAATCCTCTCCTAGCATCATCAAATATTTCACTAAAAATCTGTTAAAAAATTATAACAAATAGTTATACTTACGAAAATTTTTCGTATTTAAGAAAATTCTTCAAATCTGTTAAAATTTATAAATAAGACAATAACAAAACTTTGAAATTTAAAAAGCATTGTCAAATTAGCTAAAAATCTTTATATATATTTACTAAAAATTAAAGTGTATAACCGTCTTCAAATATTCTTTTCATTTAAAAATATTCTTCAGATTTACAAAAATTAGTGAAGTTAGTCACAAATTTTTCAAAAAGTGAAAAAAAAAATATCTAAACTCAGTTATTTTGTAAGATCTGTTCGTAAACATTTTGTATATTAAACAAAATAAAAAACATTTTATTATTTCTCTTTACTTTAAAGCAAAAGCCATTTGCATTTTAAATCTTCATTTACATTTTTCCCCTATTTCTTTTTCTTCCCCTCCTTTAGGTAAGCGATATATTTCAATTTATCGTGGCCAGCAACAGCATGGATATACCACCCGAAGAATCCGAAGTTGTTGCCAGTTCTAAATCACGCAGTAATGCAGCATCATCCTCAGCCCTGCATACATCGACCCTGAAGCATTTACCATTGCTGGTGTATGCCTTTGTGGCAGCAACTGTTGCCAGCAGCATATGTCAACGCAGGCGTCAATTTGGTTTGGGGTAAGTCGACAACGGAAAGCGACCAAACCTATAAACATTTTTTCCCCCCAAACTCAGCATCCAGTCGCTTTAGTTTATGTTATTTTGTTGATATAAATAGAGATTTAAGTTAATTGATATTAATTTTGAAATTTTGTATTTATATAAAATTTTTTAACTGTTTCCTTCTTTTGCTTTAGAACTTTTGTTGCCTCCCTTGAAGAGGAAGTAAATTTAAGAGAAATACTCAAATTTATTTTTGTAAAAAAATCCTTTTACTATTTGATTTTAATGTCATGTAAAATAAAAGTTAAAAGCAAAAACCAGTGGAAAAAAAACAAAAAAAGTTTATTATTAAATCTATTAATTTAGAAAGTAGTTATTGTAATTAAATATTGAAGATAAGTTGAAAAAATTTAATTCTTAGGAATTAAGTAATTATAAACCTTTTACTGTGAATTTTTTAGTTTCGTAATTTTTTTCTTTTTTTTACATTATTTAAAGGAAAATTAAAAGTAATTTTCATGAAATATTTTTTTTTAATATAATGACTTTAAATCGTTTTAATTCAAATTATTCAAAACTTAAAATTTCTATTGGGCACTAACACATTCGCAAAATTTTCAATTGTACCGAAGTGTGTTCCCGCCTTACCAAGTGTGTTTCATAGCGAACTTACTAAAACTTCTAAGTGTTAGCTAAGAAGTCAAATTTTCGTTAGTGTGGCAGTCTTGTAATAACATTCACTTTCACCATAAAGTCTGGTTCCCCCGGTTCAGGTTAGATTTGAAAACGTCCTACTTCGGCAAAAATATCCTTCAGCAGTTAACTAGGTCTAAAAAAAACTACAGTGATCTGAGACCGACAGATCTTAAGATTACATCCAGAATTGTTCCTAATAACTGAGTCGAGTGTAAAGAAGTCAATGCTGCTCATACCAACGCACTTCTACCTAGTACGATGTTAGCCAAAGTCTCTCTGATTCTCTCTTACTTTGTATTTTGATACCCCTAGGGTTAGCAAAGTATAAAATCAGAGAGGCTTTGCCAAACATTGACCTAGTATAAGCATGGGTCGGCGCAAAGCGACCAGAACAAATAAATAGTTGACATAGTTGCCGCTTTTTTATTCTGTTAACTAAAATTGGTATTTTTTTCAATGTGCAGTTCTAACGTTTTAAAAAGAAAATGTTTTCTACTCCAGTTTTTTCTTAATATTTTTATCAAACATTTTTCTACAGAAAATTTTTTTATAAAAACTTTTCTATAAAAAATTTTTTTATTTAAAATTTTTCTATCGAAATTGTTTTTTTCAAAAATTTTTCTATAGAAAATTTGTTTATAAAAAATTTTTCTATGGAAGATTTTTTATCAAAAATTCTTCTATAGAAAATTATTTATTAAAAATTTTTCTATAGAAAATTTGTTTATCAAAAATTTTTCTATAGAAAATTTGTTTCTCAAAAATTTTTCTATAGAAAATTTGTTTATCAAAAATTTTTCTATAGAACATTTTTTATCAAAAGCTTTTCCAAGAAAAATTTTTGGTAAAAAAATTTCCTAAGGAACAATTTTGATAAAAAAAAAGTTTTTTATAGAAAAATGTTTGATAAAAAAATAAAGAAAATTTTTGATAAAAAAAAAAATAGAAAAACTTTTGATAAAAAGTTTTCTATAGAAAAATTTTTGATAAATAATTTTCTATAGAAAATTTTTTGATAAAAAATTTTCTATAGAAAAATTTTTGACAAAAAATTTTCTATAGAAAAATTTTTGATAAAAAATTTTCTATAGAGAAATTTTTGATATAAAATTTTCCATAGAAAAATTTTTGATAAAAAATTTTCTTTAGAAAAATTTTTTATAAAAAAATGTTCTATAGAAAAATTTTTGATAAAAAAAATTTTTTATCAAAAATTTTTCTATAGAAAATTTTCTTACAAACATTTTTCTATAGAAAAATTGTTTATCAAAAAATTTTTGTCAAAAATTTTTCAATGGATAATTTTTTATCAAAAATTTTTCCATAGAAAATATTTTGTTATACAAAAAGTTTTCTATAGAAAATATTTTGTTATACAAAAAATTTTCCTATAGAAAATTTTTTGTTATACAAAAAATTTTCCTATAGAAAATTTTTTGTTATACAAAAAGTTTTCTATAGAAAATTTTTTGTTATACAAACATTTTTCTATAGAAAATTTTTTGTTACACAAAAATTTTTCTATAGAAAATTTTTTGTTGTGCAAAAATTTTTCTATAGAAAATTTTTTGTTATAATATTTTTATCAAACATTTTTCTACAGAAAATTTTTTTATAAAAACTTTTCTACAGAAAATTTTTTTATTCAAAATTTTTCTATCGAAATTGTTTTTTTCAAAAATTTTTCTATAGAAAATTTGTTTATAAAAAATTTTTCTATGGAAAATTTTTTATCAAAAATTTTTCTATAGAAAATTATTTATTAATAAAATTATTTTCTATAGAAAATTTGTTTATCAAAAATTTTTCTACAGAAAATTTGTTTATCAAAAATTTTTCTATAGAAAATTTGTTTATCAAAAATTTTTCTATAGAACATTTTTTATCAAAAAATTTTCGATAGAAAATTATTTATTAAAAATTTTTCTATAGAAAATTTTTTGTTATACAAAAATTTTTCTATAGAAAATTTTTTGTTATACAAAAATTTTTCTATAGAAAATTTTTTGTTATACAAAAATTTTTCTATAGAAAATTTTTTGTTATACAAAAATTTTTCTATAGAAAATTTTTTGTTATACAAAAATTTTTCTATAGAAAATTTTTTGTTATACAAAAATTTTTCTATAGAAAATTTTTTGTTATACAAAAATTTTTCTATAGAAAATTTTTTGTTATACAAAAATTTTTCTATAGAAAATTTTTTGTTATACAAAAATTTTTCTATAGAAAATTTTTTGTTATACAAAAATTTTTCTATAGAAAATTTTTTGTTATACAAAAATTTTTCTATAGAAAATTTTTTGTTATACAAAAATTTTTCTATAGAAAATTTTTTGTTATACAAAAATTTTTCTATAGAAAATTTTTTGTTATACAAAAATTTTTCTATAGAAAATTTTTTGTTATAAAAAAATTTTTCTATAGAAAATTTTTTGTTATACAAAAATTTTTCTATAGAAAATTTTTTGTTATACAAAAATTTTTTTTTATAGAAAATTTTTTGTTATACAATAATTTTTTTTCTATAGAAAATTTTTTGTTATACAATAATTTTTTTTCTATAGAAAATTTTTTGTTATACAAAAATTTATTTCGAAACAAAACAAAGATAATGTTGATGCCTGTTAGGCAACCACCTCAGTCACAGAGGGTTAAACTCTACAAATGGAAAGAGAAAATATAAATATTAAAATTTTTTTTTTAAATTTTAAGAACAATGTTATTTTTAATTCCTTTCATTTTAATTACTATGGAATTCAATGCAAAATATTTTATAATTAAATTTACAAAATTTACATTCTTTGTCCATGTTTTTATAATAAATTTTATTGCATTGTTTCCTTTTTTTTATTTAGTTTAAATTATTAAAACACATTAAAAACATACCAAAGAATACGTGAAAAAAAAATTTAAATTAATTTTAAGAAATGTAAATAATTTTTTATTAAAATTAAAACAAAAATTTATAATATGTTTAAGATAATAACAAAAAAGTTGTGTAAATATTTAACAGTAATAAATAAAATTTATAAAATACAATTTTTATAAAAAAAAATATATAAAAACAACTAGTCTCTAATAAATTGTAAATTTTTAATTTAAGTTTAAGAAAAAGAAAACTAAAATATTAAAGTAAAATAAGAAAGTACTTAAATCAACACATTTTTAAGCGCACCATTAAATTAAAAAATAAGAAAAACCTAAAATAAAATTTTAAAATTTCAGTGTTTTACTAAAACTAAAACAGTTCCAAAATTTCAAAAATTTTTCCTCTAATTTCAAATTTTCTTCAATGAAATTTTTAAAAAATTTATAAAAACCAAAAAAAAATCAAGTATAAAGTTGTACCACCTAAATTATTGAAATTAGTTATACCAAAAGTTTATTACAATTTGAAGAAAAAAAACAAAAAAAAAACACTTTAATTAAAAATATTGTATTTCTACAGTTTTTTGTAAATAATTAATATTCATTTTTGACTTTATTTACTTTGAGAGTATTTAAAGTAAGTGAAGAAAACAAAAACATAGTTTATAAATGTTGGTAGTAAATTGCTTAAAAATATAAATAAATAACATAAAATTTGGTAAAGTTTATTTACATCAATTATACATAATATAATATATTACATAAAAGAAATATTACAAAAATAAATGTTCATATACTGCCACTTTAAATTACAGTTTAAATGACACTATAGTTTATTTTAAAAAATTTCCCATACAGAGTTGTATTTCCGAAACACAGTTGTATCAAGTAAATTTTGAATACAGAGTTGTATTTGTTATCCGTGTAAATTTATAACCACCATCAAAAATAATGGAGTATTTTTATTAAAATTGTTCGAATATTTTTTCTTAAATAAAATTAAGTTCTCTCAAAATTTTCTAAACTTTCTCATAAAAAAGGTTTTGGAACATGTAGCACTTTCATTTATTGGCCAATATTTTTGACTTTTTATAACCACCATCAAAGTGAATGGGGGCTATATTGAGATTGTCACTTCGTTTGTAATTTCCTTAATATTGGCTTAAAAACCTAAAGCGATATATATTCTAAATCCTTATGAAATTCTAAGACGATATCCGCCTGTCTGTCTTTTGAAATCACGATAACGCCAAAACGAAAGGAGCTTTCTCACTGAAACATAGTAATTCTTTATCTCTAAGAAAATTTTAGTAGGCAGTATTTATATAAAATTTCATCCAAATCGGTTAACATTTAACCATAACTCCCATACAAAAAACTTACGGAAACAGCTTAAATTTTGTAATGCAGTTTTATTTTCCAGCTGGGGTATGCCTAGTCTGTCCAGGTTCATCAAAGGTCTGCTTCCTTTAATATATTTTGCTTCCACAGGGCGGCTTGGTATCTTCGTGAGTCATTGGGCAAAGGCTATGCTTATTTGGGTTAAATAATAAGAAACTTCTATGTTTGTACAATATGAATTTTGATCTTACGATCCGCACTACACAATGGTATATTTACCGAGTTCTTTTGGAACTTCGGCTCGATTTAAAGTACAAACGTTTTCTTAATGACTATGTATAGGGTTTTATGAAATATCGGATGAATTTTAAGCTATATACGAGATATTAGGAAATAATAATCCGATTGATTAACTATGAGTCTACTATCCAACGAGATAAATGCTTCAGCTCTCGGTTGGCTAACTACGTTTTAATGGTAAGTGCTTCAGCTACTATTGATCCGATCGGCTATCTAGGAATTAAAGAATACTCCGATGAGATAAAAACTTCGGCTCTCAATCGGCTAACTACAGCATTCAATCCGACGAGATAAATACTTCGGCTCTCGGTCGGGTAACTACAAAGCAAAGAATACTCCGATGAGATAAAAACTTCGGCTCTCAATCGGCTAACTACACCATTCAATCCGACGAGATAAGTACTTCGGCTCTCGGTCGGTTAACTACCAAGCAAAGAATACTCCGATGAGATAAAAACTTCGGCTCTCAATCGGCTAACTACAGCATTCACTCCGACGAGATGAATACTTCGGCTCTCGGTCGGTTAACTACCAAGCAAAGAATACTCCGATGAGATAAAAACTTCGGCTCTCAATCGGCTAACTACGGTTTTTATAATATAACAATCGGATCAACTAACTACGATGTTAACTACTAGGAAGAACTAGAAGTTCTGCCTCCCTTTTGTATTAAAAACACGAATACTTATTCTGGTATGGTTATCAACTAAATGAGAATTATGTTTAGGTTCTGGTTTTTTTATATATTTAATTAGATATATTAAGGAGGTAGCAAAAGTGAAAAATTGGGTGTTCAGAAAAAGAGCGTAATGTTCTAGATATATAAAAGTAGTAGTAATATTTGTAACGGCACGTTACAATTTAGCCTAAAATGCACTTAAATGCCAATAAATGGTAAACTTTGGCCACTAAATTTAGTACAAGGAAGTCTTGTGTCAATGCCAACCAGTGTGCAAAATTTTGTCACAATCGGTCATCATTTGACTATAGCTCCCATATAAAAAACTTACGGAAATACAAAAAGACAAAAAGAAAAGACGGTTTATCTCCGTCTGTCCGCGATAGCGCCTTAACTAAAAAGGCTACAGCAACAAAATTTTACAAGAGGAAGTCTTATGTGAATGCCAACCAGTGTGCAAAATTTTGTTACAATCGGTTACCATTTGACCATAGCTCAAATATAAAAAATTTACAGGAACACAAAAACACAAAAAGAAAAGGAGATTTATGTCCGTCTGTCCGTCAGATAAAAACGCAATAGCTCCTTAACTACAAGAGCTAGAGAGACAAAATTCTACAAGAGTATTTTTGATATGTTATAAAGTTGTATACTGAAAATGGATGAAATCGGTTCACATTTAGTTAGAGCTCCCATAAAACCCTGCCCCGTGAATCATATATATGCTGATAAATTGAATACAATTGTAATATCTATGACTACTAAATTTAGAATAGAGAAGTTTTATGCAACTTTTGGTCCATATGCCAAGTTTTATAGGAATCGGTCCATATTTGACCATAGCTTTCATATAAAAACCGCTTCCGAAAACCACTAAAATGCCACAAACGTCAGTTAAAAGCTATAAAATTATAAAGTGTGATAGCTATGGCCACTAAATTTTGCACAAATATACTTTATATATAGATTCCAGCCGGTATGTAACATTTGAAGGCAATCGGTCAACATTTGGTTATAGTTCTTATATATATAACATCCCCTTTTTATTTCTACAATCAAAAAGATTTGGAGGTACATTTAGTATATTAAGATTGCACCAACGAAATTTGATAGCTAACAATCAATATTAAGTCCAGACCTTATATACGGTGGATGCATTAGGAATTCCTAAAAAAATATAAGAACCTGCCGTGTTACTATCAACATGTATATCTTAATTACATACTAAGCACAACGAAAAGTATTTAATAGCTTATTAATGTAAAAACATAAATAAGCGGTTATTGAACAACATTTTGTGCAAGGTAAATACTAGGGAAACCACTAAGATACTTTTAAATGTTTAACTAGTATAGTTCAACATTTAAAGGTATACTATACTACTGCAACATTTGGTTAACATTTTGAATTACCTGCACTCTCGTACAACTTGATGGTGTGTATTTATATGAAACAAGTAAGAGTGGTATATTCGGCTTTGCCGAATCTTGGATACCCTTCACCAATGGTGTTCCAAAAGTAAAGTACAAAATCGTAAGAATTTTTTGATAGTTATATAGTTTCCTATTACTGACTTAGTTAAGCCCCACACACATGCTTTTTGGTGGCATCATCATGTAGAATAGTTATGGACCCAATGGTTAGGTTTGGCAGGGGCTAATATCGAAATGTGAAAGCTAATGATTACTAGACTGCAAGTAGAGAATGCTTATTTAAGCCAGCCAGTAGCTTCGACATATGTGTCTATTTTACTAACATTTAATAAAGTTCGATAGATCAGATAAACCATGCAGAAAATATGCTTCCAAATGTAGATGCCCATAGATTTGCAAGAGCACATCGATTTGATGAAGATTTGATGCCGAGTAAGGGTTGTGTACTTTAATTCGTTAGTATCATCCAACTCGTTAAAGTTCTTGATTAGTTATGTAAAACTCTGAAGTTAGCGGACCGATTTAGATCAAAGCTTTAACAATGATTGTTTTGTCAATATATACAAGCCTTAGAATTATAGGGTATACACTAGGGTGTTTACTCGAGTTATGTTTGCTCGATTAATCGGATTAATCGAGTATATAAAAATGACTAATTTCAAATAAAGATTTATTTGAGTAATTTTCCAAGAGTTACTCGAGTAAAACCATTTTATTAATTTTGTTATCATTTTTTTTTAAATATTAATAAAATAAAACGACTAAAATTTGTATCAATGTATTCCTTAACTGCTTGTTTGAAACAATGTTGGCCAAATAGAAAGCGTTTTTAAATTAAAGTGCTCAATCTCGAAATGAGAATGTGTTCTAAGATTGTTAATTTAATATGCATTTTTTTTTCTGCTTTTTTGAGTACGAGTAAAGAAAAAGTTTTTTTTTAATGTATGTTCTTGTTATTCCCCTGTCACGCAAATAATGGCCAACGTTTGTTCGAAATTATAATCGTGGGTTTTAATATTGTCAATTCTAAGCAATAATCGAGAGTTTTAATATAGTCCATTGCAGATTCAATAATCGTAGATCCAAGTGTAGCTGGTTGTATGTTCAGAAATAATAGCTTACCATAGACCAGTTGTGGTATCCAATGTAATTGCTACTATTGTTAATTTAAAGGTCCTAATGCAATTGTAGCTTTTGTTATAGTCCAGTTCAATGTATTCGTAGTTAAGTTGAAGATTCTTATGTAATCGTACGTACTATTACTATAGTAGGACCAATAATAATAGTACGTTCTACTATAGTTCAATTAATCGTAGATCGTACTATAGTCCTGTTGAAGATCTCATTGTGAAGATAGATAAAATGTAGTAGATTCTATTAATCTATTAAATCAAAATCAGGATTTATCATATCAAAAGATTACTTTAGGCGATCAGCGTAGACATGAATACATATATAGAAATAAATGAACTCACTTTAAATGTTTAGGGTGACGATATGTTTCAAATATATGATACAAATGTTATTTTATATTAAAAATAAAATTTTTATATTCGTTTTATATACAGTTAAACCTCTATTAACCGGCTCGCGCGGGACCGGGACTAGCACGGATAATCGAAATACACGGTTAATAGAGATTTTATTAAAACGTATAAAATTGCATTTTTTTCATTATTTTTATTCAAGAATTCAATTTATATATTCACAGATTCAAATGTACCACATATTTTAATTTAAATAAAAATATAATATTCTTTTATGTTAGTTTGCTTTATTGTTTTTAATTGTTCTTTAAATAAATTTTAAATATCTCATTTTCAATTTAAAATCCTCATTTTCAACTTAAAATTTCCACTTTAAATTTCCCAACTAAAACTTAAAATTTCTTATTTACAATTGAAAAAGGTATATGTTCACCCAGCTTTAAGCTAAACTTACCTGAAACTGGTGTTCCCTTAAATCTTTTTTGTCGAAACCATTCACTTAATGCCAAATCTACTTCCGGACTTTCAGAATTTTTGAGCGTATATCTATTTTTTAAGCCATCTATTGAATCACTTTTAGAACCATAAAGCAAAATTGCTTCTTTCTTTTTCACTCAATCGCGCACAGTTTGCTTACCAACTCCATACTGTTCAGATAGTAACCTTACAGGTATGTTCTTATCGTAATCGTTAATCAAAGCAATTTTGTCTCTAATTGAAAGAACTTTTCTCGCTCTCTTTGGCAATTTGCTATTTGAAGGAGCCATCGTCCCAAAACAGGTGTTAACAGATCAAATTTCACTTACATAATGAATAAAAATAGAAGCACGTATGTAGTACAATTGTGTCCACACATTAAAAAGGGGAATCGCCGGATTCAAATTAACATAATAAAAAATCATATGAATGCTGCACGGATAATAGAGGTAAAGCATGGTTAATAGAGGTAAAAAACCAAAGCACGGATAATAGAGGCAAAGCACGAATAGTAGAGGTAAAAAATCAAAAAGATCTGCATGCCGGTTAATAGATGTAGCCGGTTAATAGAGGCCCGGTTAATAGAGGTTTAACTGTATTTTATTGTGAATTGTTAAATTTTTTGTTAATAAAACACTTTAATTTTATTAAAAACAGCTTATGAACAAATTTTACTCGAGTAATTTTAAATCGAACATTTTACTCGATTAACTCAAGTAATTTTTGACGATTAATCGATTTTCCGAGTAATTCAAAAACCCTATTTTCAAGTTATTTGATTACTCAAACAATTAAAAGTCGAGTAAAATGAACACCCTAGTATACACTCTTAGTTTTAGATACATACGTGAAACATATAGCTGTTGAATGGATGGATATCAGCTTTGTCGGAAAAGTTATTGAAGATTTACTTATTAATCTGTTAGTTAACTAATTAAGATGAATACTTCATCAATAATATTTGGGATGTATTGTTCTTCCGATCTGTACGATGGATGTGTGGAAAGTTTTGCTCTAGTTTATCAGCATTAAAGTGATTCCCGGTCGGGGTTATATGGGAGATTTCACTAAAATTGGCGAACCATTATCAATACCGAACTTTTCAAGAGATCAGAAATACTTTTGTCGAATGTTGTCCCTCTATAAAAATTATTTTAGGCGCTATCGCCCTGAATAACGATATTGTACATCTTTATACTAAATGTCATCATAGTATCTATTATAATTTGTCATTTATTAGCTACTAAGAAGCAATTGTCAAAAGTGAACGGATTTCTCCCAATTGCAATTAAAAAAATTAAATTTTCGTTGATATGTGAGATACATACATACATATGTAGGTTTTGAACGGATATCATGTACTTAGATGCATTTTTGTACTTCCTAGGAAGATTACCTATAATTTGATGTATAAAACATTCTGAAATGTTATCATAATGTTCAAAATTCAGACACAAATTTAAGATAAATGCAGTGTGTCTGTCTCTTAAAATCAGATTTTTGGAGCTCCTGGAAGGTATAAACATATGCATTTTATACAAAATTTTAGGATATCGTCTTACCCTGAATTTCATCATTGTCGATGAAAACACCTGAAATATCGCTTAAACCCTAAATTATATCTACCACAAATTACCTAATAACCTGCGAAGAACGCTATTAAATTTCAAAATAATCATCTGAGATATCGTCAAAACAGGAGCTCCAAAAACTTGACTACAACAGAAAAAAGGACAGAGAGGTAGACGGACGGACAGAAAAACAGACGGACAGACAAACAGACAGACGGACGGACGTCGCCAAATCGATTTTCCTGCCGATTCTGAGTCGATCGGTACAATTTGAATGGTATTCATAATCAGATTTGTGGAGTATATATATAAGATTTTAGGAAATCCTCCCACAAAGAACGCTGTCAAATTTCATCACAATTGGTCCATAAACACCTGTGATATCACTGAAACAATACTTACAAAATGTAAACAAAATTTCTTAGACATGTACTTTGGGGAATTTGCTGCACATCACAAGTTGTGTTTTGGCGATATCTCAGTTGTTTATGGGCCGCTTTTGATAAAATTTAAAAACGTACTTGGCGGGAGAATTTCCTAAAAACTGATATATTTATGTAATATAAAGGAGGATGGTTTTTCCTATTTCTGCATTTTTTCAACAAACATTCTCTAATGCGTAATTTGGGCAATTTGCTGTACATCACAAGTAGTGTTTTGGCGATATCTCATTTGTTTATGGCAGGCGAATTTCCTAAAATCTGATATAAAATTTATGTATGTCCTTGCTAAAGGAGGATGGTTTTTGCTATTTCTGCATTTCATTTTTTCAACAAACATTCTCTAATGCGTACTTTGGGCAATTTGCAATACATCAAATTTAGTGTTTTGGCGATATCTCAGTTGCTTATGGCCCGATTTTGATATTTGGGGAACCATTTTCTACAATCTGGTATATAATATGTTATCACATGTACAACAGGAGTATCTTTTTTATCTTGTTATTTAAAAGTGTGTTTCAATCAAAAATTTTAAAATTTTCGTCTAATTCGATATTTTCGGTGTTTATAAACCGATTTTAATGAAATTTAATAGCGTTCATTGCGGGAGAATTTCCTAAAATCTGATATATAATTTATGTAGGTCCATCCTCCTGGGGTTTCATAAACTTGATTTCAACAGACAGACAGACGGACATCGCTTAATCGATTCTCCTCCCGATTCTGATTCGATCGTTATAATTTTTATGGGGTCTACGATCACTAATAAAAAAATTACAAACGGAATCACAAACTTATAATACCCTTTCACCTATTGGTGAAGGGTATAAAAATATTTATGTTTGTGGCCTTGATATAATGGCCTTGATATAATGATATAATCCGGGAAATGTGACCTATGGGAGGTACCATAAATAATAGACTGATTTTGACGAATTTCAATATCCATTGTCCCATCATCAAAAAAATTATCTGTGCCAAATTTCATCAAATTATCTTTAGAACTGCGACCTGTAGTTTGATTACAAGGTTTACATGGGGGTCCAGCCAGCCAGACGGACGGACATCACTAAGTCGAAACTGATTCTAAGCCTATTGGTATACTAAAAGGTGGGTCTAAGACAAATATTTCTATGTGTTACAAACATCAGCACAAACTTATAATACCCTTTCCACCTATGGTGGTACAGGGTATAAAAACACACTAAATGAGACAAAAATTACTAAAACGCACATAAATCTAAAAATATTTTTTGCGCACATAATTCTTATAACAAATGTTATCAATTTGCCAAATTTCGGGATAATCGATTCATATTTGCTCTCATATAAGTCCAAATAACGGAAACAGCTTATATATATAAGTTTTGAGAAAATGTTTGTATGATGGCAAAATTTAGCAAATTTTTATCGTTATACAGGAAAAATAGCACCTTTGACCTTAGTGGTGAAGGGTATCGTATGGTCGGGCTTGACCGACTATAGCATTTTCTTATTTGTGTTATAATTGTGTGTGTTATCATTCTATCAAAAATTCAGCGGGTGTTATTTTGGAGAAGACTAGTGTAGTCTTTAAATATTTGAAATCCACTATAGTTTCCTTTCACTTTTGTATGATACTGTAATAATTTAATTATCATATTTTAAAGTTAATTTCTAAAAAGTTGATTAATATTTCTGGAGATGTCAAATTTCAAACAATATTTCCTAATTTAGTTTTTTCTTCATTAAAAAAAAAAAAATATTGTCATCAATTTTTTTTTTTTAACAAATTTACTTGAAATGACATTAAAAACTAAGTTAATTCCAGTGTTAACCATTAATTAGTTTTAACAAAAACTAGGTATTTTTTAACAAATGTAACAATATGTAATTTTTCAATTATGTATATATAAAAATGTATAATTTGGTATAAAAAAAAACACAAAAACTGCTAAATAAATAATGTTCTAAATTATGATAAAATTCACACCAATAAATTGAAAAATACAAAAAAAAATATTTAGTTAAATAAAAATTGTTAACTTGCAAAAAACATAAATTAAAAGCAGACAGACAGAAAAAAACTAAATAAAATAAACTCAATAAAATCAAATAAAAAATTAACATCAACACAATTGTCATTAAAGTAAAGCAATTAAAATAATAATACAAAATATATATAAAATTCAAAAAATAAACTGAAATGAGAAAAAAAAACTATAAAAAATTAACTGCAAATGTTTAATCCTATGACCGACCACATTTACCAAATGATCATTTTGCATTAAATGAACACAAAAAAAAAACGTAAATAGAAATGATTATAAATTAATGTGTAATTAACAGGAAAAAAATAATAATTATAACAACAACATCAGCAACACAAAAAACAATTTAAAAAAAATATATATAAATATTAATACAAACCAAAAGGCAAAAAAATCTCATATTAAAACCATATAAATAAACTATATAACATTAATTAATAAAAAAAGAAGAGGAAATTTATTTAAACAAAAATTAACAAAAAAAAAAAAAGTAAATGAAATGAAATCAGTAAGGTTAATTTATAAAACCACTAATGAACATTATTTAAATATTTATTAATTATATTATAAATAATTATTATTATTAATATTAAGGTATTAAATACATTTTTACCACTTGCGTACTCGTGTATTTAATATTTAAATACAGTTCGATTCGCTTAAATATACCCAACCAAAAAGTTTTAGATAAATGAAGATATTAAGAAATTGAATGAAGTTGATTGGATGATTTTTGTACGAGATAAGGGATAGATATCATTTCAAATCGAAAGCAGGTTCCAACACGGGGCGAACAGTGGTTTGCAACAAAACGGTGGAAATAAATCTGTATCTTCTAAACTGTAGGCTTTATGGATGCGTCAATATTATATATTGAATAATTTTATACATTCACCCTACAACTTGAGATTTTGGTGTCTGTAAACAAATTTAATTATAGATTTTAAAACTATTTTTAATTAAGTTATATTAAGTGTAATGTTCTTAAGGTCTGTGCAAAAATCTGATACGGCCTGGCCATAAATAGGGTCACACGGCCCACGTTTTTGTAAAAAACTCAAATTTTCGAAAAGCGTACTCTTCTGTATTCAAAAATGTTTATTAAAATTTCAGAACCCTTTCTGAAATTTATATTTTTGAATTTATAAAATATTGTTTTACACTGTGTCGAAAAATGGCCACAATATCTTATTCAGTTTTAGAGATTTTTGCGAAAAAATTACAAAGTAATTCTAAAAAATTACATAAATTTATTGAAAAATATGTATTTTTCTATAATCCCTAAATAAGAAAATTAGTACCTGGTTGACCGAGCCTTACTCGGAGCTTTAGGATAAACATTTCAAGGCAAATTTGTATAAAGTATTAGCCAAATAGACTAAATTATAGGAAAGACATCGCATACAAATATCCAATTATTTTTAAATCATTTTATTCATTTTGTCCGATCAACATATGATCAAATGCATAGGTTACAGTTCAATTCATTTTGAATAATTTTGTGAAATTGGTCATACCAACTTAGAAACTCTCGCCGCAACAACTTTGGCAAAGATAATAGTATGACCAAATGCGCAGTTTACGGTTTTATTAACTCTGAGTAATTTTAAGTGCCGCCACCTGTCGGCAATCGGTCATACCAACTAAGAAACCTTCGTCGGCTCATCCGCAACAACTTTGTTAAAGATCGAGGCATGATGAAATGTGCAGATTACGATTTAATTTACTTTGAGTAGTTTTCCGTGACGCCACCTGCTGGAAATCCGTCATACAAACTAAGAAACTCATGTGCTACAACTTTTCTAAAGATTATAGCATGATCAAATACACAGTTTACGATCTAAATCATTTTGAGTAATTTTCAATGACGCCACCTGTCGGAAATTAGTCATGCCAACTTAAAAACCTTCACTGGCTCATGCGCAACCACTTTGTTGAAGAGCATAACATGATCAAATGCATAGTTTACTATTCTATTAAGAACATACAGACAGACCAACATTCATTTGTTTAAAAGCTATAACATTACCAATTTGTTCCCCTTTTTATCCCCTAATCTTAAAAAAGTTCAATCTGCATATTTGGTACCAATTGAATTCAGTACATTTTATAAAAACACAGTTTATATATTGTTCCTATTCATATTACTTTATGAAATTTTAAATTATCATTTTATTCCTTTTTTACCCATTTTGGCCCCCGAAATCAAAAACGTACCAAATATGTTTTTAATATTTTTTTTACATTTATTGATTTTAGTACAAAGCAAATTTCTGTATTTCTTCGTTCAAAAGATAAGTGTGGGTTAAAAATAGTACCAAAAGAACTACTTTCACAACTTTTTACCCCCTATCGGGCAAAAAAGTACCAAACATCTGTCCACTTATATTTATAGTTGTTTAAAATGTTATATTAATTTTGTTTGTATGCCTATTACGTTTTAAATTTTTCCCCTTTTTCTCTTCCCCTTCTTACTCGACCCACACCGTTCAAATTTTATCAAAATCGTTAGAGCCGTTTTCGAGATAGCCATCCTATATATATATATATATATACATACATACAATTTTATCTCGTTTTAGATTAAGAAGGACCCAAGCTTTCTAAATTTTTAATTTATGATTAACCTGTGCTTACACTTGGTGAATTATTGGTCTTCAAAGAAGACCACCTCAGTAGTAAAACAGTTTGTACAGTGTAGCTCTTTCAATTATTATCCAATAAGGCACAGTGGCGCAAATGAGGTTTTTTTTGGTATTAACTCTTCACTACTAGCCGGTTTTTGACTAAATTTCGCACATCAGTAAAAGAGATGTTATGCTTTTAGACCAACGTTAAGGCCGCATCACTCTGTAGTACAGTGGGCTCTACAGCAGATCAAAGTTGTCATCCTCGGGATTGTATATATTTTGAGTGCGTAAAACTTTCACCAATTTAGTCCGATCTCTTATAGTTTAAGAGGTATTTGACTTTAACCAGTTTTTTTTTTTGCTTTTTGTGGCATGAATTCTAGCTTTTTTTTTTGGCTTATAAATCTTTTATGGAAAGACAAAATTTTTTTTTTGAAAAAAACTGTTAGATAGTGAACAGGTTAGTCATCCGCCTAGCAAACCAGAGTTCGATTTAAAAAAAGCGACGGTTTACCTCATAACTCAACTAGCCACTGGTTTTTGAGTATTAGGCTATGTAAATCTTTTCTAAATAATGCATTTGCCGTTCGGAGCCGGCGTTAACAAGTAGGTCCCTTTCAATGAGTCTAAAAATGCAGCTCATTCTATGAGAGAAGTACCCCTTGTTCCAATTGGAATGTTGTCGGGGAATTATATATATAAGATTACTGATAAATTTCTAAATGAATTAAAATAAAATCTTAAATTATGTAAAGTTTAAAACACAGAAAAATTCTTCAAAGTTTGTGTATCGAAAAAAGCTTGAAAAATTGAACTTTTTTTAAAAAAAAAAGTAACTTTATTTTTTCTACATTTCTGAAAATTTTTTTCGAAAGACTAATTTTTTTCAACGTTTTCTTAAAGATTAGGCTTTATGGATGCGTCAAAATTATATATTGAATAATTTTATACATTCACCCTACAAGCGTTTTTTTACAAAACTTGAGATTTTGGTGTCTGTAAACAAATTTAATTATAGATTTCAAAACTGTTTTTAATTAAGTTATATTAAGTGTAATGTTCTTAAGGTCTGTGCAAAAATCTGATACGGCCTGGCCATAAATAGGGTCACACGGCCCGTTTTTGTAAAAAACTCAAATTTTCGAAAAGCGTACTCTTCTGTATTCAAAAATGTTTATTAAAATTTCAGAACCCTTTCTGAAATTTATATTTTTGAATTTATAAAATATTGTTTTACACTGTGTCGAAAAATGGCCATAATATCTTATTCAGTTTAAGAGATTTTTGCGAAAAAATTACAAAGTAATTCTAAAAAATTACATAAATTTATTGAAAAAAGTGTATTTTTCTATAATCCCTAAATGTTCATTAAAATTTCAGAACTCGTTCTGATATTAATTTTTCGGAATATACTGTCGCCAAAAATCAATGTTTAGTTTTAGAGATTTTTCCAAAAAATTATAAAGTGATATTCACAAATTATGTAAACTTATTGTTGTTGCACTTTTTTCACAAAAGTCTTGAACCAATTTCTTAATTGTAAAAAAATTTTAATATCACTTAAAAGTATATAAAATTTGCTTTCTATTGGTGTATAACATGTCCTATATTGATGTTTACGCACCAAAAGTTTATACACACCCGAGGTGGGTAACTTTTATCTATATATATAAAACTCTAACGTGACTGACTGACTGACTGACTGACTGACTCATCATCGCACAGCCCAAACGGCTAAAGCTAGAGAGCTGAAATTTTGACAGCGGGTACCTTTTTCAAAGTATAGATCCACTAAGACGGGATTTTTGGAAATTCGGCCTCTAAGGGGGTAAAAAGGGGTAAAAAAGGGAAAAATTAGTAATGCTGTATCTCCGGAAGTAAACGTCATAGGCCCAAAATTGAAATTGCGTTGGGATCAGCTGCAAAAATAAGTAGACACGTGTTTGGTACTTTTTAGCAGATGGGACAAATAGGGGGTAAAAAGGGTAAAAATAAAATGTTGGTACTTTTTTAAACCCATGTGTATCTTTTGAACCAATCAACAGAGTAACAAAATTCAAAACGGAGCCGGTAAACAAGAAAAAAATATTAGACACGTGTTTGGTACTTTTTTGATTCAGGGTTCAAAAAGGGGGAAAAGCGGGGAAAAAAATTTAGGGTAGGTCCATTTTTCTTTTTCTTTGTATTTCACTTGAACCAATAAAGCTAGAAATAAAATTTATAGGGAGGTCGATTGCCCAGTACAAAATATTAAATACGTGTTTGGTACTTTTTTCAATTAAAAGGGTAAAAAAGGGAAAAATCGGTAACATTATATCTCCTTAACCAACAGCGATAGAAGCGAAGATTAAATTGGCTTGAGTTTAGCACTAAAAATTAAGGGACACGTGTTCGGTACTTTTTTGAAAATCGGCCGCCTAGCGGGCAAAACAGGGTAGAAAAGGGAGAAATTAGTAACATCATATCTCCGAAACCAACATAGACAGAAACAAAGTTGAAATTGGATTTGAATCGCCTACAAAAATAAGGGGACACGTGTTTGGTACTTTTTTGAAAATGGCACTAATAAGGATAAAAAAGGGTAAAAACTATATTTTGGTACTTTTTTTTAACCCATATGTATCTTTTGAACTAATAAACATAGAAACATATTTTATATCGCAACCGATAGATATTAAAAAAGAACTAAATATGTATTTGGTACTTTTGCGATTAATGGGGTACAAAAGGGCAAAAAAAGGGAAAATATTCAAGGATAGGTTTTTTGGTTTTTAGCCATGGATATCTTTAAGGCTAATGAAGCCAGAAGTATAATTTATTGACTGGTCGATGGACATTGAAAAAAATAAACTACGAGTTTGGTACTTTTTTTTAATTTTGGGGGTAAAAATCTGTAAAGTATATCTTCTAAACCAAAAGTGATAGAAACAAAAACTAAATTGGTCTGAGATCGGCACTTAAAACCAAGGGACACGTGTTCTGTACTTTTATGAAATTCAACCTCCTAGAAGGTAAAACAGGGTAGAAAAGGGAGAAATCAGTAACATCATATCTCCGAAACCAATACAGATAGAAACAAAGTTGAAATTGGATTTAAATCGGCTAGAAAAATAAAGGGACATGTGTTTAGTACTTTTTTGAAAATGGCACCAATAAGGATAAAAAAGGGTAAAAACTATATTTTGGTACTTTTTTTAACCCATATGTATCTTTTGAACTAATAAACATAGAAACATATTTTATATCGCAACCGATAGATATTAAAAAAGAACTAAATACGTATTTGGTACTTTTGCGATTAATGGGGTACAAAAGGGTAAAAGAGGGAATATATTCAAGGATAGGTTTTTTGCTTTTTAGCCATGGATATCTTTTAGGCTAATGAAGTTAGAAGTATAATTTATTGACTGGTAGATTTACATTGAAAAGAAATAAGCTACGTGTTTGGTACTTTTTTTTAATTTTGGGGGTAAAAATCGGTAAAGTATATCTTCTAAACCAAAAGTGATAGAA
Source organism: Stomorhina lunata (assembly GCA_933228675.1). Taxonomy (NCBI): domain Eukaryota; kingdom Metazoa; phylum Arthropoda; class Insecta; order Diptera; family Rhiniidae; genus Stomorhina; species Stomorhina lunata. The sequence goes on along the minus strand of OW121740.1, from coordinate 110,990,552 downwards.
ACAAAAACTAAATTGGTCTGAGATTGGCACTTAAAATTAAGGAACACATGTTCGGTACTTTTTTGAAGTTCAACCTCTTAGAAGGTAAAACAGGGTAGAAAAGGGAGAAATTAGTAACATCATATCTCCGAAACCAACATCGATGCAAACAAAGTTGAAATTGGATTTGAATCGGCTAGGAAAATAAGGAGACACGTGCTTGGTACTTTTTTGGAAATGGCATTAATAAGGATAAAAAAGGGTAAAAACTATATTTTGGTACTTTTTTCAACTAATATGTATCTTTTGAACTAATAAACATAGAAACATAATTTATATCGCAACAGATAGATATTAAAAAACAATTAAATACGTATTTGGTACTTTTGCGATTAATGGGGTACAAAAGGGTAAAAAAGGGAAAATATTTAAGGGTAGGTTTTTTGCTAATGAAGCCAGAAGTATAATTTATTGACTGGTCGATTGACAAAGAAAAAATAAAATACATTTTTGGTACTTTTTTTAATTTTGGGGGTAAAAATATATATCTTCTAAAAAAAGTGATAGAAACAAAAACTAAATTAGTCTGAGATCAGCACTAAAAATTAAGGGACACGTGTTCGGTACTTTTTTGAAATTCGACCTTTTAAAGGGTAAAACAGGGTAGAAAATGGAGAAATTAGTAACATCATATCTCCAAAACTAACACGGATGCAAACGAAGTTTAAATTGGTTTAAAAAACTATTAATCACGTATTTGGTACTTTTGCGATTAATGTGGGACGAAAGGGTAAAAAAAAGGGAAAATATTCAAGAGTAGGTTTTTTGCTTTTTAGCTAAGAATATCTTTTCGGCTAATGAAGCCAGAAGCATAATTTATTGGCTGGTAAATTGACACTGAAAAAAGTAAAATAAGTGTCTGGTGCTTTTTTAATTTTGGGGGTAAAAATCGGTAAAAATATATCTTCTTAGCCAAAAGTGATAGAAACAACAACTAAATCGGTCTAAAATCGGCACTTTAAATTAAGGGACATGTATTCGGTACTTTTTTCTTTAATTCGGCCGTTTTGGGGTTAAAACAGGGAAAAAATGGGAAATATTAGTAACGTCATATCTCCGAAATTCAAAACGATAGGAATAGAGTTGAAATTTGCTTCGGATGGGTTGAAAAAAAACGAGAAACGTATTTGGTACTTTTTTGAATATGGTACTAATAAGGGTAAAAAAGGGCAAAAACTATATTTTGGTACTTTTTTTGAACCCATACGTATCTTTTGAAATAACAAACATAGAGAAACAGTAAACGTCACAATTGATAAGTAACAAAGAATTATTAGACACGTATTTGGTACTTTTACGATAATTGAGGTAAAAAAGATAAAATCTGGGAAATATTCAAGGGTAGGTTTTTAACTAATGAAGCCAGAACTATAATTTACAGACGGGTGGATTCATATTGAAAAAGTAAATTGAAAAAAAATTGAAAAAGAAAATGGATAAATTAGTAACATCATATCTCCGAAATTTACATAGTTAGAAACAAAGTTGAAATTGGATTTGGATCATCTTGCAAAAAAAAGGGGACACGAGTTTGGTACTTTTTTGGAAATGGAACTAATAAGGGATAAAAAGGGAAAAAACTATATTTTGGTACTTTATTAACCCTATAAGTATCTCTTGAACTAATAAACATAAATACTCTATTTACATCACAATTGATAAGGACTAACAAAAATTAAGGTGCTTCGCGCTTTTACGATAAATGAGGCACAAAAGCGTAAAAACTATGAATATCATTTAAACAAATAAAGCCAGAAGTATAATTTACAGACAGGTCTATTCACATTGCAGAAGTATAAGACACGCGATTGATTCCTTTTTTAATTTTTGGAGTAAAAAGGGGGAAAATCGGTAACGTAATATCTCATAAATCAAAAGTGATAGAAACAAAGATTAAATTGGTCTATGATCAGCATTAAAAATTAAAGGACACGGGTTCGGTATTTTTTTTTTTTTTTAATTTGGCCGCTTATGGTTAAAACAGGCTAGAAAATGAATAAATCATATAATCGGCTAGAAAATGAAAGGGACATGTGTTCTGTACTTTTTTTTGGAAATAGCACTAATAAGGGCAAAATGGGTAAAAACTATATTTTTGTACTTTTTTTTAACCCATGCGTATCTTTTGAACTTATAAACATAAAGACTAACTTTATGCCACAATCAATAAGTATTAACAAAATATTAAACATGTGCTTGGTACTTTTACGATAAATGGGGTTCCAAAAGGTGAAAACGGGAAAATATTCATTTAAGCTAATGAAGTCAGAAGTATAAATTAGAGATGTGTCAATCAAAGGGGTAAAAAAGGGAAAAATCGATGACATTATATCTTCTAAACCTAATGGATGGAAACAAACACTAAAATGGTCTAAGATCAGCCCTAAAAATTAATGGACTTTTCAGTACTTTTTGCAAATTAAACAGTTTTGGGGTTAAAATAGGGTAGGAAATAAAAACATTAGTAAAGTTATATCTCTGATACTAATATCGACAGAAAAAAAATTTAAATTGGATTTAGATCAAATAGAAAAATAAAAAGTCATGTTTTTAGTAGGTACTTTTCGTAAATGAGCTAAAAATAGGGAATAAAAAGGATAAAAACTAAATTTTGGTATTTTTTTGACCCATATATAATTTTTGAATCAATTATTATAGAAACAAAATTTATACCGCAATCGAAAATAACAAAAACGGGTCAAGAATTTAAAGATAGGTTTTTTCCTTTTAAACTGTGCATGTTGTTTAAATCAATAAAATAATAAATAAATCAATGATTTATGGACTGTTCTATTGACATTGAAGAAATATGTGACAGGTGTTTGGTATTTTTTTCAATTAACAAAAATGGAGTTAAGATCAGCAATAAAAATATTGGGACATGTATCCGGATTTTTTTTTTTTAATTTGGCTGATCAGGGGTAAACAACGGGTAAAAACGGAAACTTTTGTAAAATATTCAAAATCAAAAGCGACAAGAACAAGAACAAAAATAAGGGAGGCGTGTGTAGTACTTTTTTGAAAATGTAGAGGGTAGGTACTTATTTTGTCCTATATGTATCTTAAGAACCAATAAGTATTTAATTTAATCAATTCAAATGGTGCCGCTAACGAAGTAGCGGGTTATAAAGCTAGTCTACTATAAAGCCCACTGTGCTTCAGATAGATGCGTCCTTCAACGTTGATTTAAAAGCCTAACTAAATATCTAAACAGTTTTGTGTAAAAAATCTTTCTGAAATGCAGTTATATAGTCCCATATATTTTCTTAATATTTCAAAAATAAAAAGTATCGCAAAGTCAAAAACGATTCCAGAAAATCAAATTTTATTCATAATTACAAATTTTCAAAAATCATAATTTTAATTACAAAAAAGCTTCACTAGGGTTTAATTTTTTAAATTAATTAAATTGCTTAACATAAAAAATGAAATAGACTTTATTACTGCAAAAAATCATATGTGTACCTTGTACTGTTTTTCAAAAATTTAAATTTTATACACTTCGGCAAAAGCTGTCTGAAACACAATGGAGATCTAATTGCTTGAGAAACTGTTGGCCAAAATGAGTTCTGAACTCATAACCTTATTTATTTGAATTTGCTTTTAAGATCGTATTCATACACCTTTTTAGATCCATAAGATCGACAACTTAAAATTGCTTTAGATCAGACCTGTCCAAAAACACATTCATTAATATTTGCATTTGTGGTTAACAGCTTTGAAAGCTCTTACGGTGTTGCCATATATTCGAGCATTCTTCATATAATCGATCAAAAAATTCTAATCTGGCAGAACTAATTTTGAAAAGACCACTTTGCAAGGACAATTTTACGTAAATGTGAGCTGGACACACATAGTTGCGTCTCAGACATAGTGTGTAGATGTAAGAGCTCAAAACATTTTTTTATAAAAGTTCGCACATTGTATTGTAGAGCAGGGGGTCAATTCTGATTCTATGAAACGATGAAATGAAAAGTTTTTTCATGTTTTCATAGAAGTAGTGATTCTAATTTAGTAAAAAAATTAAAACAAACGTGAAATCATTATCATATGAAAAAATCACTGAAACGAAATGAGATTTTTTCATCGTTTCATAACAATTGTGATTCTTGTTTTGTGAAACAGTGCAACCAACTGTCAAAATTTTTTCATATGAAAAGAATTTTTTCACTAAAAAATTTAAAGTGAAAAATCAAAAATAAGACAAAATATTATTTAATTAACTTCTTGGAAGAAAATATTGATATTGCTAACGATTAGTATGAAATATAATTATTAAAAAACTGGTCACTAATCTATAAATGTATGACAGAAAAAAATTCTAGACGAAAAGTGGAACTGATGACGAGGCTTACCGCTTTAGGCGGTACTAATGGTAATAATTTAAGTATATATATTTTTTTAAGAGAAGTAACACTCAGGCAAATACTGCCTATACAATTGTATAAAGAGTATGTACGAATTGGGTTACCTTCTTTGGAAAGGGGAGAGTAGAGAAGCGAAAGGTGGTGAAAAGAAGAGTAAGATATAGCTTTGTATTATTCAAAGCTGTAAGTGCTATTGTATATAGTCAAGCCCTTTGTTTAAGCTTTTTTGTTTAATAGCCAATTTTATTTATTTTTCGTCGACGGAGTGTTATTGCTGTAGGATTACCGCCGATGGAAGATGCTGTGGTAATTAATAATTTTAATCGAAATTAATAATTACAAAAATTAAATTGGTAATTAATAATTTTAATAAAAATTAATAATTACGCAAATTGATGTTGCCGAGACCAACATTATTTGTTTCCTGTTTTACGTTTGACATTTGCTTGGCAATTATCATAAAACAGTTGATAAAGTTTCATAGCAACGAATGGAATAAAACACTTTTTTCATAATACAAACGAGAATCAGAAAATAAGTGTTGGTGAAAAAGTGTTATGAAAACTAGTTGTGAAAACTTAAATGAAAACTTTTTTTCATTTCATCGTTTCATAGAACCAGAATTGACCCCCTGGACGGCTCCGCTTTGGAATATTGCTACATGTCGCATGACCTTAATATCTCCAACAAAAATGAACCAATTTTCTCCAATCAATTTCTTAATGTAATCATTTTACTAAATCATTTTGGGTTGGGTGTATTTAAGTAAACCGACCTGTATTTAAAAAATGAAATTATATTAAAAAGACCCTAATTATATAGTCTATAATATAAATTAAAAAATGCAAAAACAAACAAATTATTACAATTATTGTATTAAATATATTAAATATAAATGTGTAAGTAAAACCTACAAAACAAAAAAAAAAAACTTAATATTAATAACAAAAGAAAATAAAAAGAAAAACCAAGAAGAAAATTGTGAAATAATATGAATAAAATTTAAAATAAAAAACCCCCAAAAAACATTAGATGTAAAAAAAAAACGCTGTTTGTTTTATATGCTAAAGAATGATCTGGCATCTTGAGTAAGTATTAAAGTGGTGGGTGTCTTGGATCAATGTGTCTTCGCTATATATTGAATGAAAAGAAACCTTTCGCAAACGTTTGTAGAATGTAGACAGCTTCAGCTTTACTTTAATCATTTTGTTGCATGAACTAAACAAAACAAATTCATTTGACCGATTTTGACGAAATTAGATGAAATTAGATAGAACATTCCCTTAAGGTGGTTTTAGAATATGTTTTGTTTCAAAACTTGGTCCAGAAGGGGCCCAAATAGGGTAAATAGTGGACCGAATGGTGAAAAATGTAGTATTTTTCATTGAATTTGATAAGCCATAAAAGTTAGAAACTTCAAACTTAACAAAAGTAAATTCATTGCCAACGGCCGTACTTCAGAAAACAATTAAAAGGATCGGAGCAGGGGATGGCCTCTTTCCCGTTACAAATACAATACCTATGACTGGGTAAATTGATTTTGATGATTTTCGAAATATAGATAAAGTTACACTAACATTCCTGAAATTTTGTGACCGGTGGTTAAGATAGGCTAGGTTTTTTCTTGAAATCTCAAGGGGGCGTGACCCCTCCCATATAACTCATATATTAAAAATTATAAATATAGGTGACCGAGAGGGCCGATTTTTCTGAAATTTTGGCAGTATGTTAAGGTGTGACGGATGGATAAAATAGGCCAGATTTTTTTTTGAGATCTGAAGTGGACGTGACCCCTCCTATATAAGTCAAATATTGAAAATGACAAATATGGATGACCCTGCGGACCGATTTTTGTAAAATTTGATTTTCGAAATATAGATAAAGTTACACTAACATTCCTGAAATTTTGACAGTGAGGTTAGGTGTGACCGGTGGTTAAAATAGGCAAGGATCTTTTTTTAAATCTCAAGGGGGGCGTGACCCCTCCCATATAACTCATATATTAAAAATTACAAATATAGGTGACCGACCGGTCCGATTTTTTTGAAATTTTGATAGTATGTTAAGGTATGACCGGTGGTTAAAATAGGCAAAGTTCTTTTTTGAAATCTTAAGTGGGCATGACCCCACCCATATAAGTCAAATATTGAAAATGACAGTATGGTAATGTGCGACCGGTGGTTAAAATAGGCTAGGTTTTTTTTTGAAATCTCAAGTGGGCATGACCCTCCCATATAAGTCAAATATTAAAAAGTACAAATATGGATGACCCTGCAGACCGATTTTGCCGAAATTTTGACAGTATGTTAAGGTGTGACGGATGGATAAAATAGGCTAGATTTTTGTTTTTTTAAATCTCAAGTGGGCGTATGAATGACCGAGCTGCCCGATTTTTCTGAAATTTTCACAGTATGGTAAGATTTGACCAGTGGTTAAAATAGGCAAGGTTTTTTTTGAAATCTCAAGTGTGCATGACCCTCCATATAAGTCAAATATTAAAATTGACAAATACGGATGACCGAGCTGCCCGATTTTTCTGAAATTTTCACAGTATGGTAAAATTTGACCGATGGTTAAAATAGGGAAGGTTTTATTTTGAAATCTCAAGTGGGCATGACCCTCCCATATAAGTCAAATATTGAAAATGACAAATATGTATGACCGAACTGCCCGATTTTTCTGAAATTCAGACAATATGGTATGGTGTGACTAGTGGTTAAAATGGACAAGGTCTTTTTTTCAAATCTCAAGTGGGCGTGACCCCTCCCATATAACTCATGTATTAAAAATGACAAATATAGGTGTGACCGGTGGTTAAAATTGGCTAGGTTTTTTTGGAATCTCAAATGGGCGTGGCCCCTCCCGTATAAGCCAAATATTAACAATGACAAATATGAATTACCCTGCACACCGATTTTTCTGAAATTTTGACAGTATGTTAAGTTGTGACGAGTGGGTAAAATAGGCCAGGTTGTTTTTTTAATCCCCAGTGGGCGTGACCCCTCCAATATAAGTCAAATATAAAAATTACAAATATGGATGACCCAAACGATTTAACCAAATTTTTAAATTTTTTGAAAATTGACCAAGGAGGACCTGGGAATCAAAAAATGGGGTTGTTTGACGGTTATTTGATTACTATTTGACGATTGTTTGATAATCTATAAATATAAAAAATATTCGCGTCTGTGTTGAATGTTGTTTGACATTTATGGGCCCATTGCAAGTACACTTTAATGTGTAGTACTGTCAATCACTAAAGTCAATTAAATACATACGTAAATACATTAATAAAGGATTTAGGTAAAATATTTATAAAAAAAAATTCCAAAATGTTAATTTTTAAAGAAATAGTTAACACAGCAATAAGTAAAAATCTTTTACTATCAACCCGGGCAACGCCGGGTACAAACAGCTAGTATACATATAAAAGCACAAAAAAGTTTATAACTCTAAATATAAAATGCATTGGATTACTAAAATTTTACACAGATAAATATTTTGTGAATAATAACCAACATTTGGTAACAATCGGTCCACAATTGACCCTAGCTCTCATATCAGGCCCTTAGCCGGAAATGACATACATAAATCTCGAAATTTTGAAAAAATTTATATGTATATAAGGCTTAAGGAAAACTTGTTTAATTATTGGTTCATATTTGACCTTTGTAGTGAAGGGTATAATATAGTTGGGCTTGACAAAATATAGCTTTTCTTACTTGTTTTTATTTATCTCAAGTGTGATATGAAACAAAAATATTTGTTTGTACTTAAATTTAAACACATTTGGTCATAGTTACTTTTGGAATATCTGTATGGCATAATCTACACTTTTCTTTTGCTCCCTATTCTACCTTAAAAACGATTTGATCATGATCGTCTGATCTTAGATTAAAGAGAGAATCCTACAGCATTTTGGGAAGGGTGTAATAGACCCTATGTTAAATCCAGAGTGATCCAAAGTAAGAAATAAGAATAAGACAGAAAAAAATAAGTAGTACCATCTGTATATATCGGCATTACATAATCGTATATTCTTAAGGAAATACTTTGGATTACTATGACCAGAAACAATACCTACTAGCATTCTCAGTACATACTGCAGCAAATTTTATAAGTTTTTCTAGGTTGGTATTATTTGGATCCTACAAAGTTTTAGTCTGATCATAGCCTTATAACCAGACATAGTCAGCCCATACCACCAGAAGCCGAAGACTTTTTATAATTTTCGTAAATATCACGATCATTAATGAAACTAGGGAAAATGAGTTTAAAAGTATTCATTTGGAATTTAAATGTTAGCAAAGTCGGAAAGTGCCGCTTTGTTAAAGAAAATACAAAAACAAAATCAAAATCCAATTATAGAAATAAAATATACGATTCAAAAGAAACAAGAAATATAATCTCGGACATTGTAGCCACGACTTATTACACTGCACAACAGAGTAAATAGTGCAAGGTCGTGACTATATTGGTAATATTTTACTATCAATTGTAGTCAAGCCCTATGCTCAGTTAGGCCAAGTTAGTGAAAATAATTATTTTTATAAATATTGTTCAAAATTAATGTAACCGAATTGGAAATATTTTTCTAAACTGAAATAAATTCTAATATTAAACAATTTTAGATTTTTATATTTCTTAGATAAAAACGTAATTTTTTCAGATATTTTCGATACCAACAATTTTTTAAATATTTTTTTCGATAAACATTATTTTCTATAGAACATTTTACCATAAAAATATTTTTACCATAAAAATATTTTCTATCAAAAAATTCTTTCTATGGAAAAAAAATCGATTTAAATTTTTTTCTGTAGAAAAATTTTATAAAACTCTTTCAAATTCTTTCAGTTTTTAATAAAAAACTTTTCTATGCTAAAATTTTATATAAAAAAATTTTCTATATTTCTATATTTCTTTGATAAACTAATTTTCTATAGAAAAGTTATTGAGAAAAAAATTTTCTACACAAAAAATTTTCTATAGAACAATTTTTGATAAAAAAATTTTCTTCACAAAAAATTTTCTATAGAACAATTTTTGATAAAAAATTTTATACAGAAAAATTTTTGTTAAAAAAATTTTCTTTAGAAAATCTTTTATTAAGAAAATTCTATAGAAAATTCCATAGAAAATTCTATGGAAAAATTTTTGATAAAAAATTTTCTATACAAAAAATTTTAATAAAAAAATTTCTATGGAAAAATTTTTAATAAAAGAATTTTCTATAGAGAAATTTTGATAAAAAAAATGTTTGGCAAAAAAATTTTTTATAGAAAAACTTTTCACAAATAAAATATTTATAAAAAAACTTTTGACAAAAAAAATTTGACAAGAGAAATAATGCTTCCACTTTCGTTTTTAATAGAATTTGTGTAAAACTAATATTTACTATCTCTGGAGACCCATCACCCCTTGATGACGGCTGTTTGGAGGTATATACGGATGGATCCAATTCAAAGATGGGCGTGGGAGGAATCATCCCACTTTTAGGGAAGGAAATCTGTTTTAAGCTTCCTGATCAGTATAGTATCCTTAAATTCGAGATATCGGCCATATACAGGGCTGCCAAATGGTAAAGGTACTACAGAATATACGACAGGGATATTCGCTTTTGTATCAACAGTCAGGCTGCCATAAAATCCCTATCTAATGTCCAAACGACATCTGTTCTTACCCCTGAATGCCGGGCATCTCTTAATGAGATGGCGAGACATTGCAATATCGAACTTTTCTGGGTAGCCGGGCACAATAACATACCTGGTAACTCCACCGCGGACAGACTTGCTAAATCCGGTGCTCTTCTGAGTCAGGATAACATCGATCAATTAACGGGCGTACCGCTATCCGCCTGCAAATCAGTAATTAGGCAACTTCATTACGGATCAGCGCAGAACACTTGGTCCTTTGAAACCACTTGTTCAATATCCAAGCAAACATGGCCCACTTATGACCATAAACGTTCAAAGTGCTTGGCACCTAATCTCGACCCTAATAGGTCACTGTACTTTTGGGCTGCATGCCAGAAGGCTTAACTTTCAATACTATGACTACTGCCGAAGCTATCACAACGTCGAAGAGGATGAAACGGTTACTTATCTTCTCTGCCACTGCCCCGCTCTTTCAATTTCGAGGGCTACCTTTCTGGGGGCACTTTATCTGCATAATTTATCCGATCTAGCGAGTATTGACATTTGTAAAATAGACTCATTTATCAGAGCTACAGGCTGGCTTGAATAAGCTTCTCATCGATGGCCTGGAATTAATTATCTTCGGCTGCCTGCCTAACCTAACCTAAAGCTTTTGAAAGTGTATATTCGTATTAAAATACTCACAAATGTTAATATAAGCAACAAAAAAAAAAAACTAAGGAACTCAGAGCAAATATTTCGAATGTTGCTTATAAGCAACAAATGGCATTAAAGGGTTAATCTCATTAAAAGACGGCTAAAATCAAAGCTATAAGTACACTATTTTCATTTCGCTGAAAAAGTAGTATGGGAGGTAAATATTAATTTTGTATTATCTCAATAAACTCATACTTGCACATTAATAAAGATAAAGGCAGCCGGACGGACAAATATCTCAGAAAGCTATTTGGAGTAGATCGATATTCAAAGTTGAAACTTAAAAAAAATTTCGCTTTTTTTTGAGTTTTTCCCTAAAAGATAGCTATATTTTTTCACCAATAAAAAAATATTTTCTTAAGAAACACAAAAATATTTTTAAAGTTTTTAAAAGAAAACATAATGAGAAGGCGTATAAAATAAATTTCTTGCTAATTGGACTTTTGGTCCTCGCACATGCCCTCTCCAAAAAATGGCAATTTGTAAAAAAAAATTTTGGTCTTATAGTTTAAGAGATATTTGACTCCATAAAATGTTAGTATAATATTTTAAAATTTAACGTAGTACAAGAAAAGATAAATAGGCCAAAAAAGGCCAGAAGACATACCATAAAAAGCAAAAAAAAAATTTGGATTCAAATATCTCTTAAACTATAAGAGATAAGGTAGTAAAGTAAGCATGTTTTTTTCTTAATCTCCAGTCGTTCAAAAGTTACAGAATTATTTCCAAAAAAAAGCGTCCGTAAACCACTGTGTGTCAGACCATGAAAAAATAATATAGCAGCAATTTGTAAATAAAACAAACAAACAAACAAACAAAAATAACAACTTTTAATTAGCTCAATTTAAAGAGAAGACCAAAAATAACCTTGATATTCAAACTCAAGTCTACTGATAAGAAAAAAAAATCAGTTTTTTGTGGTTTCACTACAATCTATTATTTTCAATGATTACACATGATTTTTTCATTTAACCCTTAAGCGAACACCAAAATGTATTTACATAAGCGAACCCCAGGGCCTGGCTGAGACTTTTTATATTTTATATGGATTTAATAGAATTTTTACAAAATTTGCAAAAGAATCTTGTGTTGCGTTTTACATTATCTTTGTCCTTACAAATATCATACTTGGATTTGTTTTTTAAGACCCCAGGACCGCTTTCTTGACTCAAAATGTGTTTAGGTTCGCATAAAAAATTAAAAGATATTATATATTCCAATTAATTTCCTTCGATTTGCTTTACCTAAATGGTTTTATTTCGAAATGCTTTAGTCCCAACCTACTAACAAAATTTGTCGTAAAGGTACAGGGCCAATACAACGCGGCATGCGGCTGCTGGCGGTCGTAGTATTGCCAGTACATAAAATGTTCGCTTGTTTACAAAAATGTTCATATAAAAAAATATTTGAGTAGGATATAATTAAATCTGGCAGCACTGAAAAAATCTGCCGCGCGGAAAAGTAGAACAAAGTTCTACTTTTTTCCATTGCCGCTTGAAATTTGACAAATCAAAAAACAGCTGATTGCCGCCCGCAGCCGCTTGCCGCGTGCATTGGCCATCTACCTTAACTCTTTTTGCAGCTCTCAAAGACGATTTAAAAATGTTCATACTTTTATCATATATTCAGCCTTATTACACTCAGGAAATTATTACAGTAACTGATTGTATGTTGTTTAGGAAATTTTCGGTTATGTTGTTTTCAAATGAATATTCATTTAAATTTAAATGAAAATTGATTTTTAACATATTTATACATTTGTTTAAAAAACAACCTACAAAAAAATACTGAAAATCCGTAACATTTGAAAATATCAGTTGTTTAGTTTTTATATATTTTTCAATTATTGTATCAAATATAATTGGTATTTGTTTAATTATTGGTTTTTCTTAAGTATCTTAGGTTTGCCTACTGAAGAAACTTTGTATAATACTGGCCGCCTATCACTGGGTATGGCCTAAGCAAACAACAAACTTTGTTTCGTCTGTTTGGTTTTTTGATGCCTTAAAGGATATAACCTTTTTATGGTTTCGTCTTTTATATTACGTTAATTACAAAAACAAATGAAAATTGTCCGTTTTACGGAAATTTTACGTAGTTTTTTACCATTCAATTTTTTAAAAATAAATGAAAATTTCCGTTTTTTATACTAAAAATGTAGTTTAAATTTTTGTCAGTAATTTTTTTGAAAACAACTGAATATTCCGTATTTCCGTGAAAATGTAGTTTAAATATTTGTCAGTTAAATTTAAATGAAATATTTATTGAATTTGAATGAAAAATCAGTTGACCGGTTTTTAAATGAATATTCATTCATTTTAAATTACATTTTAAGTAAATTTTACTTACATAATATTCTGAGTGTACGGTTGTTGAATCTATAATTTTGACTACGACAGTTGGTACTAGATCATTGAAATTGTGTTGTTGTTTTCTTTAATCTAGTACTAACTGTCGTAGTCGAAGTCATTTATTCGACAACCGTTATAAGGCTGATTATATAAGAAGCTTTTGAGTGTACAAACAAAACTAAGACCAATAGCTTATTATCTATTACACAAATCTAAAGTTGTAAAATAGATATCAAAGATGATTGTTCTTCCAGATATCTTGTATCGCACTGCAAGACGCATGAGATCGAATTACTCCATGATCTTCCAACGAGGTTTTGCACATGTTCATCATATTTTTATTTCATATATAGCAGGTTTCGGTAGAATATACTGTGTGAACGAAAACTCATTCACTGTAAAATGTTAAGGTAGAAGGCCAATGCACGCGGCAAGCGGCTGCGGGCGGCAATCAGCTGTTTTTTGATTTGTCAAATTTCAAGCGGCAATGGACAAAAGTAGAACTTTGTTCTACTTTTCCGCGCGGCAGATTTTTTCAGTGCTGCCAGATTTAATTATATCCTACTCACATATTTTTTTATATGAACTTTTTTGTAAACAAGCGCACATTTTATGTACTGGCAATTCTACGATCGCTCGCAGCCGCATGCCGCGTGTATTGGCCCTGTACTTTTAAGTGTGGTTCCAAAGTTTCAAATAATTCGTATACTACTTTGGAATGTGTTTCTACTTTAAAATGTGTTTCTACTTTGGAATGTGTTTCTAACGATATCAGGGACCTCGTTTCCGAAACCCGAAGATTCTTACGCAGCACACGTTAATCCGTTAGATCACATGCATTTGTGGTTGATTGTCCAGTGGACCGAACAACACACTATAGATAAAATTCGTTCTTTAGCCGTACAGTACGTATATGGAACTCACTTCCCGCAGAAGTTTTTCCTGACAGTTGCAATATAACAAAATTTAAATATTATCTCCACAAACACTACTCCCTCTTTCCTCCTTCCCACAACCTTTTTTCCTAGTTCCAACACAATGCATGGCATAAGTAGGGGTCATCCCCTGAGTGCTGGTACTAAATAAAAAAATAATGGTATATTTGTCGATTTCTGTTCCATAGCTCCAAAATAACATGTGTATTGTTGTGGGTTTCCCACCGCAAATTTATATACTTTTGAAACCATCCAGCTTTTTCATAGTCATTGGATTCCAAATCTGCTGTTTCTTCTCATCATTTTGATTTGATAAATCATTAACATTTTGATTTTATTTGCTGCATTCTCTACATAATAGTATAGGGCCTGGCTGGGCCCTGGTGTTACAAACATGAACAAAAATTTTCAAAGAGTAATTACCACGCCCACAGATAAAAAGTTGTAGGTATTTTTAAATTTTTTTACACAAAACGCCTTCACTGAGGAACTCATAAAAGGCTATGGCGCTCCGCCTAAGATATCTGAGTAAAAAACTATAAAAATCTTCAAAAATGCCTTTGCTAATCCCTGGTGTTCGCTTAAGGGTTAATACATTTTTCCACCGATTTATAACAACAAGCTCATGTCGAATATGTGACACATGTTTCCTTTTAAAGTAGATTGAAAAAAAAGAAAACGAAAGAATAATCTTTAGAAAAAAACCTTAAAAAGAAGGTAAGAATGAAAATCAATTTATTATAATTTTTTTTTTTTTAACAAATTTTATTTTACACCTTTTTGACTTGAGCAGAATTAAATGCACACAAAAGGTAACATTAGTTTTTTCTTTTTTTTGAGCTTTTTCAAAAATGAGAACAATTTAGTTTCACACCAGATTTTGCGTTATATGTATGTATATATTTTTACAATTTATCTGCTTTACCACACCTCACGACAACGACCACGACTGTCGGGCAAGTAACCGGGCTGACAAGGAAAATCAATCATGGCCACTTGCATAATTTTTACGTTGTGTGGGCCTTCTTCATCCTTTTTACAATCGTTGTACTCTTGTGCCACCATTTCCTCATTCAACTCTACACATTGCCCAGGATCTGCTAATGTGAGTTTTTTATTCTCACATATAATGCTTTCGGCACAGAATTTCAGACAAGGTTTGGGGTTTTCGGCAAGCTTCAGTTTCTTCTTGCACTTGAATTGTATTTTACAACCCTCATCCACTTTAGGTACATTGTGGGATATAAAATAGTTAGATGCTACTCGATCGTTGGTTGCAGTTTCACTAGCTACTGTCGTAACACTTGCATCAGGTTGTTCGGTTGTAGTTTTACGATGAAGTAGTGATGATATACCAACACATTCGCCTTTGGCAAATATGACAAAGCACACGATAAGCAATAAAAGAGCTTTAGACATTTTTCGTCTTCTTATTTTAATTTTTTTTTCGAGTAATGAACAAAAATTCTAATCAAGTCCCTAATACTTTTAAAAGATGCTAGAGGTTGAAATAATATTTTTAAACTGCCTATGAATGTCTTAACTTAAATAAGAAAGAGCGTACAATTTGATTTTCAGCAAAATAAATAATCTTTTAGTCTTTGATAATCTTTTGAACTTTTGATGGTTTTGTGATTTTATTTATAATGGGTGTTTTTTTTAGAGGTATAGAACTTCGAATTGAAATAAAACACAAGAAAATCGTTTTAATGTCCATTAATTTGGCTTTATTGGAAGGATAATTTTATGCCATTAATGTTTAATATGATTTCGGGCATGTGGCCGCCGCGGCTGGCTCGAATAAAGCCAATTCTACAGGTCCAATTTTCAACTACTTTTTCGAGCATATGGGGCCGTATGTTGGCAATAACGCCACCAATGTTGGCTTCCAAGTCCCCTAACGTTTGTGGTTTGTTGGCGTAGACGAGCAACTTCACATATCCCCAAAGAAAATAATCCAGTGGTGTCAAATCGCACGATCTTGGTGGCCAATTGACAGGTCCATTCCGCGAAATTATGCGCTCATCGAATGTTTCCTTCAATAAATCAATTGTGACGTGCGCTGTGTGGCATGTAGCGCCGTCTTGTTGGAACCACAACTCATCCACATTCATGCCATCCAATTGGGGAACAAAATAGTCGGTTATCATGGCTCTATACCGGTCTCCATTTATGGTAACTGACTCTCCAGCATTATTTCGGAAGAAGTATGGCCCAATGACTCCACCAGCCCATAGAGCTCACCAAACAGTCAGTTTTTGTGGATGTAATGGCGTCTCAAGGGTCTCATGTGGATTCTCTTCACTCCAAATGCGGCAATTTTGCTTGTTGACGTAGCCATTCAACCAAAAATGAGCCTCAGCACTGAACAAAATTTTGCGATGAAAATCAGCATCGAGATCAATCTCATTTTCGGCCCATACACCAAAATCACGACGCATTGCATGGTCTCGCGGCTTTAATTCTTGCACAAGCTGGATCTTGTAAGGTCGCAAGCCAAGATCTTTGCGCAAAATCTTCCATAAAGTTGATGGACAAATTGCTGTGCACGGTGGCGAATCGATTCATTCGGGTCCTGTTTCTTCGGTGCGCAATTGTTTCTTCGGTGCGCACTGTTCGACGTCGCTGCGGATGCGTATTATCATATAGAGTAAACGTAGTGCGAAAACGATCCATGGTTAACCGAATTAATTGCGATTATGTCGACCATAAAATGGACGGAGCTTGCGGTAAACTTCGCGAACTGAACCATTATTTTCGAAATAAATTTGCACGATTTGCAAGCGTTGTTCTTTTGTCAACCTATTCATGATGAAATGGCAAACCAAACTAAATATTAATCACTTGACAGCTGACAAAATGGCCGCCAGTTAAAAAAGTGATGCCAACTTAAAGTTCTATACCTCAATAAAAAACACCCGATATTTTGATTTAAACAGAAATTGCAAATTGTTTTATATTTATATTTTTTTTGCAGCATCATTTTTGTCTGAAGTGATTACTATAGACTACAGATTTAATGATTTTACCGGTAGTTTTATAATCTCGCAAAAATAGGCTTGACTTGAGCACTTTACATACAATTTAGTTTTGTAAATACAAAGGCAGATTATTATCATTACCTAGGAAATTTTTTTGAATATTGCTAGAATTTTGTACACTTAAGTTGAATTTTGTTTTGAGATTGGGTAATCCCATGCCTACTCATATTTCTGTTGTAAAGTTTGGCAAAAAATATAAATATTAAAGGGACTAACACATATTTATGTTGTTGTGGGGGATCTTGGATAGCAATCAACGTTTCCGATTGGTCTTAACTTGGTAAGACCAGACTTATCTTGGTTAGCCCTCATCTCAATTGTGAACACTGACCTCCTAGTGGTATCAACCGGAGAATTACGTTAATATCCGTTAAAAAAGTGAGCTAACAAGTGCCGCTAGTTTTCCTATATATTTTTGGCTTGAACATAGGGCTGTAACCCATTTCTGGAAAAAAAAAACAATTACCCCTAATGTTAAAAACATTCTTAGAAATGGGTTCTTCGATTTTGTTGAAAGTCATAGAATATAATAGCGAATAGAATTATCTTTAAGTCACTTTCAAACTATTTTTATATGTTTAATAGATGCGGAGAAATTTGAACTTCAAAGATAAATATCTGTGGCTTGGTGCTAGTCTTTGAGTTAGTCATTGCATTAGGTTCCTCTTTTTACTCTCTTTTATTTTGTTCCAACAGCCAATCTTTAGGTCTTCCCAGAACAGCTTCATAAGAAATTTAAGCGCCAATGTCACTCTAAAATTGTTAGTGCTAAAAGGGCCAATGTCAACAATTTATTTCACACTTTTCTTTTGCAATTTTTAACAATATCTTATTAGATGTAAATGTTATAAGTTATTTGATATATACATTAGGGTGAGTCGATTTTTTTAGTGAACAATCGTATAGCAAAATCGAAATCTGCACCTGATTCTAAGGAAATTTCCCTAAGAATTCAGGTGTCTAAAATGAAATCCTAGCTAGCGCCGCGAGGCCTGAAAATATTCACTTCCTACATATTGAATAGAATTATGGGAAAAAAATAGTTTTGGATATAATTCGATATCTTGAGAACTGATGAAGATATCTCAGTGAAACTTCAGGTGGACAAAGCTTTTGAGTTTCCACAAAATATGAGCTACAGTAGAGTTTAGTAGAATGCCATTAGGCCCCCAAATGTGAAACCAAAGTTTAACATGTCGATAAAATTTCGTTCTTAAAATTCATTTATGCTCTGAACGTATATCTGATTATACATTTGGAAAGAGCATTCAAATATCTATTAAAACTGTGTTTGACTGTGTGAATATCTCATTTATGTTTCAAGATCTTTAGTGTTAAAACTTTGCTTCGTTCAATTATCATAAAATTTTAATATATATTTGACGAATTGTTATGTGCAACAAATGTTCAACACTAAATATCTTGAAAGATAAAAGAGATAATCACAAAATTAAAACTAATTTTAATATATAGATTATATAGATTATACATTATAGATTATACATTTGGAAAGAGCATTCAAGCTCTTTCCAAATGTATAATCTAATATACCCAGCAAAACTTAGGTAATAGCAAGTACTCTGGTAACTGGTTACCTTGTAATGACTACAACATACACTCCAAATAACTAATAAGTTATTACAGAAGTACTTATTTGTAATTAAAATGGTAATTTGAACTGAATGGCCCGGGTTCGAATCCCACCAAGACCAAAATTTTTGTTTAATTTTTTTTTTATTAAAAAAAGTCTTTTTAAATGATTTTTGAATTTTAAGAACTTAAATATTACCTTCTGTAAAAAAAAATTTAAAAACTAACACACGGTAATGAAAAATTACCATCGTGAGTCATTTTTGATTATGTAGGGGATGTTGGACACCAAACGCGGTTCTGATTGGTCTTAACTTGGTAAGCCCAACTAACCTTAGAAGGAGACGTCCGAAACTTCAATGGAATGACCAAGAAGAGTAACATTTTTCAATGCTTGGCCTATAAAATTGTAGAATATTTGCACAAGATCAAAGTCCACGGAAATCTGAAATATGATCGAACTTTGACCTTATCAGGTTGTAACTATAGGCCATTAAAGTAAGTAAGAGTCAATGTTATATAAAAACTTATACAAAAAGGAAGATTTAAATTGTTTAAGTTTTAAAATAATTTAAAAAAAAACTTCTTTATTGTTTACTATTTTTAAACGTTTACAAAAAATTATGTAGAAATATTTTTCCAAAAATTACAACAAAGCAAAAAAATCAGGGAAAACAAAGTTATTTTCACATGATTTTGGATCTAAAAGTAAAAATTGTATATATTAATTATAAGCTGCTAAGTTTTCAGCATATGAAGTAGCTCAGTGGAAGAGTCTCCCCCTAGCAGTCGTAGGGTTCTGGGTTCGAGCCCCCATGGGGGCATACAAAAAAAATTTGTATTTCGTTTAAAAAATATATTTTTTTAAATAAAACTACAACAACAAAAGTTTTTGTTGTTGTTTTCCAATTGCTTTCTCAATTCATTACTTTTCTGCAATTGGTAAGTACTTGCCTCCAATGACATCCCCATGTTAATGTAATGACTTAAACAGTGAATGAGTAAGTAGTTCGTGTTCAATAGTTTAGCTGTTTAACTCATTATTTGGTAATGAAAAGTTTTGCTGGGTACGTTCAGAGCATAAATAGGACTTTGGTGAATTTTAAGAACAAAATTACTTCGAGATATTAAACATTGGTTTCACGCTTGAGAGCCCAGTGGCATTCTACTACGCCTTACTGTAGCCCATATTTTGTGGAAACTCACCAGCTTTATCCACCTGAAGTTTCACTGAGATATCTTCATCAGTTCTCAAGATATCGAATTATATCCAAAACTATTTTTTTTTCCAAAATTCTATTCAATATGTAGGAAGTGAATATTTTCAGGCCTCGCGGCGCTAGCTAGGATTTCATTTTAGACACCTGGTTTCTTAGGGAAACTTTCTTAGAATCAGGTGCAGATTTCGATTTTGCTATACGATTGTTGCGTTTTTTGGCTCCCATACAAATCGACCCACTCTAATATACATATATCCTCTAAATTCAATAATATTTGTAGTAACATAACAAACAGTTGCTAAATAATATTGTTTTTTATCAATATTTCCTTGTAAAAGGGCCAATGTCACAGAAAAAAAAATTTTAAATGTAAAAATTAGTTAGTGCTAAAGGGGCCAATGTCATATTTTTTTATTTGGATCGTTTTCAAAGAATTGATTTTATCATGCCCTCTATAGGATCATAATACACGTCTAATCCAAATTTTATGAGCGAAACTTGGAAATTAGCTGAGCTGTAAGGAAAACAAAATCTTATAAAAATTTAATTTCTTATTTTCTCAACACTAGTTTTTTTACATTGGCCCTTTTACAGATATTATTATTAAGGTTATCCTAAATGTATGCTACACAAATGTTTCTAAATATCATAGATTTTGATCGATATCGAATTCAGCAATTTTGTCCTGGGGCCAAATAACCGCATTCGATATCGATCGAAAACTCAGACTTTTAAGCGAATATTGTGAAGTATACTTTAGGGATGTTCAAAGGTACTTCTATGCAAAAAGTTTACTGAAATTTGGTATCCATTTTGATTTGCTTTTAAAAATATATATTGTTCAATTAAAACTCTTTTACTATTGTTCATCTTTTGGCAAATAACTTAAAAAAAAATATAGTTAACTGTACATGTTTTAAATAATTTTGATTATCCTTAAAGTATGCTATACAAATGTTTTGAAAACATTTAAGATTTCGGTCGATATCGAATGCCGTAATTTGGCCCCTGGTTTATACAAAAATTATGTTTGCAACAAATCAATAAATTGTCATTATCTTCAGAATTAGGAGTGTGTTTAAGAATTTCGACGAGTTTTAGTAGATTTTGATAAAAGTATGGGGACTAGGATTAAATATGGGTCTATTTCAACAACATTTGGTGGAGAGATTTTTTTTTATAGGAAATATTATACTAAATGTAGTTGCCAAATCTAAATTACAGGAATTGATACCTATGGGAGGTACCCAAAATAAATGAATAGCAATCGTCGCATTGCCAAAAAAACATGTCTGTGCCAAATTTCATAAAAATAAAATCAAATTTACTCTGAGAAACGTAAAACTATATTACGAGAAGAAAATTGTTTGAGAGGTAGCCCAAAATTGTGAAAGATTTTGTTGTTGTTCTTTTTTTCAATTTAGGATTACCCCTACTTATGCAATGCATTATGTTAGAACTAGAAAAATAGGTTATAGGAGGGCGATAGAAGGAGAAGAGCTTATGAACATTTGATATGAACTTGCCCATATTGCAATTGGCAGATAAGACTTCTAAAGGGAAGCGAATTCCAAATACAAATTGTACGGCTAAGGAACAGTTATCTCTTTAGTATGCCGTTCGGTCTACTGACCAATCGACTATGTAAGGTTGAACGATAGATAGACATGTATTGCGTAAGAAAGTTCAAGTTTCAGGAACGAGTTCCCTGATTTCGTTAAAACACATTCCAAGGTATTTAGTAACGACAGAACAGTGAGACACAAACCCCATTACGACGGTCCTCCAGTGTATCAATAGAGCTGGATACCCTATTGTCGCCGATGTTACATTAAGACCAGTAGATTAGTCAATATTTTCATTTCAGCGTTGTGGTACCCCTTAATATATCTTGAATCCGTTTGATAAAATTCCATCTATAACAACTCTTATAGTGGGATCCCTGAGGAAGCTCGATATGAATCATTACCGACACTAAAGGCAATAAGTTTTGAAAGAAGTGCACCGTGCTACAATCTATGAAACGTTTTGGAAATATCAAGCGCCACAACTTTACTTTTCGAAAAACGATGTATTGACTTGCACCATTTTTTCGACATAAAGACTTGAAGGTCTTGTGTCTACGAAATCCATACATCATGGCGGTCATTTAATAGGTTGTGAACATTTTTGTCATTCTTATAAACTTTCAAAATATAAAAAATTTTCGATTTTGCACAAAAAAAAATATTTTACCTTGCGATATAAGTAAATCCAAACCCTCTGATCGCACAAAAACGTTTTGTTGACACATCTTAAGAGCAATTTTTATATTAATCCAATGATGTATTTTTCAATGGAATTAAAGAAGTCGTTTTTAGGATATGGTAAACTAACTAGGACAACCTCCTTAAATATCGGAAATTTTATAAAAGAAACAAGTAAGAGTGCTACATTCGGCTGTGCCGAATCTTATATACCCAACATCAAGTTATGTTAAATTTATCTAATTCAAGATGTGGACCAATATCAAAAAAAAAAAAATGGTATTATTGTTAAAATATTTGGAATAGTTCAATATTTATAAGTATCTAAGTGGTTTCCCTAGTATTCACTTTGCACAAAATTTAATCTCATAACCGGGTATAGTTAAGCATTAGTAATCTGTTAAATACTTTTCGTTTAGCTTAATGTTTAGTTAGGATAAACATGTTGATTGTAGTAATACGATAGGTCTATATATTTTGTTAGGAGTTCCTAATGCATCTATAGTAAATAAAGTCTGGACATTGACATTCAATCTAAATATACTGGTTGTATCTCCGAATCTGATTATAGATATAAAAAGGGTGTTATATATATAAGAATTATAGCCAAATGTTGTAGATTCTAATTTAATAGCTTTTAACTGGCCTTTTCTACACCTTTTTTTTTGGTTTCCGGGAGTGTTTTTTATATCAAAGCTATAGTTAAATATGGACCGATTCCTATAAAATTTGACATACTGACCAATATTTGCATAAAACTTAACTATTCCAAATTTAGCCGTCATAGCTATTACAATTGTATTCAATTTATCAGCATTAATGTAATTCCCGGGGCGGGGTTATATGGGAGCTCTAACTAAATGCTTACCAATTTCATCCATTTTCAATACACAACTTTCCCAAGATTTCGAAAATACTTTTGTAAAATTTTTTGTCTCTAGATCTTTTCTTTAAGACGCTATTACACTTTTATCTGACGGACAGAAGGACATTCTTTTTATATTTTTGTGTTTCCGTAAATTTTTATATGGGAGAAATGGTCAAATGGTGACCGATTATGACAAAATTTTGCACACTGGCTGGCATTGACATAAGACTTTCTTGTGCTAAATTAAGTGGCCAAAGCTATTACAGTTTATCATTAATTGGCTTTTAAGTGTATTTTAGGTGAAATTTTGGCTGTTTCCGTAAGTTTTTTGTATATGAGCTTTGGTTAAATGTGAACCGATTTCGATGAAATTTTATAAGCTACCTAGTGCTTATGTAAAACTTATATATACCTAATTTGATCATCAGAGTTTTTATAATTTGTCAAATATTAGTAAATAAGCGATTAGAATAGATGAGGTTATACTGGAGCTATGGTCAAATGTTAACCGATTTTGCCCGATTTCAATACCAAAAATGTCAAAGAAATAACGAATATTTATGCCAAAATTTAGTGACCTATATTCTTTTGTTAAGGTCATATCGTGCCGACAACAGACAGACAGGCGGACATTGCTTAACCGTCTTAGAATTTCATAAGTACTCAGAATAAACTTCAGAATTTTGGTTTTTGAGTTAATAATAAGGAAATTACAAACGGAATGACAATCTCAATATATCCCCATTCTTTGATGGTGGGTATAAAAATATTGTGTATTTGTGCAATGGAACACATACAAAACAAGTATGAAAGCGCTATAGTCGGTCCAGCCGACCATACGATACCCTTCACCACTAGGGTCAAAGGTGTTATTTTTCCTGTATAAAGACAAATATTTGCAAAATTTTGCAATCATACAAACATTTTCTCAAAACGTATATATTCAACCTGTTTCCGTCATTTGGACTTATATGAGAGCTAGGGTCAAATGTGGACCGATTATCTCGAAATTTGGCAAACTGATTACAGTTGTTACAAAAATTATGTATGCAAAAAATAAACTCAAAATTTTAAATTATCTTTAGATTAACAAGCGTTTTAGTGATTTTTTGTCTCATTTAGTGCGTTTTTGAAGAAGAGTTTGTATGGGAACTATGGTCAAATGTGGACCGATTTCAATTTGGTACAGTGATTTAGGTTTAGGTTAGCAATATCTGTTTTAAATTTAATGAAAAAATATTGATATTTGTGGCCAATATAGCAATTCCGGGAAGTGGGACCTATGGGAGATACCATAAATAATGGACTGATTTTGACCAATTTCAATAGCCATGGTCTCATTATCAAAAAAAATATCTGTGCCAAATTTCATCAAATTATCTTTAGAATTGCGACCTGTAGTTTGATTACAAGGTTTACATGGGGGTCAAGCCAGCCAGACGGACGGACGGACGGACGGACATCGCTAAATCGACTCAGAAAGTGATTTTAAGTCTATTGGTATACTAAAAGGTGGGTCTAAGACAAATATTTCTATGCGTTACAAACATCAGCACAAACTTATAATACCCTTTCCACCTATGGTAGTGAAGGGTATAAATAGTTCAACTTGAATGTAATTTGTCTGTTTACTGTATTTTTAATATTCATAGACAAATATTTTTCCCCTTTTTGTGTAAAACGAAAAATTATTCAGGCCTAGAAATGACAAAGTTATTGAGCTTCGGCAATATTACCATATGTTTTTTTTGAGCTTTGTTAGAAGAAATCTTCCCATCTGGCTGCAAAATCAGCAACAAAATCCATTAAATGCTGTAATTGTCATTATTCTGTATTCAATATTTGACAAAGAGTATCTTCTAAATATTGATAAGTATATTTAAAGCAATTTTAATGCAAATTCTTTATAATCTAAATACTTGTATAATTGTTTAAAACAATTTTCCACAAATTTCAATTACAAGTCCAATTACAATAATGTAACCATATGTAGATAATTTTAGGCATAAATCGTAAATAAATCTCTAAAAATATAATTTTAGATATTTGCATCCAGACAAACTCATCTATGTATGTATTTAAATAATTCTTTTATTACTTTGTTATTATAATGTTAGGGCTAATTTTATTAAAATACATAAATATTTAATATAGGAAATGGATAGAAACAATGTTGGGCCGGTCATGTGAATAATGAATTACATTTGTTTAAAATTAATTCAAACAGATTAAAATGATATAAAAATAAATGAAATTATGCTAAATACGTAAATTTAATTAAACAAAAATAAATTCAAATACATACATTTTTTCTATATTAAAAAAATATATAACATTAGCCTTTAGGATAGTAAAATTCATGTTTCAGGAGAAACATAAAACAACTAACAAATGGTAGCACATGTTTCGAAAAAGAGGAAATGAAAATAAATACAAGATCAATATTTAATGACAAAACCACTTGATTAGCCGAGCAACATTAGCAAAGACAAACACCCTAAATGGTTTCACTAGTATTACTTTAAATTAAACCTGGCAGTTCTTTAAGTACTAAACTCTTGATCACTCCTAATAAATGTAAATTCTTATATAATTAGCAAAATTTTAATATTTCTACTAAAAATTTTATAATTCATAATTAAAAAATGCTTTAATTTAAAAACTGAATTTTACAGGAATTTCCAATGAAACATTCCAATGTAAAATAACTTATTTATTACAAATGATTTACTTCACGTTATAAAAATAATTTATTAAATAATTATGGACATTTTTATTTGTTATTACAAAAACCATAAAAATATTTTAAATATTAATTAACCTCGTCGTAAACTCACTCTGTAGCACGTACATATGTATGGACTTGTTAGTTGTTAGTAAATTTCTGTTAAAGTGTGACATGTCACAACCAGTATTTCCCACAACCACCGACAATTGTTTTAAGTATCGGTGAGTTGTTTTTAGAAAATAAAGTCAACTCGCACTTAGAATGCACTACCACAAAAACAAGTAGCACAGTCAGTTTCAGTATATAAAACAGATTTTTTAAAATTCATTGCATACTTCTAGGCGAAAATTCAAATACTATATCAAATAGAATATTATACAAAAATATCTTCCACAAAATTTTATCCCGACTTATTTTCTTTAAGGAATTTTTTCTAAAAGTAGTATTTTCTACAAGAAAATTTTTCTTAACGAATATTTTCTATATAAAAATACTTTCTATAAAAACAATTTCTATAACAAAATTTTTCTAATATATATATTTACCATAAGAATATTTTCTATAAGAAAATTTATCTATAAGAAATATTTTCTATATGAATTTTTTTTTTTTTTCATAAGAAAATTTTTCCATCAGAAAATTTTTCTAAAAGAAAGATTTCCTAAAAGAAAATTTTTTATAAAAGAAAGATTTTCTATAAGAAAATTTTGTTTAAAGAAGAAAGAAAATTTTTATATCCGAAAAATTTTCTATAAGAAAATTTTTATATACGAAAAATTTTCTATAAGAAAATTTTTATATACAAAAATTTTCTATGAGAAAATTTTTAATTTTTAGTTTTCCATTAGAAAATTTTTATATCCGAAAAATTTTCTATTAGAAAATTTTTATATCCGAAAATTTTTCTATTAGAAAATTTTTATATCCGAAAAATTTTCTATAAGAAAATTTTTATATCCGAAAAATTTTCTATAGAAAATTTTTATATCCGAAAAATTGTCTATAAGAAAATTTTTATATCCGAAAAATTTTCTATAAGAAAATTTTTATATCCGAAAAATTTTCTATAAGAAAATTTTTATATCCGAAAAATTTTCTATAAGAAAATTTTTATATCCGAAAAATTTTCTATAAGAAAATTTTTATATCCGAAAAATTTTCTATAAGAAAATTTTTATATCCGAAAAATTTTCTATAAGAAAATTTTTATATCCGAAAAATTTTCTATAAGAAAATTTTTATATCCGAAAAATTTTCTATAAGAAAATTTTTATATCCGAAAAATTTTCTATAAGAAAATTTTTATATCCGAAAAATTTTCTATAAGAAAATTTTTATATCCGAAAAATTTTCTATAAGAAAATTTTTATATCCGAAAAATTTTCTATAAGAAAATTTTTATATCCGAAAAATTTTCTATAAGAAAATTTTTATATCCGAAAAATTTTCTATAAGAAAATTTTTATATCCGAAAAATTTTCTATAAGAAAATTTTTATATCCGAAAAATTTTCTATAAGAAAATTTTTATATCCGAAAAATTTTCTATAAGAAAATTTTTATATCCGAAAAATTTTCTATAAGAAAATTTTTATATCCGAAAAATTTTCTATAAGAAAATTTTTATATCCGAAAAATTTTCTATAAGAAAATTTTAATATCCGAAAAATTTTCTATAA
This sequence comes from Stomorhina lunata, assembly GCA_933228675.1. Classification (NCBI taxonomy): domain Eukaryota; kingdom Metazoa; phylum Arthropoda; class Insecta; order Diptera; family Rhiniidae; genus Stomorhina; species Stomorhina lunata. Next base: position 110,963,136 of record OW121740.1, on the reverse strand, counting down.
GAAAATTTTTATATACGAAAAATGTTCTATAAGAAAATTTTTATATACGAAAAATTTTCTATGAGAAAATTTTTAATTTTTAATTTTCCATTAGAAAATTTTTATATCCGAAAAATTTTCTATTAGAAAATTTTTATATCCGAAAAATTTTCTATTAGAAAATTTTTATATCCGAAAAATTTTCTATTAGAAAATTTTTATATCCGAAAAATTTTCTATTAGAAAATTTTTATATCCGAAAATTTTTCTATTAGAAAATTTTTATATCCAAAAAATTTTCTATAAGAAAATATTTATATCCGAAAAATTTTCTATAAGAAAATTTGTATATCAGAAAAATTTTCTATAAGAAAATTTGTATATCAGAAAAATTTTCTATTATAAAATTTTTATATCCGAAAAATTTTCTATAGGAAAATATTTATATAAGAAAAATTTTATATAAGAAAATTTTTATAACAGAAAAATTTTCTGTGAGAAAATTTTTATATCCGAAAAATTTTCTATAAGAAAATTTTTATATTCGAAAATTTTTTTCTTAGAAAATTTTTATATCAGAAAAGTTTTCTATTAGAAAATTTTTATATTTTTTCTATAAGAAAATTTGTATATCAGAAATTTTTATATCCGAAATAAGAAAAATTTGTATATCAGAAAAATGTTCTATTAGAAAATATTTATATCCGAGAAATTTTGTTTAAGAAAATTTTTATATCCGAAAAATTTTCTATAAGAAAATTTTTATATCCAATAAAAATTCTATAAAAAAATTTTGTATCATTTTATGTCATACATTACAAATTTTCTATAAGAAAATTTTTATATCCGAAAAATTTTCTATAAGAAAATTTTTATATCTGAAAAACTTTCTATATGAAAATTTTTATATCCGAAAAATTTTCTATAAGAAAATTTTTATATACTAAAAAGTTTCTATAAGAAAATTTTTATATCCTAAGAAGTTTTTATAAGAATATTTTTATATCTTAAAAATTTTCTATAAGAAAATTTTTGTAACCGAAAAATTTTCTAAAAGAAAATTTTTATATCCTAAAAGGTTTCAATAAGAAAAGTTTTAAATCCGAAAACTTTTCTATAAGAAAAAAAATTTTCTATGAGAAAATTTTTATATCCGAAAAATTTTCTATAAGAAAATTTTTATATTCGAAAAATTTTTTTTAAGAAAATTTTTATATCAGAATTTTTTTTTTATTTTTTCTATAAGAAAATTTGTATATCCGAAATTTTTATATCCGAAATAAGTAAATTTGTGTATCAGAAAAATTTTCTATTAAAAAATATTTAAATCCGCAAAATTTTGTTTAAGAAAATTTTTATATCCGAAAAATTTTCTATAAGAAAATTTTTATATCCAATAAAAATTCTATAAAAAAACTTTATATTAGAATTTTTTTTTTAAGAAAATGTTCATGTCAGAAAAATTTGTTAAAAAAAATTGTATTAGAAAGTTTTTATTTAATCAAAATTTCCCAATAGAACATTTTTATATTAAAATTGTTCTATTAAAAAGTTTGCTTAAGAAGTTTTGTATAGAGCAAAAATTTCTATAAGAAAATTAGCAGAGATAGAGCTTTATTCTGAAATAAAGATAAAGCTTTGATGGAAAACCGTTTAGACGTACGATCGTCATTAAATCAACTTTGAAGATCTAAGCATATGTACTTATATTATGTAACAAAATGTCATTTATTTTGAAGGGTGTAAAGATGGTAAGAATTTTTCCATTTTTCTCTTATTCTAATTGCCCCCGTTATAGTGTGTAATTTATATAATTTTTCATTAGTGAAACATTATAAACTTTTGCTAATAACTAGTTGTAACGCAAAACTATTATTGGATACACAGGTTAAACATTCATCTACATACAAAACAATAACCATGTTAACTATTGTATATACGTATAAATATGTATGTATGTAAGTACATACAAGATTATTGCCAACATGATTAGATGTTATGGCTTGAGCAGGTAGTAAACGAAAACCACAAATTAAAAATCCTATACACCTCGGTTTTGTTTACGGTCAAGAACTTTGTGTCTGCCCGTATGTATGTACATGATGTAAAGTACATATGTAAAGAGACTTGCATGCAAATGCATGCAACCTAATGAATGGAACAAGTTTTAGATTGTATATGACACGTCAATGTTTTTCCCGTCATTTCATTACATTTGAGTTCAAACTTATGGAAGGACATAAAGGATGTTGATTTTTAATATCGTATGAAAACCATGCAATATTTCCTTTTCACAGTTACACATTTTGTTTAGAGAAACATGTCAAATCTTTTTCTTTACCCTGCATTTGTGTTTAAAACACATCAATTTTAAATAAAACGGCCTTCGGCTACTTGTAGAATTTATCACCTTTTCTTGCTAAATTTCATTTCAAATGCACGTAATTTCTCTTATGGTTTTTGCGTTTTAGCGTATACTCCTTGTAGTTTGGTGTAAATTATAATGGTGCCATTCCCTGGTTTTAGTTTTTGATAAACCATTAAAGTTGCATTCGCAATTAGCCTACAATGTTGGACAATTTCCTGATTTGTTAAGATTTAGTAGCACTTGTTTTTCTCCATGTATTTATTTATCTTATATTCTTAAACGAGCAATAATTGTAAATATATATATATAGAATGGCTATCTCGAAAACGGCTCTAACGATTTTGATTAAATTTGGACAGTGGGTATCTTTTTTGATGCATATGTCGAAGAAGAAGGGACTTTTGGAACTTTTACCTCTAAGAGGGTAAAAACGGGTAAAAAGGGGAAAAAATCGAAAACGCTATGTCTCCTAAAGTAATAGGTATAGAAACAAACTTAAAATTACGTTTTAAACAGCTTTAAAAATAAGCGGACAGGTGTTTGGTACTTTTTTGAAACTATGTCCGATAGGGGGTAAAAAAGGGTGAAAATAGTTTTTTTGGCATCTTTTTAACCCACTCTTATATTTTAAACTAAAGAATATAGAAAGAAACTTGGTACTTCAATCAATAGATGTAAAAAAACATGAAACACGTATTTGGTACTTTTTTGATTTTGGAGCCAAAATGGGTAAAAAAGAGATAAAATGATAACTTAACATCTCCAAAGTAATATGAATAGGAACATTATACATTATGGTAAATGCGTTTTAAAAAAATGTACCGAATTCAATTGGCACCAAAAAAGTACCAAATATACATATGGAACTTTTAGAAATTAGGGAATAAAAAGGGGGAAAAATCAGTATTATTTTAAACCAGAGTGTGCAAACAAACGAAACCCTTTGCAAACATTCGTAGAATATAAAGACAGATTCAGCTTTACTTCAATCGTTTTGTTTCATGAACTAAACAAAACAAATTCATTTGAAAATCAAAGAGCAAAAAAACAAACAATATTCTTTGTGCTCATCTTCTTTGCTTCAGTTTACCATACCAATCCTACATTTAAGTACAAAAAATCCTCAGAAATGTTTGCGAATGATTCGCTTTATATTATCCTAAGGTAAATATCACGATCATTAAAGAAACTCGTGAAAATGAGTATCAAAAACATTCAGTTGGACGTTAACGAAGTTTGCTTTGTTTAAGAAAAGACAATAAGAAAAATACAAGAAACAAAATAAAAACCCAATTTATAGCAACAAAATTTACAGTTTACCTCATTTCAATATGTAAATTTTTCTAGAAACAAAAATTTGTTTCTCTTTCTGATTTCTACTGCTATACGCTATTAAATAAAAAAAGATCAAATCACTCAGCAAATGTTTTTGTTCTGAGTTTTTCGGTTTTGCTCTCTTTGTTTTTCTTTCTAGCAGAGTTAGTTTAAATAGCATTCGTGTTTTGTTCGTGTACAAATAAAAAAACAAATCATTTTGTCAACTTTATTATCATTATTTGTATTTTGTTTCTGTTTTATACTCTGCAAAGACAGAAATAAAACAAATTCAAATGTTTGGTTTCGTTTGTTTGCACACTCTGTTTTAAACAAATGAATGTTTGTCTGTATGTATGTTCTTTATAGAATAGTAAACTGTGAATTTGATTGTGTTATGCTCTTTAGCGAAGATGTTGCGGATAAGCCGGCGAAGGTTTTAAAGTTGATAAGACTAATTTACGACAGATGGCGCCACTGAAAATTACTAAAAATTAATTAAATCGTAAACTGTACATTTGATCATACTATGATCTTTAGCAAAGTTGTAGCGCATGTGCCGACGAAGGCTTTTTAGTTTGTATGACTAATTTCCGACAGGTGGCGCTACAGAAACTTACTCAAAGTCAATTTAATCGTAATCTGTACATTTAATCATGCTACAATCTTTAGCAAAGTTGTTGCACATGAGCCGACGAAGGTTTCTTAGTTGGTATGAAGAAATTTCGACAGGTGGCGCTACTGAAATTTACTCAAAGTCAATTTAATCGTATGCTGTACATTTAATCATGCTATAATCTTCAGCAAAGTTGTTACGGATAAGCCGAAGAAGTTTTATGAATTGGAATAAGCAAAGTCCGACAGGTGGCGCCACAGAAAACTACTCAAAATGAATTAAATCGTAAACTGTGCATTTGATCAGACTATAATCTTCAGCAAAGTTGTTGCGCATGAGTCGACAGAGGTTTCTGTTGATATGAATAATTTCCAAAATTATTCAAAATGAGTTAAACTGTAAACTATGCAAACTATGTGTTGGTCGGACAAAATAAATCAAATAATTCAAAATTAACTGAATATTTCTACAATGTCTTTCCTCTAAATTTATTTTAGCACTTTATAATATAAAATATATAAAAACTTTAAAATTTTCCTCAAAATGCTTATCATAAAGCTCCGAGCAAGGCTCGGTCTACCAGGTACTGAAATATTATTGCTTAAAAAATTTTAAATTGATATCACTGCACTATGGGGTTTTAGAAAATCTCGAAAAATAAAGGTTTAACAGGCTTATATGATGACTTAAAACTATGTTTAAATAAAATGATTATTTTATATAAATGTTCTTCACTAAGCGCTCCCTACCTTAAAGTTTAAAAGTGCTGAAGATATCATTGATTTTTATTTCCATCAATCCATAAAGATCACTATCGATGTGTGTAAGAAAATGTAGTTCAAATGTCTGCCGCGGCATTGATTACACGGTTCTAGTTGAAAAAACCGTTTTTATACCCTTCACCAATAGGTGAAAGGGTATTATAAGTTTGTCATTCAGTTTGTAATTTTTTCATTATTCGTCTTAGACCCTATAAAAATTATACCGATCGACTCAGAATCGCCAGGAGAGTCGATTTAGGCATCTCCGTCTGTCTGTCTGTCCGTCTGTCTGTTAATATCAAGTTTGTGTAGCGAGATAAATTGTATATCAGATACTAGGAAATTGACCTACGCAGCACGCTATTTAATTTCATCAAAATATAAATACCGGCAAAATACTTAAATTACAAATTGACGAATTTAAAAAAAAAAAAATTTTAAAATTTACATATATAAAAAAAAAATTTTAAATTCTCATCGAATTTTGAATTTTGGCGATATCTCTGGTGTTTATGGACCGATTTTGATCAAATTTAATAGTGTGTTGCGTTGAAGTATTTTCTAAAACTGACATATAATTCGAAAAAAAAATTTTAAAATGCTGTTTTTTTTTAATTTTTAAAATTGCCAATTTTCTAACATCGATATATTTTGCTTTGGCGATATCTGAGTTGTTGATATACCGATTACGATGAAATTCAACAGTGCTCTGCGTTGAATATACAATTCAACGCAGAGCAATTCAGAAAACTTTCTTCAAAAAAAAATGATTTTTTTTACAAAAAAATATAATTTTTTTTACAAAATAATATTTTAAATTCGGCAATTTGCGAGACATCGAATTTGGAGTTTTAGCTATAAACATTATATATATTATATATGAACGCTATTAAATTTCATTAAAATCGGTTTATAAACACCGAAAATATCGAAAAAATACCAAAAATTAGACGAAAATTTTAAAATTTTTGATTGAAATATACTTTTAAATAACAAGAGGAAAAAGATACTCCTGGCGTACATGTGAAAATATATTATATATTGTTGGAAATGGTTCCCCAAAGCACTCTGCAATCAGTTATCAAAATCGGTCCATAAACCACTGAGATATCGCCAAAACACTAAATTTGATGTATTGCAAATTGCCCAAAGTATGCATTAGAGAATGTTTGTTGAAAAAATGCAGAAATAGGAAAAACCATCATCCTTTATATAACATAAATATATCAGATTTTAGGAAATTCTCCCGCCTAGTACGTTTTTAAATTTTATCAAAAGCGGTCCATAAACAACTGAGATATCGCCAAAACACAACTTGTGATGTACAGCAAATTCCCCAAAGTACGTGTCTAAGAAATTTTGTTTACATTTTGTAAGTAATGCTTCAGCGATATCTCAGGTGTTTATGGACCGATTGTGATGAAATTTGACAGCGTTCTTTGTGGGAGGATTTCCTAAAATCTGATGTATAAACTCTACAAATCTGATTATGAATACCATTCAAATTGTACCCATCGACTCAGAATCGGCAGGAGAATCGATTTGGCGACGTCCGTCCGTCTGTCTGTTTGTCTGTCCGTCCCTCTATCTGTCTGCCCTTTTTTCTGTTGTAGTCAAGTTTTTGGAGCTCCTGTTTTGTCTCAGATGTTTATTTTGATGAAATTTAATAGCGTACTTCGCAGGGGATTACCTAAACTCTGATGCATTCGGTAATTTGTGGTAGATATAATTTAGTGTTTAAGCGATATTTCAGGTGTTTTGATCGACAATGATGAAATTTAGGGTGAGACGATATCCTAAAATTTTGTGTAAAATGCATATTTTTATACCTTCCAGGAGCTCCACAAATTTGATTTTAGCAGACAGACACACTGCATTTATCTTAATTTTGTGTCTGACTTTTGAACATTATGATAACATTTGAGAATGTATTATATATCAAATTAAAGGTAATCTTCCTAGAAAGTACAAAAATGCAAGTGAGTACATGATATCCGTTCAAAACCTACATATGTATGTATGTATCTCACATATCAACGAAAATTTAAATTTAATTGCTATTGTGAGAAATCCGTTCACGTTTGACAATTGCTTCTGTATCACTTCGCCCGAAGCAATCTCTTAGTAGCTGATAAATGACAAATTATAATATATACGATGATGACATTTAGTATAAAGACATTGTACAATATCGTTTTTCAGGGCGATAGCGCTTAAATAAACTTTATAGAGGGACAACATTTGACAAAAGTATTTCTGATCTTTTGAAAAGTTCGGCATTGAAAATGGTTCGGTTCATATTTAGTGAAATCTCATATATAACCCCGACTGGGAATCACTTTAATGCTTATAAATTAAATCACATTATAATTGCAGAAAGAACTAGAGCAAAACTTTCCACACATCCATCGGACAGATCGAAAGAACAATACATTATTTTTGATGAAGTATTCATCTTAATTCCATTTAACCCTAACCGTACTGATAACATTTTTATACGTAGACTCCTGATAAGGGTACCCGGGTACCCGTGAATACTAATTTTTCAGTTACGATTAAAATATTCCGCGAAATATATTTAGACTAACTGCAGAGGATAATTTGAATAGTTCTTTACAGAAAATGGAGTTAATATTAAATGTTTACTCGAAGAATTCAGAAGATATAACAGCTTTGAAATTGTCACCTTTGCATGGCTATTAATCTGAAATCAAATCTCAAAACACATAAAGTGCATGATGGTTGCCAAAGGCCAATATGTAATACACACAACCAAATTATTGATTCACGCTTAACAGAATTGAAATTTTCTGAAGTTTATCTATTATAAAAGTGCAAAGTTAAGTTGTCAAATTATTAATTAAATGCACACATTTTAAACTAAAATAAAAAATAGAATCATATCCATTACTTTTTTATATATATAATGCCTTAATTTTCGTACTGGTACCCGGGTACCCTTATCAGGAGGGTTATATTTAACTTTCGGTGAATCCACAGCCTAAGCCAAAAACTTTGGAAAGCTTAGAGATAGAAAAACCTTTAGAAAATAAATAGTTTTAGGAACTTACAAAACCTCAACTTTGTATCATTTATCGTTAAAGAGATATTTGACTTTAAAGTTCGTTCGGGTACCCAGGTACCCGTGTCAGGAGTGTTAGGGTTAAAAGCTATATATTTCACGTATGTATCTAAAACTAAGAGTTTTTACCTCATAATTCTAAGGCTTGTTTACATTGACAATCATTGTTAAAGCTTTGACCTAAATCAGTCCGATAACTTCAAAGTTTTACATTACTAATCAAGAACTTTTACTAGTTGGCTAATTCGTACGAATTAAAGTACACAACCCTCACTGGGCACTGTGGTTTTGGGTTGCATGCCAGAATACTTAGTCTTCATCAAATCGATGTGCTTTTGTAAATCTAAGGGCATCTACATTTTGAAGCATCTTTTATTAAGTGTTCGTAAAATAGACACATATATCGAAGCTACTGGCTGGCTTAAATAAGCATTCTCTACCTGCCCAACCTAACCTTTGGGTCCATAACTATTCTAGATGATGACGCCACCGAAAAGCTTTTCGTTTTCCGACATAGCTAAATATTGCTAGGAATTACATTTAGTATGAACAAAAGAAAATTAATATACATATCAAGCATTTGTGTGAGGCTCAACTAAATCAGTAATCAGAAACTATATAATTATCAATATATTCTTAAGATTTTGTACTTTACTTTTGGAACATCATTGGTGAAGGGTATCCAAGATTCGGCAAAGCCGAATATACCACTCTTACTTGTTTTAGGTTAGCTTTAGTTTTTCAGATATAGCATTATTTAAAAAATGGAGGAGGTTGCTCAATAAATATTCATTACAATTATTATACCCACCATTAAAAAGAATTGGGGGTATATTGAAATTGTTATTCCGTTTGCAATTTCCTTAATATTGGCTCAAAAATCAAAAACGATATATATTCTGAATCCTTATGAAATTCCAAGATTCTTGAGCGATGTCCGTCTGTCTATCTGTTGAAACTACGATAACGCCTAAACGATAAGATCTAGCTCACTGAAACTTATTAAAAACATTATTCATCTTTGAGAAAATTTCGGTGTTGAAAATGGGCGCTTATGCTAATTGCTTATTTACTAATAAATGACAAACTATAATAGGTATGATGAAAATTTGGTATATAGAAGTTCTGCATAAGCCCTAGGCAGCATTTAAAATTTCATCAAAATCGGTTCACATTTAGTCAAAGCTTCCATACAAAAAATTTACGGAAACAGCCAAAATTTAACCTAAAATACACTTAAATGCCAATAAATCTGTAACACATATAACCACTAAATTTAGCACGAGGATGTGTTATGTCAATGCCAACTATAGGTCACAATAGGTCACCATTTGACCAAAACTTACGGAAACACAAAAATACAAAAAGAAAAGGGGGTTATTGTCCATCTGTCCGTCAGATAAAAGCGCGATAGCGCCTTAACGAAAAGGGCTACAGCAGCATAATGGAAGTTTTATGTGAATGCCAGGAAACACAAAAATACAAAAAGAAAACCGCGATAGCTCCTTAACTACAAGAGCAAGAGAGACAAAATTTAGCAAACGTATTTTCGATATGTAATAGAAATTGTGTGCTAAATTGGTTCACATTTAGTTAGAGTTCCCCGGACCATGGCTATTGAAATTCGTCAAAATCGGTACATTATTTATTGTACCTCCCATAGGCCCCACTTCCCGGAATTGATATAATGGCCACAAATATAAATATACTTTCATGAAATTTAAAACTAATACTGCTTATGTAAACTAAAATCACTGTTCGTTGAAATCGGTCCACATTTGACCATAGCTCCCATACAAACTCTTCTTTAAAAATGTACTAAACAAGACAAAAATCACTAAAACGTTCATAAATCTAAAGGTAATGAGAACTTCAATTTAATTTTTTGCACGCATAATTTTTGTAAGAACTGTTATCAAAATTTCGAGATAATCGGTTCACATTTGACCCTAGCTCTCATATAACTCCAAATGTCGGAAGCAGCTTGAATACATAAGTTTTGAAAGTGTTTGCTTGATGGCAAAATTTAGCAAATATTTGTCTTTATACAGGAAAAATAACACCTTTGACCTTAGTGGTGAAGGGTATCGTATGGTCAGGCTTGACCGACTATAGCACTTTCTTACTTGTTTTTGAAAATTCATATGTTTATTATAAGATAATCAATCTATAAAGGCTACAAATTAATTTGCCAAATACTTTCCATGTGAAAATATTTTCGAAATTTTAATTCCAAATTTATTTATCTCCAAAAACAAAAAATTTAGTTTTGTTTAATCAACTTTTGTATTTTCTATACAAATAATAATTTTCTCGTTTTAGGCTCGAAAGTTCATTACAAATTGCAATGGCCGCTTTTAATTTTTAGCAATATAGAAAAAAATAAATTAAAAACTATTGGAATACATGGAATTAGGGACAGAAAACAGTTAAAACAATACATAGAAAATTCTAGTGACAATAAAGGAACTACGCTTGTATAAATGCAAAATATTTATTTCGAAAAAAAAAAACATGAATTAACATGCATAAATCTTGTTTATAAACATACTGAATGGTGTTGTTTTTCTTTTTTGTCCATATTTGACTAAACCGACTTAAATGCACGGAAAGTTATATTGCATTTTTGTCCATAAATTTCAATTGTTTTAAAGTATAAAATTTTAGATGCAGCTACACGCAGCAGTAGGCAGAAATGTTGAATATCGATTTGGTAACATAGGGAAGATGCCGCGTGTATTCAACACGATAATTTTCATAAGAATTTTCATAACAAATTTTATAAGAATGTATGTACAGTGGTTCAAACGTATAATCGGACATCGGTATAACACTTAGTTAAGTGCTTTCATAACAAGATCTTTTTTAATAAAAAAATTCTTCTTGATTTATTTCACTTTAAAAATAATTTTATTTGTCTATGAAACCAAAAAAGAGAAAAAACAACAATTTTTTTCATAAAAAAACAAAAAATAACAAAAATAATTCACATTTTGAGATCAAACGAATAATCGGACACAATAATAAATACAGACTTTTTACCAACTTAGAAAAAAAATTAATATTTTGTAGCATATCCTTTGGATTCAATAACTTTCCTCAGTCTGTTTTGCATCGAATTGACCAAATTGGCGCACACTTCCGACGGAATATTGTTCCACTCATCTAGCAACTAGGGTGTTCATTTTACTCGACTTTTAATTGTTTGAGTAATCAAATAAGTTGAAAATGGGGTTTTTTAATTACTCGGAAAATCGATTAATCGTTAAAAATTACTCGAGTTAATCGAGTAAGAAATTCATCTTAAAATTACTCGAGTAAAATTTTTCTGTAAGCTTTTTGTATATATATTTTTAATACAACAATTTTTTAAGTAAAATTATAGTGATTTATTAACAAAAAAGTTTAACAATTCGCAATAAAAAATATAAAACAAAAATAAAAAAAATTATTTTTAATACAAATTAACATTTATAACATATTGTCAACATAAATATTTTAAATATATCTTTCGATTTCATAAATCCTGAGTTTGTTCTAATAGATTAGTAGGCTCTACGACTACATTTCACCTATGTTTACAATGGGATCTTCAACTAGAGTAAAGCAGGATCTACGATTACATTGCTTCCTTTAACTGAACTATAGTAGGACGTACTGTTACTATAGTAGGACCTACGATTACACAGGGATCTTCAACTAAACTATAGTAGTATCTACGAATATATTGGAGACTTCAACTGGACTATAGTAGGTTTTATGGTTGAAATGGTACCTTCAACTAATCTATAACAGGAACTACGATTACATTAGGATCTTTAAATAAATAATAGTAGATATTACGAATACATTGGGTACCACAACAGGTCTATGGTAGACTAGGCTATTCATATCTGAAATAACATTGACTATATATGTGCTATGGACTATATACACACAATGGACTAAGACAATGGACAAGTTGTAATTTACAAGTCTCGATTATTGCTTATAATTGACAATGTTAAAATCCACGATTATTTCTAAAATGGAAAATTAACTATATTAAAACCCTCAATTATTGCTTTAAATTAACTTTAGTAGAACCATCAATTATTGCCTAAGATGGACCATAGAACGGTAGATAATTGATTTAAGTGGTCTTCATATGAACCCTTAATTATTGCATACAATAGAATATATCATTAGTAGCAGCAAATACTTTCAAGTCAAAGTTAGCCATTATTTGCGTGGTTGAGACAAATTTTTGTCGTTTTATTTAAAAAAAATACTTACAAAATTATTGAAATAATTTTACTAGGGTAACTCGATTACTCGTGGAAAATTACTCAAATAAATCTTTATTTGAAATTAGCCACTTTATTTTACTCGAGCGATTAATCGATTTTATTTTTCCGATTAATCGAGCAAACATAACTCGAGTAAACACCCTAGTAGCAACGCTGATTTTAGTTCAGTTATATTGTTGTAGCTGTTTTTATACACTCTACGACCTAGTTCAAACCATAAATGCTCTATAACATTTAAGTCTGGGGATTGTGGGGGAGGACTCAATAGCTTAGGGCAGTGGTGGATCAGCCAGAGCTTCGCAACAGCAAATGTGTGCTTAGGGTCATTGTCTTGGTAGAAAGCAAGTTTTACTGCGCTTTGCTTAACATTTTGCTTTAAAATATCTAAATAGACAAACTTGTCCATTTTTCCATCTATGAAATTCAAATTTCCCCAAACCCCCAAACCTTTACAGACCCTCCCCCATGTTTTACTGTCTCACGAGTATTGTTTGGTTCAAATTCTGTGTTAGGTTTACGCCAAACGTAGGTCCTTCCATCTGATCCGTAAAGATTAAATTTACTCTCATCGGTAAAAAGGACCTGTATAAAGTATAAAAATTACTTAATTTTTATAAAATATGATGTAATTTAATAATTTACCGTATCCCAGAACTCTTTATCGTGTAAAGTGCGACAGTAAAACATGGGGGATGGTGTGTAATGGTTTGTTGATGTATGTCAAGTGCTGGTGTTGGAAATTTTCATTTCATAGATGGAAAAATGGACAAGTTTGTCTATTTAGATATTTTGAAGCAAAATGTTAAGCAGAGCGCAGAAAATTTTAAACAAGTTTGCTTTCTACCAAGACAATGACCCTAAGCACACATCTGCTGTTGCGAAGCTCTGGCTGATCCACCACTACCCTAAGCTATTGAGTCCTCCCCCACAATCCCCAGACTTAAATGTTATAGAGCATTTATGGTCTGAACAAGGTCGTAGAGTGTATAAAAACAGCTACAACAATATAACTGAACTAAAATCAGCGTTGATGATGAGTGGAACAATATTCCGCCGGAAGTGTGCTCCAATTTGGTCAATTCGATGCAAAACAGACTCAGAAGAGTTATTGAATCCAAATAATATGCTTCGAAATATTAATTTTTTTCTAAGTTGTTAAAAAGTCTGTATTTATTATTGTGTCCGATTATTAGTTTGATCTCAAAATATGAATAATTTTTGTTATTTTTTATTTATCTTATGAAAAAAAATTGTTGTTTTTTCTCTTTTTTGGTTTTATAGACAAATAAAATATTTTTTATAGTGAAATAAATCAAAAAGATTTTTCTTATTAAAAAAGATCTTGTTATAAAAGTACTTAAACTAAGTGTTATACCGATGTCCGATTATACGTTTGAACCACTGTATATAAAAACCTTGAGTTTGAAACTGTTTGCCATTATATCAACAACAATGCGGTGTCAAGTTGATACCATCATACATTTACCAGCAAATGCGGTTGATAGACATCAGAAGAAATACATACAAATGTGGTCATTTTGTATTAGTAATGTTCCTCTAGTACCAAGCAATGACGATAAACTTACATTATAGCGTATCTTCTTAATTCGTTAAAAATCTCCCTGAATTCCATTAACGTTTGCATAAGTGCAATATAAGTATATATCTGTGTATTTGTCGGCGAACATATTTGTTACGGTTAGTGTTAGTTGTCGCTTGCTGTTGGTTATTATATTGTATTGTACTGTTTGGTGAGGATTTTCTAATTTTAATTCGAATACAAATGCGTAAAATACTGCGTGTCACACACATATTTAAATCCTTGTTATAAGCTTCAAATGCAGCCAAGCTAAAGTGAACTAAATTCAACTCAACACGCATTATAATGATAACAATTGACATTAATACACAAATTTGTTTTTAAAACGATAACTAGACTGGACTCGATTATAATTACTAGGCGTTGCAACATGCTCATACAATTGTTTCGCATATGTTTGTGGAATTTGTTATGTTAAACACTATAAATAATGATACAGTAATCCCTCGATATTGGTTTCTGGAAATAACGAGGTAAACTAAATTTTAGGTAAATGTATTATTGCTTTTTTAGAGGTCTAGCGACGATTGTATTTATTAGGTAATGTTTGGATAGGATAATAAACTATCCTATTGTGATACATCAGTAGCTAGCTAAAGGCCGTTAAACATGTCGCACTTGATCAACAATCGACGTGTAGTGATCTTACCCATTGTAAAAATCTTACACAATTTTTACTATAATTTCGCCAAAAAAAACTAGAGTTTTATCCCTCCGCCTAATATGAAAGTATGTAGTAGTAAAACAAGTAAGAAAGTGCTATAGTCGGCTATAGTGCTATAGTCAAGCCCGACCATACGATACCCTTCACCACTAAGGTCAAAGATATTCTTTTTCATGTATAAAGACAAAAATTTGCTAAATTTTGCCATCAAACAAACATTTTTTAAAAACTTATATATTTAAGCTGTTTCCGTCAAGTGGACTTATATGAGAGCTAGGGTCAAATGTTAACCGATTATCTTAAAATATGGCAAGTTGATTACAGTTCTCATTATCTTCAGAGTTATGAGCTTTTCAGAGAGTTTGTATGAAAGCTATGGTCAAATGTAGCCAAAATATCAATTCTGGAAAGTGGGACCTATGGGAGGTACCATAAATAATACACCGATTTTGACGATTTTTAACAGCCATGGTCAAACTATCAAAAACTGATCTTTGCCAAATTTCATCAAATTATCTTAAGAATTGCGACCTGCATATATCGACGCTTTATATTCAAACAGTGCTATCTACATTTTCGACCAAAATGGTTTTTAATGGAAACGTGTTCCTTGGCTTATTTCTCATATGTTATATAAATTTTAAGCAAGAAAAATAATTTTAAAACATTTTTTTTAATAAATTGTGTTTGTGCTATCTATACATAATCAAAAAATAATACTATTTACATTAAAAATATTTGTGGAAATAATAACAATTGTTATAAAATATACATTGTAATTTGTGATAAACCAACAAAATGGACCACAATTTCCTGCAACGTACTGTAATCATGGATTTCTAAAATATACTCGGCCTTTGACCTTAACAGATTGTAAGTAAATGTCATATAAGAAAGAGAATACCCTGAATTATATTGACATATTTATAATAAATCTTGTTTTATTCAAAAAACTTGTTATTTTAATTAAAATTCATGATATTTTGATAAAAGCTTCAATTTTCGTTATATTTTATTTTTTTCTTGTTAAAATAATGCTATCTACTTGCTTTAGTACTTGAAACGATAAAATTTTAACTCGTAAAAAGTGCTATCTACTATAGAACCGAAAATATAAGGAGTTAATAAAAAAACTTAATTTGTACAAGATCTTAGCCCCGATTTGTATGGTATTGTAAAACAAAGTTTATTTATTTCTCTTATAGTTAATGACAAAAACAGTTTTTTCCCTCTCCTGTAAAATTGTGAATTTGTAGATAGCACTTTTTGAATATAAACAATCGATATACTTCTGAATAAAAGCAGATATAATTTTTCCACTAAAGTTTTTGTTCTAAGTTTTTATACACTTTTTAAATATTGTTATTAGTGATTCATTTTGTGTAGTTTTTAGAAATGTCTGTGGTTTAGTTTTTTCGAAAATTGAAGTGAATTTGAGATAGTTAAATAACTAGTGAAAATCATAAGAATCAAAATTTTGGAAGGCCATATCTAAGAAAAAGGAGTTAAAAGAGGTTACGCATAAATTGGATCTTCTACTGTTAAGTACTAGTAGTATATATTTCGAATTTGAGTCGCATTCTCCTGCCGGCCTATTTACCAGAATCATTCTTTTTACATATTTTAAACATTTTTAATTACACCAGGGTGCAATTTAGTAAGAAAAAGGTCTATAAAATACTTGAAAATAATCTAAAGCAGTATTTTTTAAATGATTAGATTAAAATTTACTTTAGTTACCACCAAAAAACCAATTTAATATAACAAATTATATAATGAGTTCAAATAAGTATAAATGACCTGTATAATGAAAATTTGGGCGTGGCATTGAATTTTTCAGCCCACTTTGTTAGCCAACACTTTCTTGAGTTAAATTTTTACAATAAGATTGAGAAAAATGGAACAATACTTTGTTTTTAAGGAAATTCTGTATACAATACATATACACAGGTGGTGGCCACATTACAATGAACAAATAAAAAATGCAGAGAGAACATGAAAATCACAGTCTTGAACAGTTTTTCATGAATTTTCAACATTTTATTGAAATATTGAGCTTTTTTTATGTTTTTTGATATAATAATAAATCTTGATTAATGCACAAATTTTTTCAGAAATTTAAATATATCTCTCAAACTACTCATCCAAATTTTACAAATTATATATAATAAGGTAGACAAAAGGCCTGTACATAAATGAAAATTATTGAATATTTTTCAAAATTATTAAACACATTTTATTAATGTATCTTATATGTCTCCTTTTATTTAGCCAACCACTTTTAATTTTTCCATATAATTTATACAATATAAAGAAAGGACCATAATATGTCAGCTTAGTAAATATCAGTCAAAAATATGAAGAAATAAACAAGTTATTGATTTTTTGCCTTATTTTACCATGGATTGTTACAAAATTACATATACTTGCTGGTATTAATATAAAGTTCATTTAATGACCATAACTGACATAGTTTATAATTTAATAGCTTTTAACTGGAGTTTGTGGCATTTTAGTGGTTACCGGGAGCGGTTTTTATATGAAAGCTATGGTCAAAAATGGACCGATTCCTATAAAATTTGACATACTGACTGAAAGTCGCATAAAACTTCTCTGTTCTAAATTGAGTAGTCATAGATTTTTCAATTTTATTCAATTTATCAGCATAAATGTGATTCCCGGGGCAGGGTTATATGGGAGCTCTAACTAAATGTGAACCGATTTTACCCATTTTCAGCACACAATTTCTATAACATATCGAAAATACTTTTGCTAAATTTTGTCTCTCTAGCTCTTGTAGTTAAGGTGCTATGGCGCTTTTCTCTGACGGAAAGACGGACATAAACCGTCTATTCTTTTTGTATTTTTGTGTTTCCGTAAGTTTTTTATTTGGGAGCTATGGTCAAATAGTAGCCGATTGTAACAAAATTTTACACACTGACTGGCATTCACATAAAACTTCCTTTTGGAAAATTTTGTTGCTGTAGCCTTTTTCGTTAAGGCGCTATCGCGCTTTTGTTTGACGTACAGACAGACACAAACCCCCTTTTCTTTTTGTATTTTTGTGTTTCTGTAAGTCTTTCATATGGGAGTCAAATGGTGACCAATTGTGACAAAATTTTGCATTGACATAAGACCTCCTCGTGCTGAATTTAGTGGTTATATCTGTTATAGTTTTAGTTTTTAGTTTTTTAGTTTTTATTGGCATTTAAGTGCATTTTAGGTGAAATCTGTTTCCGTAAGTTTTTTATATGGGAGCTATGACTAAATTTAAACCGATTTTGATGAAATTTTATATGGTGCCTAGGGCTTATGCACAACTTCTATATACCAAATTTTATCATCATAGCTATTATAGTTTGTTAGTTATTAGCAATTAAGCGGTTAGCGTAGGCGAGGTTATACGGCAGCTATGGTCAAATGTTAACCGATTTTGCCCAATTTCAATAACAAAATTTTCCCAGAGATGAGGAATTTTCTTTTATTAAGTTTCAGTGAGCTAGCTCCTTTCGTTTAGGCGTTATCGTGATTTCAACAGACAGATATACGGGCGAGGTTATACGGCAGCTATGGTCAAATGTTAACCGATTTTGCCCAATTTCAATACCAAAATTTTCCCAAAGATGAGGAATTTTCTTTTATTAAGTTTCAGTGAGCTAGCTCCTTTCGTTAAGGCGTTATCGTGATTTCAACAGACAGACAGACATCGCTCAATCGTCTTTGAATTTCATAAGGATCGTTTTTGATTTTTGAGGCAATATTAAGGAAATTACAAACGGTATGACAATCTCAATATACCCCCATTCTTTTTGATGGTGGTATAAAAGTATTCATAAAGACTATTGGCACTCTACTATACACTCTTGAGCAAAGTTGCGGAACCAAATAGTTTGGTTTTAAGGACATTTTTATTTTTTGTATTACTAAATTATTTACATACATTTATGTATTAATATTTTCTGTATAACACAAATTATTGTTATCACTTCAAATTCCGCCATTTTAATTTTGGCTATTTAAATTATTACTTAAATTTGAACAGTGGATATTGGAAATCAAAAAGAAGTGAGAATGTACTAAAGTCGATTGATAGCCTGTAAGGTCAAGTGTGGACTGATTGTCCACAAGTCTGGAAGATTTTTTAAAGTAGGCAGCAAAAATATTTGTTTTTAATTTTGTCATTATATTTTAGGCTAGACTTGAATTTTGAATCAAATGAATGTTTATCTGTCTGCATGTTCTTTATAGAAAAGTAAACTATGCATTTGATCATGTTATGCTCTTTAGCAAAGTTGTTGCGGATAAGTCGACGAAGGTTTCTTAGTTGGTATAACCAATTTCCGAAAGGTGGCGCTACTGAATATTACTCAAAGTGAATTAAATCGTAAACGATGCATTTGATAGCATATCATGATATTTAGCAAAGTTGTTGCACATGAGTCGACGAAGGTTACACAGTTAGTATGACAGGTGGCGCCACTGAAAACTAATTAAATTAATAAATTAATAAAAAAAACTAATTAAATCGTAAACTGTGCATTTGATCAGGCTTAAATCTTTTGCAAAGTTGTTACACATGAGTCGACGGAAAATTCTAAGTTGATATGACCAATTTCCAAAATTATTCAAAATGAATGAATGTAAACTGGTTCAAATGATCATATGCCCACTGTTCCTCTTATAATGTATTAAATCTAAATGGCACTTTTAAATTTAAGTTCACGTGATTATTTTAAATACTAATATTTTGTCGCAGTCATTTGTTATACTACTCCCGGCCAATTTATATATTCAAGTTTATTGTAAATTTATGTAAATGTACAAATTGTTTGTTTAATAAAATCATAAATTAATATTTCAGATAATAAATGTTTGTTTTATAGCAAAATCTTTTTATTACCATTTTTTTATTGCACGTAATGTTTGTTATTAGTAATTTTTATACCCACCATCAAAAAGAATGGGGGGTATATTGAGATTGTCATTCCGTTTGTAATTTCCTTAATATTGGTTCAAAAATCAAAAACGATATATATTCTGAATCCTTATGAAATTCTAAGACGATTGAGCTATGTCCGTCTGTCTGTCCGTCTGTCTGTCCGTCTGTCTGTCTGTCTGTCTGTCTGTCTGTTGAAATCACGATAACGTCTACACGAAAAGAGCTAGTTAACTGAAACTTAGCAAAAACATTCTTTATCTATGAGAAAATTTTGGTATTGAAATTGGGCAAAATCGGTTAGCATTTGACCATAGCTCCCGTATAACCTTGTCTAGGCTAATTGCTTATTTGCTAATAAATGACAAATTATAACAGTTATGATGACAAAATTTGGTATCTAGAAGTTTTAGATAAGCACTAGGCAGCATATAAAATTTCATCGAAATCGGTTCACATTTAGCCATAGCTCCCATACAAAAAACTTACGAAAACAGCCTAAATTTCACCCAAAATACACTTAAATACCAATAAATCTAAAAGTATAACAGATATAACCACTAAATTTGGCACAAGAAAGTCTTATATCAATGCCAGCTAGTGTGCAAAATTTTGTCGCAAGCGGTCACCATTTGACCTAGCTCCCATATAAAAAACTTACGAAAACACAAAAATTCAAAAAGAAAAGGGGATTTATGTCCGTCTGTCCGTCATATAAAATCGTGATAGCTCCTTAACTACAAGAGCTAGTAAGACTGAATTAAGCACAAGGAAGTCTTATGTCAATGCCAGCCAGTGTGCAAAATTTCGTCACAATCGGTCACCATTTGACCATAGCTCCCATATAAAAAACTTATGGAAACACAAAAATACATAAAGAAAAGGTTGTTTATGTCCGTCTGTCCGTCAGATAAAAGCACGATAGCGCCTTAACGAAAAGAGCTAGAGGGACAAAATTTTACAAAAGTATTTTGGATATCTTGAAAAAGATGTGTGTTGAAAATGGACAAAATCGGTTCAAATTTAGTTAGAGCTCCCATATAACCCCGCCCCGGGAAACACATTAATGCTGATAAATTGAATACAATTGTAATAGCTATGACGATTAAATTTAAAATAGTGAAGTTTTATGCAATTTTTGATCAGTTTATCAAATTTTATAGGAATCAGTCCATATTTGACTTTAGCTTTCATGTGAAAAACACTCACGGAAACCAAAAATTTTAGCAAAGGCCAGTTAAAAGCTATTAAATTAGAAACTATGATAGCTATGGCCACTAAATTTTGCAAGATAAAGCTCTCTATATATACCAGCCAGTGTGTAAAATTTTGTTATAATCGGTCAACATTTGGCTATAATTCTTATATATATAACATCCCCTTTTTATATCTACAATCAAAAAGATTTGGAGGTACATTCATTATATTAAGATTGCACCTATGAAATTATATAGGCATCAATCAATGTTCAGCCCAGACTTTATATATGATGAATGCATTAGGAACTCATAACGAAATATATGGACCTGTCGTATTACTATTAACGTGTTTAGCCTAACTACATATTAAGCACAACGAAAAGTATTTAACAACTTATTAATGTAAAACTATACCTGGTTATGAGACCGAATTTTGATCAAAGTAAATACTGGGGAAACCACTAAAATATTTTTGAATGTTGAACTATAAAGCTACGGAAACCTAATTTAGTCCAAAGGTTTTACCAACAATACCAAATAGCTTAGCGATTTTTCCAGTTTTGGTGCAGATTTTGAATTAGCTGCACCCTTGTAGATATATGAGATATGTTTCTAAATTTAACACAACTTGATGGTGGGTACATAAGATTCGGCACAGCCGAATATAACACTCTTACTTGTTCAGATTGTGATTAATTTGTAGGTACAAAGAACCCAGTAAAATGTATCGGAAAAATGTCTCTATCATTTTGAGATATGAAATGTCTATATTTTTTCTATAAAAAGCTCAGAATAAAAACAATTTTTTTGCCTTTTTTTAATTTTTAAAGTTTTGAGATCTTGAGATCCCGGCTCTATTTGCTGGGATTTTTTCTGGAAATTATTATTGCTCTACCAATTGTTGAGTTTATAATAAAATAAAGTTTATTATATATATACTTTTTTTGTAATATTTAATTATTTTCGCTGCTGTTGTTTTTTCTTTGATGTTTGTTAAATGTTTGTTTAAATGTTGTTTGTATATTGATTTGATTTTTCGATTAACACTTTTTACAAAAAATTATATTAATTTCCATGAGTTCACATAATAAACTGATTTCTGATTTATCAGGTTAAAAAAAAAACACAAAATGAAATCTTTTCGTTAAAAAAATTTTCTATAGAATAATTTTTTTAAAACAAATTTCTATAGAAAAATTTTCGTTAAAAAAATTTTTCTATAGAAAAATTTTCGTTAAAAAAATTTTTCTATAGAAAAATTTTCGTTAAAAAAATTTTTCCAAGGGAAAAGTTTTGTTAAAAAAATTTTTCCTCTTTTCGTAAAAAAAAAATTTTCTATAGAAAAATTTTAGTTAAAAGAATTTTTCTATAGACAAATTTTCGTTAAAAAAATTTTTCTATAGAAAAATTTTCGTTAAAAAAATTTTTCTATAGAAAAATTTTCGTTAAAAAAATGTTTCTATAGAAAAATTTTCGTTAAAAAAATGTTTCTATAGAAAAATTTTCGTTAAAAAAATTTTTCTATAGAAAAATTTTCGTTAAAAGAATTTTTCTATAGAAAAATTTTCGTTAAAAAAATTTTTCTATAGAAAAATTTTCGTTAAAAAATTTTTTCTATAGAAAAATTTTCGTTAAAAAAATTTTTCTATAGAAAAATTTTCGTTAAAAAAATTTTTCTATAGAAAAATTTTCGTTAAAAAAATTTTTCTATAGAAAAATTTTCGTTAAAAAAATTTTTCTATAGAAAAATTTTCGTTAAAAAAATTTTTCTATAGAAAAATTTTCGTTAAAAAAATTTTTCTATAGAAAAATTTTCGTTAAAAAAATTTTTCTATAGAAAAATTTTCGTTAAAAAAATTTTTCTATAGAAAAATTTTCGTTAAAAAAATTTTTCTATAGAAAAATTTTCGTTAAAAAAATTTTTCTATAGAAAAATTTTCGTTAAAAAAATTTTTCTATAGAAAAATTTTCGTTAAAAAAATTTTTCTATAGAAAAATTTTCGTTAAAAATATTTTTCTATAGAAAAATTTTCGTTAAAAAAATTTTTCTATAAAAAAATTTTCGTTAAAAAAATATTTCTATAGAAAAATTTTTCGTTAAAAAAATTTTTCTAAAGAAAAATTTTCGTTAAAAAAATTTTTCTATAGAAAAATTTTCATTAGAAAAATTTTTCTATAGAAAAATTTTCGTTAAAAAAATTTTTCTATAGAAAAATTTTCATTAAAAAAAATTTTCTATAGAAAAATTTTCGTTAAAAAAAATTTTCTTTAGAAAAAAATTTTTCTATAGAAAAATTTTTCTATAGAAAAAAATTTTTCTATAGAAAAATTTTCGTTAAAAAAATTTTTCTATAGAAAAATTTTCGTTAAAAAAATTTTTCTATAGAAAAATTTTCGTTAAAAAAATTTTTCTATAGAAAAATTTTCGTTAAAAAAATTTTTCTATAGAAAAATTTTCGTTAAAAAAATTTTTCTATAGAAAAATTTTCGTTAAAAAAATTTTTCTATAGAAAAATTTTCGTTAAAAAAATTTTTCTATAGAAAAATTTTCGTTAAAAAAATTTTTCTATAGAAAAATTTTCGTTAAAAAAATTTTTCTATAGAAAAATTTTCGTTAAAAAAATTTTTCTATAGAAAAATTTTCGTTAAAAAAATTTTTCTATAGAAAAATTTTCGTTAAAAAAATTTTTCTATAGAAAAATTTTCGTTAAAAAAATTTTTCTATAGAAAAATTTTCGTTAAAAAAATTTTTCTATAGAAAAATTTTCGTTAAAAAAATTTTTCTATAGAAAAATTTTCGTTAAAAAAATTTTTCTATAGAAAAATTTTCGTTAAAAAAATTTTTCTATAGAAAAATTTTCGTTAAAAAAATTTTTCTATAGAAAAATTTTCGTTAAAAAAATTTTTCTATAGAAAAATTTTCGTTAAAAAAATTTTTCTATAGAAAAATTTTCGTTAAAAAAATTTTTCTATAGAAAAATTTTCGTTAAAAAAATTTTTCTATAGAAAAATTTTCGTTAAAAAAATTTTTCTATAGAAAAATTTTCGTTAAAAAAATTTTTCTATAGAAAAATTTTCGTTAAAAAAATTTTTCTATAGAAAAATTTTCGTTAAAAAAATTTTTCTATAGAAAAATTTTCGTTAAAAAAATTTTTCTATAGAAAAATTTTCGTTAAAAATATTTTTCTATAGAAAAATTTTCGTTAAAAAAATTTTTCTATAAAAAAATTTTCGTTAAAAAAATGTTTCTATAGAAAAATTTTAGTTAAAAAAATTTTTCTAAAGAAAAATTTTCGTTAAAAAAATTTTTCTATAGAAAAATTTTCATTAGAAAAATTTTTCTATAGAAAAATTTTCGTTAAAAAAATTTTTCTATAGAAAAATTTTCATTAAAAAAAATTTTCTATAGAAAAATTTTCGTTAAAAAAAATTTTCTTTAGAAAAAAATTTTTCTATAGAAAAATTTTTCTATAGAAAAAAATTTTTCTATAGAAAAATTTTCGTTAAAAAAATTTTTCTATAGAAAAATTTTCGTTAAAAAAATTTTTCTATAGAAAAATTTTCGTTAAAAAAATTTTTCTATAGAAAAATTTTCGTTAAAAAAATTTTTCTATAGAAAAATTTTCGTTAAAAAAATTGTTCTATAGAAAAATTTTCGTTAAAAAAATTTTTCTATAGAAAAATTTTCGTTAAAAAAATTTTTCTATAGAAAAATTTTCGTTAAAAAAATTTTTCTATAGAAAAATTTTCGTTAAAAAAATTTTTCTATAGAAAAATTTTCGTTAAAAAAATTTTTCTATAGAAAAATTTTCGTTAAAAAAATTTTTCTATAGAAAAATTTTCGTTAAAAAAATTTTTCTATAGAAAAATTTTCGTTAAAAAAATTTTTCTATAGAAAAATTTTCGTTAAAAAAATTTTTCTATAGAAAAATTTTCGTTAAAAAAATTTTTCTATAGAAAAATTTTCGTTAAAAAAATTTTTCTATAGAAAAATTTTCGTTAAAAAAATTTTTCTATAGAAAAATTTTCGTTAAAAAAATTTTTCTATAGAAAAATTTTCGTTAAAAAAATTTTTCTATAGAAAAATTTTCGTTAAAAAAATTTTTCTATAGAAAAATTTTCGTTAAAAAAATTTTTCTATAGAAAAATTTTCGTTAAAAAAATTTTTCTATAGAAAAATTTTCGTTAAAAAAATTTTTCTATAGAAAAATTTTCGTTAAAAAAATTTTTCTATAGAAAAATTTTCGTTAAAAAAATTTTTCTATAGAAAAATTTTCGTTAAAAAAATTTTTCTATAGAAAAATTTTCGTTAAAAAAATTTTTCTATAGAAAAATTTTCGTTAAAAAAATTTTTCTATAGAAAAATTTTCGTTAAAAAAATTTTTCTATAGAAAAATTTTCGTTAAAAAAATTTTTCTATAGAAAAATTTTCGTTAAAAAAATTTTTCTATAGAAAAATTTTCGTTAAAAAAATTTTTCTATAGAAAAATTTTCGTTAAAAAAATTTTTCTATAGAAAAATTTTCGTTAAAAAAATTTTTCTATAGAAAAATTTTCGTTAAAAAAATTTTTCTATAGAAAAATTTTCGTTAAAAAAATTTTTCTATAGAAAAATTTTCGTTAAAAATATTTTTCTATAGAAAAATTTTCGTTAAAAAAATTTTTCTATAAAAAAATTTTCGTTAAAAAAATGTTTCTATAGAAAAATTTTAGTTAAAAAAATTTTTCTAAAGAAAAATTTTCGTTAAAAAAATTTTTCTATAGAAAAATTTTCATTAGAAAAATTTTTCTATAGAAAAATTTTCGTTAAAAAAATTTTTCTATAGAAAAATTTTCATTAAAAAAAATTTTCTATAGAAAAATTTTCGTTAAAAAAAATTTTCTATAGAAAAATTTTCGTTAAAAAAAATTTTCTTTAGAAAAAAATTTTTCTATAGAAAAATTTTTCTATAGAAAAAAATTTTTCTATAGAAAAATTTTCGTTAAAAAAATTTTTCTATAGAAAAATTTTCGTTAAAAAAATTTTTCTATAGAAAAATTTTCGTTAAAAAAATTTTTCTATAGAAAAATTTTCGTTAAAAAAATTTTTCTATAGAAAAATTTTCGTTAAAAAAATTTTTCTATAGAAAAATTTTCGTTAAAAAAATTTTTCTATAGAAAAATTTTCGTTAAAAAAATTTTTCTATAGAAAAATTTTCGTTAAAAAAATTTTTCTATAGAAAAATTTTCGTTAAAAAAATTTTTCTATAGAAAAATTTTCGTTAAAAAAATTTTTCTATAGAAAAATTTTCGTTAAAAAAATTTTTCTGTAGAAAAATTTTCGTTAAAAAAATTTTTCTATAGAAAAATTTTCGTTAAAAAATTTTTCTATAGAAAACTTTTCGTTAAAAAAATTTTTCTATAGAAAAATTTTCGTTAAAAAAATTTTTCTATAGAAAAATTTTCGTTAAAAAAATTTTTCTAAAGAAAAATTTTCGTTAAAAAAATTTTTCTAAAGAAAAATTTTCGTTAAAAAAATTTTTCTATATAAAAATTTTCATTAGAAAAATTTTTCTATAGAAAAATTTTCGTAAAAAAAAATTTTTCTATAGAAAAATTTTCGTTAAAAAAAATTTTCTATAGAAAAATTTTCGTTAAAAAAATTTTTCTATAGAAAAAAATTTTTCTATAGAAAAATTTTCGTTAAAAAAATTTTCGTTAAAAAAATTTTTCTATAGAAAAATTTTCGTTAAAAAAATTTTTCTATAGAAAAATTTTCGTTAAAAAAATTTTTCTATAGAAAAATTTTCGTTAAAAAAATTTTTCTAAAGAAAAATTTTCGTTAAAAAAATTTTTCTAAAGAAAAATTTTCGTTAAAAAAATTTTTCTAAAGAAAAATTTTCGTTAAAAAAATTTTTCTATATAAAAATTTTCATTAGAAAAATTTTTCTATAGAAAAATTTTCGTAAAAAAAAATTTTTCTATAGAAAAATTTTCGTTAAAAAAAATTTTCTATAGAAAAATTTTCGTTAAAAAAATTTTTCTATAGAAAAAAATTTTTCTATAGAAAAATTTTCGTTAAAAAAATTTTCGATAAAAAAATTTTTCTATAGAAAAATTTTCGTTAAAAAAATTTTTCTATAGAAAAATTTTCGTTAAAAAAATTTTTCTATAGAAAAATTTTCGTTAAAAAAATTTTTCTATAGAAAAATTTTCGTTAAAAAAATTTTTCTATAGAAAAATTTTCGTTAAAAAAATTTTTCTATATAAAAATTTTCATTAGAAAAATTTTTCTATAGAAAAATTTTCGTAAAAAAAAATTTTTCTATAGAAAAATTTTCGTTAAAAAAAATTTTCTATAGAAAAATTTTCGTTAAAAAAATTTTTCTATAGAAAAAAATTTTTCTATAGAAAAATTTTCGTTAAAAAAATTTTCGTTAAAAAAATTTTTCTATAGAAAAATTTTCGTTAAAAAAATTTTTCTATAGAAAAATTTTCGTTAAAAAAATTTTTCTATAGAAAAATTTTCGTTAAAAAAATTTTTCTATAGAAAAATTTTCGTTAAAAAAATTTTTCTATAGAAAAATTTTCGTTAAAAAAATTTTTCTATAGACAAATTTTCGTTAAAAAAATTTTTCTATAGACAAATTTTCGTTAAAAAAATTTTTCTATAGACAAATTTTCGTTAAAAAAATTTTTCTATAGAAAAATTTTCGTTAAAAAAATTTTTCTATAGAAAAATTTTCGTTAAAAAAATTTTTCTATAGAAAAATTTTCGTTAAAAAAATTGTTCTATAGAAAAATTTTCGTTAAAAAAATTTTTCTATAGAAAAATTTTCGTTAAAAAAATTTTTCTATAGAAAAATTTTCGTTAAAAAAATTTTTCTATAGAAAAATTTTCGTTAAAAAAGACATACCATTTTTTTTTTAATAATTTTCAAATATCTTTATTACATTTTGGTTATAGATTGAAATTTTCAAATCCCGTTCACTTCTTGGTACATTTGTTTGACTTATCAAAAATCAGTTGTTCACATGGAGGATTTTGTACATAGTCGGCGCAAACAGCACAAGCTTGCTCATAATAGCTAAAATAAGTACCGACGGGACAATTTTTAATAAGTGGGTTATATAATCCTTGACATTCGTAGTACTGCAATTCGTTTTGATAGTTGGGAAACTTTTTATATACATCATTGCCAATGCATGTGGGCACAAAAGTCGATGTATAGCTTTTAGAATTATCTACACAAGTTGTAAGGGGAACTGGAGTTGACGGTGCTGGTGTTGGTGTGGCAGCAAGCTTTTGACAGTTGCTCTTGGCTGTAACACTTTCACATGGCGGGAATGGTATATATTCAGAACATCTAGCACATTTTTGTTGTCCAAAATAGAAAAGTGTATAGTTAGGACAGGTCTCTAAAACGGGATTTCCTACGCCTTGACATCTAACGTATTGACCCGGATTTGGATAATAAGGCCAGAGGACGCCAATATCACCTGCAGCACAATAGCTGCTCATTTGAGTGGCATACTGTGGAGTGGTGGAGCAGCTAAAGGCCAAGGCATAATGTGTCACAGCCAAAATACTTGCAATACTTAGAACTAAAATGAAAATAATATGATTTATATTCTGTTTGTTTATAAGAAAATCACTTACTTAGTTTCATGTTATTTTTATTAGTGTTTTCCCAAAGCTTTTCGCGAAATCACTAAATAATTTTACTATTAGATTTTCGGTTTTTATAGATTTGTTTCTGTTGAAATGTCTTAAATTTGCTGCAAATATTACAAATATTTCTTTGCCAAAATTATCTTTTAATTAGTTCTTTAATATAGTAAAACTCATTTTTAATCAATACAAAAGTAATTTAGATTAGACAAATTTTAGGAAGACCTTAAAAAGGCTAAATACTTTTCAAACTGCAGATATCAGAAAGAATTAATAGATTTTTGAACATTTTAATATTAACATTTTTAAGAGGTTTTTTATATTTTAATATCACAAAATAATAAAATGTCAACATGTATGTTTGAAACTGATTGACTAACTGTCCGACTTAACTTTTCTTCATCGGTTCCGGTCCAAATGCCATAATATAATCAACAATATTACATTTGACCTCCAGGAGCATGGTTTATCTTTAACCTCTAAATTACCAGAACTGAATTACAAAATTATATAGTGCATGCTTAGCTGTTACAGTAAAAAGTCTATAAAAAATATTCACATCGAACAAAAACTGTAAAATGTTGCAAAACTGTTAAAAAGCTGTATAAGTACTGTCACTTTTTCAAAGACTTCGGTTGTAGCTAGGGTTGCCAGTCAGGCTGGATTAGACTGGATTGTACAGCTTTTTTAGTGCTTGTCCAGTGTCAAGCTAAAATTTAATTTGTCCAGCTGAAAGGTGAAGAGTTGAAATTTCTTTTTATAAAAAAAGGACGCCATTAAAACTTTTGCAAAAGTGTATTTTTTTTCTTTTTACTTAAGTTATTTATGTGTTGATTAATTGATTGCATGATCAAGTTCATTATACCCTTCACCACCATAGTTTCAAAGGGTATTATAAGTTTGTGCTGATGTATGTAAAGCATAGAAATATTTGTCTTAGACCCATATTTTAGTATATCAATAGGCTTAGAATCACTTTCTGAGTCGATTTATCGATGTCCGTCCGTCTGGCTGGCTGACTGGACCCATGTAAAACTTGTAATCAAACTACAGGTCGCAATTCTAAAGGTAATTTGATGAAATTTGGCACAGATAATTTTTTAGATAATGGGACTATGGCTATTGAAATTGGTCAAAATCGGTTCATTATTTATGGTACCTCCTATAGGTCCCACTTCCCGGAATTGATATATTGGCCACAAAAGTCAATATTTTTTCATGAAATTTATAGCAAATACTGCTTATATAAACTTAAATCACTGTACTAAATTTTGTTGAAATCGGCCCAAATTTGATCATAGCTCCCATACAAACTCTTTTCTCAAAACGCACTAAATAAGACAAAATTCACTTAAACGCTCGTAAATCCGAAGATAATGAGAATTTAAAGTTTATTTTTTGTATACATAACTTTTGTAACATCTGTAATCAACTTGCTAAGTTTCGAGATAATCGGTCCCTATTTGACCCTAGCTCTTATATAAGTCCAAATGGCGGAAACATCTTAAATTTATAAGTTTTGAGAAAATGTTTGTATGATGGCAAAATTTATGGTCGGGCTTGACCGACTATAGCACTTTCTTACTTGTTTTGTAATAAAATTATCCTCTATCAAATTTCCCATTGCACTTACTTTACTTAAATCGTCTTTATCAAAAACCTATTAAGGTCAAAGGCTGAGCATATTTTAGAATTGACCAATTCGTAGGTCAAGCTTTGAAAGATTTTCCTATACTTGGTCTTTCTATCGAATTTTTGGACTTCTTCTTTTAAGAGCTTATTCGGGATTGTTTTCGAATACTTTTATTGCTGGAGTATTTTCACACATTCGCATAACATGTCGCAGGCCACACAACCGGTGCTGTTTGATGCGTTTTGATATCAACAATGAATAGTTGATGAAAACTAGTCCAAAGATTTTTCGTAAAATCTTCCTCTCAAAAACTCCAAGAATAGCTTCCTCTGCCTGTGGAAGCGCCTGTGATTCAACATCGTATAATAACACGGGTAGTATAAACATAAGCAGGCAGATAAGAAATAAAGCTCTCTCTAAAGCTTTATTTCTTATCTGCCTGCTTATGCCAAAATAGCATTTGTTGGCAAGTATTGATTTAGAAACGTATGTCGTAATTTATGTTGACGGCGGTACCAAGGTAAACAAACCTCGTAGCTGTAGTTCTCAACGATCACATGTGGTCCAATTCATGAGGATTACCTGCTTGTAGGAACCAGCAGTTTTGTTTTGAATTATTGACAACTAGACCCATTTTATTAGACTCCTTCTCGATACTTGAAAAGGCGACAGTCAAATGTGCGTCCCATGATATCAATGTCATTGACAAACGCAAGTTTGATATTACCAATAATATCGCAGTTACAACAACAACAAACACAAGTAGCTGTTGAAAATTGTTTCAGATTTAATTATTAGCTGCCGCATCTCGGACGATTTCATTTTCTCTCTCGGTTAATTACGGTATTCGCAATTTGGTTTATCAAAAATTAAATGATTGGTCGAAGTAAATTGTCAAAGCAAGTTTTTTATTATTAATGTCCAGCTAATTTTTGGGTTGTCAAGCTTTTTTCCTTTTGTCCAGCTTTTTCAGGATTTGTGTCTGGCAACTCTAGTTGTAACTCTTTGAAACAAAAATTGAAAAAGACCTTCGATTTATTTTAAGACATACAGGAATTGATTAAAGGGGGTAAATTCATTATTTGTCTTCTCTGGCGTTTGTTATAACTTGTAATTTTTTTTTGGTAGTTGTCACTGTAGATAAGAATTTAATAGAAACATTTTCTGTTAGAAAAAAACAATTTTAATTAATAAAAGATAACTTACTTAAAAATATTAATCCACTTTCAACCTCTGTTTCGTTTTTACAATAGCAACTTTGACATTGCCTAATTAATGAATTATTTTATCTAGCGAGTTAAAGACTTAGTCAGAGGTATCACAAGACGCCGCACTTACTTCTACTTTATTTCATATCTTTATAAAAGACTTTTAAACTTCAAATCTTATCTACTTACTGGCTGATGAAAGTTGAGTTTGCCATTCAAGCAAAGACAAAGAGGTTGGAGGTATGAGGCAAAACATGATTTAACCTCGATTTGCATACAATCTGAGAATCTCGGATGTACCCAGCAAAACTTTCCATCAACAAATCTTATATTCTTAAACAAGCAATAATTGTACATATATATATATATATATATATATATATATATATATATATATATATATATATATATATATATATATATATATTTATATATATATATATATTTATATATACATATATATATACGGGTAAAAACGGGTAAAAAGGGGAACAAATTAAAAACGCTATATCTCCTAAAGTAATAGATATAGAAACAAAATTAATTAATTAATTTTAAATAGTATGAAAATAAGCTGACAGGTGTTTAGTACTTTTTTGAAACTATGTCCTATAGGGGGTAAAAAGGAGTGAAAATAGTTTTTTTGGTACCCTTTTAACCCACTCTTATATTTTCAACTAAAGAATATAGAAAGAAACTTTGTACTGCAATCAATAGATGTGAAAGAAGCATTAAACACGTATTTGGTACTTTTTTGATTTTGGGGCCAAAATGGGTAAACAAGCGATTAAATGATAAATTAACATCTCAAAAAGTAATATGAATAGGAACATTTTGTTAACTGCGTTTTAATAAAATGTATGTTCTTTCTAGAATAGTAAACTGTGAATTTGATTATATTATGCTCTTTAGCGAAGATGTTGCGGATAAGCCGGCGAAGGTTTTTAAGTTGACAATACTTTCCGACAGATGGTGCCACTGAAAATGACTAAAAATTAATTAAATCGCAATCTGTACATTTGATCATGCTATGATCTTTAGCAAAGTTGTTGCGCATGAGCCGGCGAAGGCTTTTTAGTCGATATTATTAATGTCCGATAGGTGGCGCTACTGAAACTTACTCAAAGTCAATTTAATCGTAAGCTGTACATTTAATCATGCTACAATCTTTAGCAAAGTTGTAGCACATGAGCCGACGAAGGTTTCTTAGTTGGTATGAATAAATTTCGATAGGTGGCGCCACTAAAATTTACTCAAAGTCAAGCTAATAGTAAGCAGTACATTTAATCATGCTATAATCTTCAGCAAAGTTGTTACGGATAAGCCGAAGAAGATTTGTAAATTGGAATGAGCAAACTCCGACAGGTGGCGCCACAGAAAATTACTCAAAGTGAATTAAATCGTAAACTGTGCATTTGATAATGTTATAATTATAAGCAAAGTTGTTACGCATAAGCAGATAAAGGTTTCTTAGTTGGTATAAACAACTTCATGTGGCGCCACTGAAAACTACTCAAAATGAATTAAATCGTAAGCTGTGTATTTGATCAGACTATAATCTTTAGCAAAGTTGTTGCACATGAGTCGACAAAGATTTCTGTTGGTATGACCAATTTTCAAAATTATTAAAATGAGTTAAACTGTAAACTATGCAAACTATGTGTTGGTCGGACAAAATAAATAAAATAATTCAAAATTAACTTAATATTTGTACAATGTCTGCTCTAAATTTATTTTAGCACTTTATAAAATAAAATATATCAAAACTTTAAAATTTGCCTCGAAATGCTTAGAAAGGCTCGATCAACCAGGTACTAATGAGTTAAACAGCTAAACTATTGAACACGAACAACTTACTTATTCGCTGTTTAAGTCATTATATTAACATGGGGATGTCATTGGAGGCAAGAACTTACCAATTGCAAAAAAGTAATGACTTGGGTAATCAATTGGATAACAACAACAAAAACTTTTTGTTGTTGTTTTATTAAAAAAAATATATTAAAAATATATTATGAGGGCTCGAACCCAGACCCCTACGACTGCTAGGCGGAGACTCTTTCACTGAGCTACTTCATATACTGAAAACTTAGCTGATTATAATTTATATATACAATTTTTATTTTTAGATCCAAAATCATGTGACAATAACTTTGTTTTTCTGCTTTGTTGTAATTTTTGTAAAAATATTTCTATACGATTTTTTGTATATGTTTTATGCATTTATTAAACAGTAAAGAAGTTTTTTTTTTAATAATTTTAAAATTTAAACAAAAAAACATCTTCCTTTTATATAATATTGACTCTTACTCACTTAAGTGACCTATAGTTACAACCTTTTAAGGTCAAAGTCCGAGCATATTTTAGAATTCTATGGACTTCGATCTCGTGCAAATATTCTTTAATTTTATAGGCCAAGCTTTGAACAATTTTCCTCTACTTGGTCTTTCCGTTGCAGTTTCGGGCGTCCTTTTTTAACATTAGGTGGTAGGACATTTTAATTCTAATTTTAGTCTCTTCATAGTAATTGTTTTTTCCAAGAGTGGGTTACTAGCCCGTCGACCTTATTCATATTTATCAATCTTATGGAAAAACTTTATGTATATGTTAGCTGGGGTGTTAAATTAGTTCCCCGAGTGATACCACGTGGAGGTTAGTGTCCACAGTTCAGCTGAAGGATGACCAAGATAAGTCTGGCCTTATTAAGTTAAGACCAATCAGAACCGTATTTGATATCCAACATCCCCTACATAATCAAAGTTGTCTATTGATGTATTTTTTCATTACCGTGAGTTAGTTTTCCATTTTTTTTACAGAAGGTAATATTCAATTTCAAAAATCATTTTAAAAGACTTTTTTAATAAAAAACAAGTAAGAGTGCTATATTCGGCTATGCCGAACCCTAAATATCCTTCACCAATGGTGTTACAAAAGTAAAGTACAGAAATGAAAGAGTTTTTGGTCAATTACAAGTATGTATCTTTCTGAAGACTGATTTAGGTGAGTCCCACAAAAATACTAATATATGTATATTGATTTTCGAATCTGAAAAAATTTATAATCTTTTAATTTAATTTTTAGACGATATATGAATAATACTTTAATTAGTTTTATATTGGGTCTACATTTTGGAGGTAGATTGAAATACAAACAATTTTAGAAATTACACAACATTGTAACATTTCGCACCTTGAGAGAGGTCGTATTTAAATGCATATATCTTTAAAATTAGAGGAACGATTAAATGGTTGCTTTTATGAGAATATTTAGCGGACCTATTTAGATGAGACTTTTGGCAATAACAGTTACGTAAGATATGATATCAAGTTTGATGAGCTTCTACATACCGACATAACTTACATGTATAGGTATTAGATGTTAATAGTGTTCTACGAAGTACACTATTAAATTGCAACATATAGTTCTACTTACAACTGAGATATAGTCAAAACTCGAAATTCGAGGCTAAATGACAATTTTTTTATTTTCTATAAACACCCGAGATATCGCCAAAATTCAAAATTCGATGAGAATTAAAATTTTTTTTAATAACTATATTTTTCAAAATAACTAGGTTTTTTTAAAAAACTATGTTTTTTTTTAAAAAAGTTTTCTGAATTTTAAGAAATCATTCAACGCAATACACTATTGAATTTCATCAAAATCGGTAGATTAGTAACTGAGATATCGCCAAAGCAAAATATGTCGATCTGCACAAATTTGGCATATTGTAGAAAAAAAATTTTTAAAAAACAATATTTAAAAAAAAAAAATGAATTATATATCAGATTTTAGAAAATACTACATTGCAGCATGCTATTGAATTTCATCAAAATCGGTCTATAAACAACAGAATTCAAAATTCGGTGAGAATTTAAAAAAAAATTTGTTTAAAAAATTGTAAAAATATTTTTTTAATGAACTGTACATCAAATTTTAGGAAATCATTCAACGCAGCACACTATTAAATTTCATCAAAATCGCTGGATCAATAGGCGAGATATCACCAAAGCAAAAGATATCGATGAACGCAAATTGACATATTTAATTTTTTTTTTCTGAACAGTATTTAAAAAAAAAATGTTGAATTAGATATCAGATTTTAGAATATGCTCCAACGCAACACATTATTAAATTTTATCAGAATCGGTCTATAAATACCAGAGATATCGTCAAAATTCAAAATTCGATGAGAATTTAAAAAAAATTTAATTTCGTCAATTGTGTTTTTTTTAAATATTTTTGAACTGTATATCAAATTTTAGGAAATCATTCAATGCAGCACACTGTTGAATTTCATCAAAATCGCTAGATTAATAACTGAGATATCGCCATAGCAAAAGTTATGGATGTACGCAAATTGACAAATTTAATTTTTTTTTTTTTAATAAAACAGTATTTTGAAAAAAATAAATGTTTGAATTAGATAACAGATTTTAGAAAATACTCCAACGCAACATGCTATAAAATATTATCAAAATCGGTCTATAAACATCAGAGATATCGCCAAAATTCAAAATTCGATGAGAATTTAAACAATTTTTTTTTAAAATCTGTGTTTTTCATAAAAAGTTTTGAATTTCGTCAAAAAACTGTGTTTTTTTTTTAAAAAAGTTTTTTGAGTATATCAAATTTTAGGAAATCAATAAACGCGGCACAATATTGAATTTCATCAAAATCGGTAGATCAATAACCAAGATATCGCTAAAGCAAAAGCTATCGATGTACGCAAATTGACGAATTTTAAAAAATTAAAGAAAACAGTATATTTTAAAAACAAATTTTGAATTATATATCAGATTTCAGAAAATACGCTAATGCAACATGCTATTAAATTTTATTAAAATCGGTCGGTAAAAACCAGAGATATCGAAAAAATTCAAAATTCCATGAGAATTAAAATTTTTTTTTTAACTGTATATTTTAAAAAATTTTTTAAAATTCGTCATCGAAGTTTAGTGTTTTAGCGATATCTCTGGTGTTTATAGACCGATTTTAATGAAATTAAATAGCGTGCAGCGTAGGGAAATTTCCTAAAATCTGGTGTTTTACTCGTCTGGATACACAAACCAGGAGCTCAACAAACTTGATTTCAACAGACAGACAGGCTAAATCGACTCTCCTGGCGATTCTGAGTCAATCGGTATAATTTTTATGGGGTCTAATATACTCTTATAGGGTCTATAATACCCTTTCACCTATTGGTGAAGGGTATAACAAGTGAGAAAGTGCTATAGTCGGTCAAGCCCGACTATACGATACCCTTCACCACTAAGGTCAAATGTGTTTTTTTCCTGTATAAAGACAAATATTTCCTAAATTTTGCCATCATGCAAACATTTTCTCAAAACTTATATATTTAAGCTGTTTCCGTCATTTAGACTTATATGAGAGCTAGGTCAAATGTGGACCGAAATTTGGCAAATTGATAACAGATGCTACAAGAATTATGTATGCAAAAAATAGACTTAAAATTCTCATTATCTTCGGATTTACGAACGTTAAAAAAAAACTTGTTAATAATAACTTATATAATTCGGAGGGTATGTTGTAGTTATTGCAAGGTAACCAGTTACCGGAGTACATCCCATTACCAAAATTTTGCTGAGTATTTATTAAAACTTTAAACTTATTTAAATTTTAAGGCCTAAATTATTAGGAATTTTTTAATTTTCCTAAAATTATCAACAAAATAATATTATTGTAATTTAAATACATCATAGGTTTTTGTTAAACTGTTTTAAATAAACTTTAAATTGTTCTAAATTTATTTAACTGAATAATTCTGTTGTCAGTCAGTCACGTATAAATGTTTTTAATTTTCAGAATATTCATTTGGTTGAAAGTGCTCATCATTAATGTTAAATTAAATGTACATTTATTTATTTATTTCATACTAGTATACATATATGTATAATATAACACAAATTTATAAAAAATTTCATATAACCAACAATTGTATACATTTAAATAAACATTATTTTAATCTAATCATTGATTTTTTTCCACCAATTTATTTACTAAATGACCACTTATTATTTGTTATGAACTCCGTTTTTTTTTTTTTTTTGGTGCAAAACAATTGTTAGTTGACCACACTGGAAAAATAAAAATTATAATATGAATTAAAAGCGATCTAAAACGATTAAAAAAAAGGGTATTATTTAAAATGTCTCTTAAGTAGAATGGATTACACCCTAAGTTGAGACTAAAAGGTATACCCAAAAAGTAATTTGTTCAAAAAAAATACTATTAAAAATAAAAAAGCTTATTATTCAAATTTTCTTTACAAAATTTCTGCTTTAAGACTTTGATAATTTTATAATTTGTTTATGAATAAGGGCGTAATTAAAAAAAGTTTAAATTTATTAATTATTTTAATTTTTTATTTCCAACACAATTTTTCAGTGTGTATCGAATGTGCTGACAACTTTGTAAATCTAGTTTGTTATAAAAAATTCTTTAAAATGCATATGTAAATAAACAAATGCTATTAAATTAATTACTAAATCTATGCAAATAGATTATGTTTCAGCATAACATTAATTTCGAATCAATTTTTTAATTAGACATAATTTAAATCGAAAAGATATGAACATATGTACGAGTATTTGTTAGAAATATACTTTTGGGTCACCATTTGAAAATTAATTTCATAAACCTTCCACTAATTATCTACGGTTTTGTGAAACAGTGTACTTTTTGCTTTCATTTACCTAAAAGGTACTATAACAATTTTTTATATCTTTAGAAAGGCCTTTTAGAAGATTATTTGTCTAAATAAGGTTTCAGTGGATCATCAAACGATCGCAATCTTTTAGAAGATGATGGGGCATCCGTTTTTTTCAGAAGTGGAAATGGAAGGTAGCTTACATTTAATCGGCTTTTTCTGCTTGGATTCTTTTTTTTTTTTTTGTCAGAAATGCACTATGTCTACATCCTAGTCTATGTCTTAGTCTATGTCTTAGTCTATGTCTTAGTCTATGTCTTAGTCTATGTCTTAGTCTATGTCTTAGTCTATGTCTTAGTCTATGTCTTAGTCTATGTCTTAGTCTATGTCTTAGTCTATGTCTTAGTCTATGTCTTAGTCTATGTCTTAGTCTATGTCTTAGTCTATGTCTTAGTCTATGTCTTAGTCTATGTCTTAGTCTATGTCTTAGTCTATGTCTTAGTCTATGTCTTAGTCTATGTCTTAGTCTATGTCTTAGTCTATGTCTTAGTCTATGTCTTAGTCTATGTCTTAGTCTATGTCTTAGTCTATGTCTTAGTCTATGTCTTAGTCTATGTCTTAGTCTATGTCTTAGTCTATGTCTTAGTCTATGTCTTAGTCTATGTCTTAGTCTATGTCTTAGTCTATGTCTTAGTCTATGTCTTAGTCTATGTCTTAGTCTATGTCTTAGTCTATGTCTTAGTCTATGTCTTAGTCTATGTCTTAGTCTATGTCTTAGTCTATGTCTTAGTCTATGTCTTAGTCTATGTCTTAGTCTATGTCTTAGTCTATGTCTTAGTCTATGTCTTAGTCTATGTCTTAGTCTATGTCTTAGTCTATGTCTTAGTCTATGTCTTAGTCTATGTCTTAGTCTATGTCTTAGTCTATGTCTTAGTCTATGTCTTAGTCTATGTCTTAGTCTATGTCTTAGTCTATGTCTTAGTCTATGTCTTAGTCTATGTCTTAGTCTATGTCTTAGTCTATGTCTTAGTCTATGTCTTAGTCTATGTCTTAGTCTATGTCTTAGTCTATGTCTTAGTCTATGTCTTAGTCTATGTCTTAGTCTATGTCTTAGTCTATGTCTTAGTCTATGTCTTAGTCTATGTCTTAGTCTATGTCTTAGTCTATGTCTTAGTCTATGTCTTAGTCTATGTCTTTGTCTATGTCTTAGTCTATGTCTTAGTCTATGTCTTAGTCTATGTCTTAGTCTATGTCTTAGTCTATGTCTTAGTCTATGTCTTAGTCTATGTCTTAGTCTATGTCTTAGTCTATGTCTTAGTCTATGTCTTAGTCTATGTCTTAGTCTATGTCTTAGTCTCTGTCTTAGTCTTTGTCTTAGTCTATGCCTAAATTTTATTTTGATTTTGATTGTATTTTAATCATTGCCTTCATTTTTGAAAGGAATTCTGCCTATTTTAGTGACGAAGAAGTGGACAAGAGGCATTCGCCGAAGTTGGCGGTCAAAAATCTATATGTTAGTCGATGATTTTCTCGTTATACCAATTTTTCTTAATAAAGGTAATAATTTCGAAGAAAGATTTCTTATTATAAAATACATTTTCAAAACATGATAAAAACTCTTTCTTTACTTTGTTTGAAAATTTTCTAGTCATTTAATTGATATTTGATAACAAAATACCTTTCGGCGCTAATATACGGGCAAAAATAGTTTTCTCAAATTTTCATTTGTGGGCAGCAATTTTCTTTTTCTAAATGGTCAAACATGTAACTTTAATCACCAGAACAAGCAATAATGGTTACAAGCTTTCCGAAATCGTATGTCTTTGAAACAATTCAACATTTAAGGAAAACATAACAACAACAATAACAAAAAATACAACAATTTACAAAATGAACAACAGCAGCAACACAAAATAATAAACAATTTTAACAATGTTTTCTACTTTTATTATATTTTTTTTTATTCCTAAGTATTATTTCGGTACGAGTTCTCCTCCTAAACTCAATAGAAAATATTAGATGGAAAATCATAAGGCTGGATGGACTCTATGGAGTGGTCGTAGTAGTTAGTGTCTTCTCTTCAGAAACAACAAAAGCAACATCGACCGTGTTAAATGTGAAAAAGTCTATTGAAAAAGAAAAATCATGTGGAACAAAATTTTTTATGGCCACTTGTTCCATGAACATTATGATTTTTTTTGCTTTTGGCTTTTGTTGTTGTAGTAGGTTGGTATTTTTCGGGAGGTCCTATATTAAGCAAATGAATTCAGTGCTTTTTTTCCATGGACATTGGAGGAGTATGAATTTAGTTTTTGCAGTCTAAATTTTAGAGAATGAGGGCAATTTAGGTTTATGTGTATTGTTGCTGTTGTTTTTGTTTTAGCTGCATGTTCTTGGAGTTTTTGTCGTTGTTGCTGATGTTGCTGCTACTGCTACAAGTTAAAGCAATAAATAATTTTTATTGTTGTGCACTTAAAATGTCTTATGAACAAGAGGACCGTCGAAAATGGTTACAAATTATTTGTACCTATTCCTACACCATTTACGTTACAACAAAATCAAATGACTTTTTAGGCCCTAAGGTCTTTGTATATAATTAAATAGCTTTTAACAGGCCTTTGCTACATTTTTTTTGTTTCCGGGAGTGTTTTTTATATGAAAGCTATAGTTAAATATGAACCGATTCCTATAAAATTTGATATACTGACAAATAGTTTCTTAAAACTTCTCTATTCTAAATTTAGTCCTCATAGCTAATACAATTGTATTCAATTTATCAGCATTAATGTGTTTCCCGAGGCGAGGTTATATGGGGGCTCTAACTAAATATGAATCGATTTCGTCCATTTTCAATATACAACTTTTTCAATATGTCCAAAACACCTTTGTAAAACTTTGTTCCTCTAGGTCTTTTCGTTAAGTAGCTATCGTCCTTTTATTTTCACAGATAGACGGACAGAAACCCCCTTTCTTTCTGTATTTTTGTGTTTCCGTAAGTTTTTTATATGAGAGCTATGGTCAAATGGTGACCGATTATGACAAAATTTTGCATTTACCGTTTATCATTTATTGGCATTTAAGTGTATTTCAGGTAAAATTTGGGCTGTTTCCTTAAGTTTTTTGTATGGGAGCTATGGTTAAATGTGAACCGATTTCGATGAAATTTTATATACTGCCTAGCGATTATATAAAACTTCTTGATATTAAATTTTATCATCATAACTGTAATAATTTGTCATTTATTAGCAAATAAGCGATTAGCCTAGACGAGGTTATACGGGAGCTATGGTCAAATGTGAACCGATTTTGCCCGGAGAAATGGAGAATATTTTTGCCAAATTTCAGTGACCTATATCCTTTCGTTAAAGTTTAATCGTGTCGACAAGAGACAGACATACGGACAGACAGACGGACATCGCTGAATAGTCTTAGAACTTCATAAGGATTCAGAATATATATCGTTTTTGGTTTTTGAGCCAATGACAATCTCAATATACCCCCCATTCTTGTTGATGGTGGGTATAAAAATTAT
The DNA here is from genome assembly GCA_933228675.1 of Stomorhina lunata. Lineage (NCBI taxonomy): Eukaryota > Metazoa > Arthropoda > Insecta > Diptera > Rhiniidae > Stomorhina > Stomorhina lunata. The sequence goes on along the minus strand of OW121740.1, from coordinate 110,921,635 downwards.
GTGAATATAGTAGAACTGTTTGATCGATTTCAACGAAATTTGGTAGATTGTTTTTAGTTCACATAAGCATTATTTGCGTTTAATTTAATGCAAAAATACTGATATTTGTGGCCAATATATCAATTCCGTTAAGTGGGACTCATGGGAGTTACCATAAATACTGGACCGATTTTGACGAATTTAAATAGCCCACTATCAAAAAAGTGATCTGTGCCAAATATCATCAAATTATCTTTAGAATTGCGACCTGTACTTTGATTACATGGTTTACATGGGGGTCCAGCCAGACCGACGGACTGACTGACATCGCTAAATCGACTCAGAAAGTGATTCTAAGCCTATTGGTATGGTAGTAGGTGGGTCTAAGACAAATATTTCTTTGCGTTACATACATCAGCACAAACTTATAATACCCTTTCCACCTATAGTGGTGAAGGGTATAAAAACGTTCGAGAGTCACATTTTTGATCCGATATATTTTTATTTGTACGTAATCTAGTTGCTGAGATTTCCTATAGTTTATGATATATTCGACTTCGAAAATAAAATCAACTTTTTTAAGATTTAGGAGTATAATTTTGCTAATATCGGACCATTTTCGACCATTGTTCCACTTATAGTTTTTCTTATTAAGTTCCCTTTTCTACAATTACAAATACTTTATATGTTTCTTGACAAGTTTTTAATATCTCAAAAATATTATCACGTTTTGGCTAAAAAACGACAAAAAATTTACCTTTTTGAAAATTTAAATAAATGAAATTTTTGATCGGCTAAAGACTTTCCATTATTTTTTTTTGTGTAATTTATACATTCCTTAAGCTTCGATTAGACTATGCTAATATTTGTCCAAACACAACAAATAATGGTTTGGGCTAATAGTATGGTTTGTGACTAATGTTTGGGCATGCGTTTAGATTGCACTAATATTTGTTTAAATTTTATTTGCACAAATAACAGAAGATTTTGTGTCAGCCATGTTTGGTACAAATATTTGTATACCCCTTTACACTGCACTAATAATTTTATTTGTCCGGTATGTATGACAAACATCTGTCAAATAATGTTGTTGTTATATTTATGAAATTCATCTGCTAAATAGTATCAAATTGTGTTTGTGAAGCAACGTGAAAAATTATTAATAGCTGCTGGAGCAAAAAGAAAAAAAGAAGATCCAGAAGAATGTGGGTTCGAGCTTGGGTGCAGCGTCGTAAAATGGAAGGATGTTGCCAAAAACTTCTAAAGGAACTACGTTCTGAAGAACCTTCGCTGCATAAAAACTTCGTGCGCATGGGTTCAAATGCCCCGGTACTGAATTCTCAAATTCAACCATTTGGTGGAAACTTCCTCCGCTGTAACATTGAACATATTCCCAATTTCGGTCCATGCGCTATCCCGCATGGGTTTTTTGTAGTAGTCAGCACTTGATGCATTCCAAATGCAAGGATGGCATTCCACTTCGCCGATCAATTCCTTTTTGTTTTTTTTTTTTTTTGGCAGATGGTGGCGATTCAATTGCTGCATTGATGTTTTCCGTTTTCTTTTAGAAAATATGTTTTGTATTAAAAAATTACAAAAAAGCGCTTTTTACTTACCAATCTGTCAAACGAATTCACCAGTATTGCCATTTCAACTTATTTAATTTTTTATATGTTAAGCACTGTCAAAAATAACTGTTGGTAACCCACATTTCTACAATTATTTGTCGCTATTTGTTCCGTCAAAAATATTGTGAGAACAAACAAAATATCGAGCCAAATATTTGTTACGACCAGCTGACAAAGTGTTTACACTATGCAAAGTTTTATTCACAAACAAAGATTTTTTTAGCCAACAAACAGTCGAAAAATATTTGGTGGCTAACAAATTCGAGTGTTTACACTAGGACAAACAAAATTTTTATAGTTTTGCACAAATATTAGCACAGTCTAAACGCAGCTTTAGAAATAAAAAAAATAAATTTCGGAAAAATTAGCAAAACTCTAGGCCTAAGTCGTCAGAAAGTTTTATTTTTTTTTTCGAAATCGAATATCTCATATAATATAGGAGATAAATCATTTGTGTAGCTATGTTTTTTGTAGATCTCATTTAGCAGATTTCGCACATATAAAAATATAGCATATATCGGAAAAAAAAATGTGACTTCTGGATAGTTTTAAATTTTCGAAAAATTCGAGGTGCCCTACTTTGATATCATATAACTCCCCTCCTGGTAAGTCTTTATACTCTAAATTCTAAAGTTAAGCTCGAATGCTTGCCCTCAATAGCCATTATAATTCTGCTAAACCGTAAGCTCAATTATCATGAAAGATCTTGAATTATTTCCCAATTTTTTATTCAACCCACTGTGAGTCGACCAAGCTCTTTTATTGGATATACTATACTCATAAGGTTAACTATGGACTAATGTAAACTAGCTTCTAAGAACGGGTCGGAGCAAAGAGAACAGAACAAAAAAATAGTCGGCAGAGTTGCCGTTTTTTTTATAATTTTAACCAAAGTAGCAATTTTTTCAATTTGTAGTTCTAACGTTTTAAAAAAAAGTTTTCTAAACCATTTTTTTAAATATTTTTAACAAAAATTTTTCTAGAAAATTTTTTTATCAAAAATTTTTCTATAGAAAATTTTTTTATCAAAAATTTTTCTATAGAAAACTTTTTTACCATAATTTTTCTATAGAATATTTTTTTATCAAAAATTTTTCTATAGAAAATTTTTTTATCAAAAATTTTTCTATAAAAAAAAAATTTTATAAAAATTTTTTCTATAGAAAATTATTATCAAAAATTTTTCTATAGAAAATTATTGTCAAAAATTTTTCTATAGAAAATTTTTTATCAAAAATTTTTCTATAGAAATTTTTTTTATCAAAAATTTTACTATAGAAAATTTTTTTATCAAAAATTTTACTATAGAAAATTTTTCTTTGGAAAATTTTTTGTCAAAAATTTTTCTATAGAAAATATATTTATTAAAATTTTTTCTATAGCAAATTATTATCAATAAATTTTCTATAGAAAATTTTTTATCAAAAATTTTTCTATAGAATTTTTTTTTTATCAAAAATGTTTCTATGGAAAATTTTTTCTCAAAAATTGTTCTATAGAAAATTTTTTTATCAAAAATTTTTCTATGAAAATTTTTTATCAAAAATTTTTCTATGGAAAATTTTTTGGATCGAAAATATTTAAGAAATATAAAAATCTAAAATTTTCTAATATTATAATTTATTTCTGTTTTAAAAAATATTTACAATATTTACAAAAATATTCCCAATGTTTACAAAAATAATAGTGTCGTGGCAACAATGTACGAGATTATATTTCTTTGTTCTCTCGAGCCATGTATTTTGTTGCTTTTGGTTTTGCTTGGTTTCTTGCCTATTTTGTTTTTGTCTTTTCAACCAACTCTGTTAACATCCAAATTCCAACTGAATGATCTTAATACTCATTTTCACGAGTTTAATTATTGATCGTGGTATTTACGAAAATCAAAAAAATTAATCGGCTGCTGGTGGTATGGGCTACCTACTCCTCCTTGTAGGTATTTCTTTACCCTGACTTTTTTTTGCTGGAAATGGTGTTCTGAATCTGTTTCACTTAACATCCAACTACCAAATGTTTCTTTATGTTTTTGTTAAGGAACACGGAGAGTAATAAAAGAAGGTGTTTGAACATTTTTGTTAAAATTGAAAATAATAAAAAAAACAAAAAAAAAGAAAACGATTTGTTCTAATTGATTCCCCCAGGGAATATTGTTAAGTTGCTATGTGGGTGTTTAGACATGATTTTCCTTTTTTTTTTTGATTTTGAGCTCAATATTATTTTTGGGTCTTTGCAATATTTTCCTTTATTTTTTTCAATTTAATTTTTTAATTTTAATTTAAGTGAATTTTTGTTGTGCAGTTTCATTTTATTTGGTCATTATATTTATTTGGCTCGTTTTGTTATCTTGTGTCCGCCATCAAAGTTAAACAAGGCCCAATTACCGTAGGAAAGGAAACGGAGAGAAGTTATGGCTTAAAGTAAAACCCAAAAACCCTCAAAAAAATAATATTATTTTAAATGAATGTGCTAATGCGCCTAACATTATGCTTTAATATATTGTTTATGTTCTCTGATGACTCAAATATTGTTGTTGTTAATATTTTTGTTGCTGGTGGTAGTTGTTGTTTTGTTGTCGTCTACGGAGTAATGAACTTAATTTTATTGTAAAGTTGCCACATTTTTGTGATTAATTACTTGTTCTTTAAATGTTGGCATGTTTGCATGATCGCATGTTTTCTCATCTGAATTTTAATATTTTATTTCATTTTTTAGCATTTTATTTTTATTTTTTAATTTTCCTTTAAAATTTGGAACAAAACAATACAAGACCCTGAATGAATATTTCGTTTTCAGTTTTTAATTTTTAATACGTATATATTTTTTTGTCCTTATAGGATATTTTCCGTCATTAGTCAGTCTGTCTTGTTTATTTGTTTGTTAATCTTCGCTACATTAACTTGAGGTATTAAATATTTTTGCATTCCCAATTTGAATTTTATATTTGCAACCAGATTTATTTTGTTCATTTAAATATTATATAGATTAACTTTTTATGTGGCATAAAAATTTTAATGAAGGTTTAAGGGACTGAAGAATGTAATTCAATCATTTTTAATGTTTATTATAATTAACAACTTTTTTTAAATTGTTTTTAAACGTTGGTAATTAACAGAATATTCATACAAGATAGAGACTTATAACAAAAGCCACTAGTTAGACTAAGGATTCTAATATAATATTGACCAAGATATGGGCTAAGGCTCAGACCTACAGATGCAAAGTAGAACATAGACTAAGATATAGACTAAGATATACCCTTAGACATAAACTAACACATACACTAAGGCATTGACTAAGAAATAGACTAAGGTATAGACTAAGACATAGACTATGACATAGACTAACCAATACACTAAGAAATAGACCAAGATATAGACTAAGACATAGACTAAGACATAGACTAAGACATAGACATAGACTAAGACATAGACTAAGACATAGACTAAGACATAGACTAAAACATAGACTAAGACATAGACTAAGACATAGACTAAGACATAGACTAAGACATAGACTAAAACATAGACTAAGACATAGACTAAGACATAGACTAAGACATAGACTAAGACATAGACTAAGACATAGACTAAGACATAGACTAAGACATAGACTAAGACATAGACTAAGACATAGACTAAGACATAGACTAAGACATAGACTAAGACATAGACTGAGACATAGACTAAGACATAGACTAAGACATAGACTAAGACATAGACTAAGACATAGACTAAGACATAGACTAAGACATAGACTAAGACATAGACTAAGACATAGACTAAGACATAGACTAAGACATAGACTAAGACATAGACTAAGACATAGACTAAGACATAGACTAAAACATAGACTAAGACATAGACTAAGACATAGACTGAGACATAGACTAAGACATAGACTAAGACATAGACTAAGACATAGACTAAGACATAGACTAAGACATAGACTAAGACATAGACTAAGACATAGACTAAGACATAGACTAAGATATAGACTAAGACATAGACTAAGACATAGACTAAGACATAGACTAAGACATAGACTAAGACATAGACTAAGACATAGACTAAGACATAGACTAAGACATAGACTAAGACATAGACTAAGACATAGGCTAAGACATAGACTAAGACATAGACTAAGACATAGACTAAGACATAGACTAAGACATAGACTAAGAAATAGACTAAGACATATACTAAGACATAGACTAAGACATAGACTAAGACATAGACTAAGACATAGACTAAGACATAGACTAAGACATAGACTAAGACATAGACTAAGACATAGACTAAGACATGGACTAAGACATAGACTAAGACATAGACTAAGACATAGACTAAGACATAGACTAAGACATAGACTAAGACATAGACTAAGACATAGACTAAGACATAGACTAAGACATAGACTAAGACATAGACTAAGACATAGACTAAGACATAGACTAAGACATAGACTAAGACATAGACTAAGACATAGACTAAGACATAGACTAAGACATAGACTAAGACATAGACTAAGACATAGACTAAGACATAGACTAAGACATAGACTAAGACATAGACTAAGACATAGACTAAGACATAGACTAAGACATAGACTAAGACATAGACTAAGACATAGACTAAGACATAGACTAAGACATAGACTAAGACATAGACTAAGACATAGACTAAGACATAGACTAAGACATAGACTAAGACATAGACTAAGACATAGACTAAGACATAGACATAAGATGGCAGAACTCAACTAAAGGACGCTGGACCTTTAAACTTATCCCAAATATAGAAATATGGTTAAGTAGGCGTCACGGCGAGGTCAACTTCTACCTGACCCAATTTCTAACTGGACACGGAGGATTTAGAAGCTATTTATACCGCTTCGGTCGAGACTACTCTCCAAGGTGTCCTCAATGTCTCGATGAAGACGAAAATGCCGAACATGTCGTATTCAAATGTCCCAGGTTTAACACCAATAGGAGTAGTTTGGAATCATACGTTGGTGAAAGACTCAGTGCAAGCAACATAATCCATGTTATGGTAAAAACAGAAGACAACTGGATAGCAGTAAATAGATATATAATCTACATTATGAACAAGCTGAGGGAGACAGAATTAACACGTAAGCAAGATCAAATAATTGAATCGAGTGGAACAGCAAACAATTAAGCTGACCTCCCCCGCGAAGTAGTACCTCAAGGCAGTCCCGCGGGGAGTGGAAGGAGAGGGGGTGTGGTTTAGTACGTAGGTACCAATTTTTGGTAAATCGTGCATGGGCCCACAGTGGGAACATCTATGAAGATTCCACACCTCCGGCGTTAAAAAAAAAAAAAAAAAAAAAAAAAAAAAAAAGACTAAGACATAGACTAAGACATAGACTAAGACATAGACTAAGACATAGACTAAGACATAGACTAAGACATAGACTAAGACATAGACTAAGACATAGACTAAGACATAGACTAAGACATAGACTAAGACATAGACTAAGACATAGACTAAGACATAGACTAAGACATAGACTAAGACATAGACTAAGACATAGACTAAGACATAGACTAAGACATAGACTAAGACATAGACTAAGACATAGACTAAGACATAGACTAAGACATAGACTAAGACATAGACTAAGACATAGACTAAGACATAGACTAAGACATAGACTAAGACATAGACTAAGACATAGACTAAGACATAGACTAAGACATAGACTAAGACATAGACTAAGACATAGACTAAGACATAGACTAAGACATAGACTAAGACATAGACTAAGACATAGACTAAGACATAGACATAGACATAGACTAAAACATAGACTAAGACATAGACTAAGACATGAACTAAGACATAGACTAAGACATAGACTAAGACATAGACTAAGACATAGACTAAGACATAGACTAAGACATAGACTAAGACATAGACTAAGACATAGACTAAGACATAGACTAAGACATAGACTAAGACATAGACTAAGACATAGACTAAGACATAGACTAAGACATAGACTAAGACATAGACTAAGACATAGACTAAGACATAGACTAAGACATAGACTAAGACATAGACTAAGACATAGACTAAGACATAGACTAAGACATAGACTAAGACATAGACTAAGACATAGACTAAGACATAGACTAAGACATAGACTAAGACATAGACTAAGACATAGACTAAGACATAGACTAAGACATAGACTAAGACATAGACTAAGACATAGACTAAGACATAGACTAAGACATAGTCTAAGACATAGACTAAGACATAGACTAAGACATAGACTAAGACATAGACTAAGACATAGACTAAGACATAGACTAAGACATAGACTAAGACATAGACTAAGACATAGACTAAGACATAGACTAAGACATAGACTAAGACATAGACTAAGACATAGACTAAGACATAGACTAAGACATAGACTAAGACATAGACTAAGACATATTCTAAGACATAGGCTAGGACATAGACTAAGACATAGACTAAGACATAGACTAAGTCATAGACTAAGATATAGACTAAGACATAGACCAAAGTCTCTATGTTATAATGATGAAAAGTCCCATAAAAATAGAGTTTACCACTTTTACTATAATTTGAAAACCACTAATGGAGATGATTACCCAATGAGAGAATGCTAAGGCACACACATGTGCTAATGAAATGTATGTTTGTTTGGGCGTTTATATGTTTTCATTGTTATCCACATAAATTTCTCTTTTGACGGAAAAAAATGTATATTGTAGAGCCTTAACATAGACAAGACTTATAAAAACTAAGACATGAACTATGAAAAAGTTAATAATTTGTAACGATTTTGTGTACATTTTACATGCTTGGTTAAAAATTTGTATATTGGGTGCATCTTACACAGTATCGTTTACTTCTCAACACTAGTCTATTTTCGTTTTGTCGTTGCCACACTATTATATTAGGTATCCATTTATCCGAGTAACTTTAACAACTACAAAATCATTCTCATTTATTTAAAATCGACTTTACTTCCTTTCTATTTCAAAAACCACGTTGTGCTTTAACAGGTCGATTTCTTTTCTTATCTTTGAAAAACTTAAAAAATTGAGATCTGTGCAAATTTTAAGGAACTTGAACCTTATTAATTGATTTAATAATTAAATAACCTCAAAATCAATCGAATAAAATAATTAACTTAAGTTTCGAAAGAAGTCAAGATAAAATATTCCTGACCACATTTCCACGTGGAGGAATCCGGGTCCAATTGTGCCTCAGAACTGAGGTAAGTGTGTTCCGCTTTAGCATATTAGGGTTTAAAATAATCAGAAAATCTTTTACCCATTAATAGTGCTAACATTATACCCAATTTGCGGATAAATCAGGCTGATTTATTTTAATAACAACGCCACATTTTCGTTCAATTAGTTGAGGGTCCAAAAAAAAAAAAATTCATGGGAATTAAGGTTAAGTCCAAAACTGGAAAATATGTATAATATCTAATTTCTTGTCAAGTTCTCCGAATCTTCGCCTAACTTTACCCAAACGTAAAAACATCGATTAAGTCTTATCTGCATATCCAACGATTACGACATTTCAATACTACAACACTAATCTTTTTTTTTTGACTTTACTAATCCATAGTATTTACTTCATATTTAAATTTCATAATTTCATTCATAAATTCCCAATTTAATTACCCTATTATCATTCACATTTCCTTACACCTCAGTTTAGTATATTTTCCTTTTATCCTATTCTTAAAACTTTTTCTTATCTATTTATCCCTTTCTTTCATATTCAATTGATCTCAGTAGTATTATATTTCCTTTCGTCTTCGTCAGTCCGTGTTAATGCTTTTAAAGTTACACTCCACTAGAGTTAAAACGAAAAAAAATAACATTACAACAAACAAAAGTTATAGTGGAATTAGAATTTGTGATAATTGGAATTAGTGAACAGCAACAACATATTTTAAACATTTCATCCCACAGCCCACAGATCGAGAGTTGAATTCATCAAAGGCCTTTAATGATCAACGCCAGATAAACATCGTAAAACTGTAAGTTTAATCTAATAAAATAATTTCATTTTAAATTGTGCACGTACATAAATATTTAATAGAAAAGTAACAATTTTGTTGTTGTTTCTGTTGTCCGATGTCATTTTCTGGTCGTAACAAGAAAGATATAGCGAGAGTGATAGTAATAAGATTCTATTACCTGTCCCTCTCATATAAATAAATTTGCAGCGAATTCAGAGTTATCCACTATCATTCAATTTTCTCTCGATTGTTATAATTTGTTTTGATTATCATTTTTCTTAAAATTTTACTCTGAGGTCAATGACTACATAATAACTTCAATTTTTTTTTATATACTTCTTTTAATTACACCTAAGCCTCAATTTACACACCTACATATTCAAAATGTTCTAATGATACCACAATTTCACATTTAATAAATATTGTTATAATTTCTTCATTAATTAAATATTACTTTAAGATTATGCATTACTAAATATTTGTAAATAATGAATTTCTAAATTAAATAATAAGAGGAATGTTAAGAAAAATATCATGTGGCTAATTTCTTAAAGATTCGGTAAAAGGGGCAATTCTTTAAACGGACTAGCACTGAATTGCCATAGGTAGTCCATACTTTTGGGTGGGGAAAATGTGCTACGAGTCGAACCATCAGACTCAAGAAAATATCCAACTTTCGTTCAATAAAAAAAAAAAAACTTAAGTATACATATAAATAGGCTGGTATTTCATAAAAGGCATGATGTATTTTCATTTGTTATGCATGAGATTTGCTAAATTTAGGAACAACCCCGCCAGACTGTAGATAGCCGGAAGAAAAATCAACATGCCTGCCTTATTTAGCATCTCGATGTCAATACTCAAGTAATTTGCCATATATGCGTAACAAAGAATGGCGCCCAACGAATTGGCCATCAATGGTCATATGAACGCTAAGTTGCTTTAGATTTTTTTTATATACCAAAATTAGTAAGCTATAAGTCCATCTAAACATTTTTTTTTTAAATACGAAGTCTCAGGTATAAAAAGCTAACTTTTGTATCTGCAAGCGCGTAGCTTTCTTAAATGTTTAGTATCAAAGGTATTAATATCTTATTTATAATTCGATTTTGCCAACATACACTATTCAGAACATGAATCTTGTGAATTTAAGTCCATATTTAACATAATGAGATAGCTGTTAAGTAATGTTGTAATTTTTTTCAAGATTCAGACAAAACTAATCCCTGATTAAGATGTCCTAATTCAATGTTTAAAACATTTTTAGTTGTATCTCTATTTAGGGAAATTTTTTCGAATTATAAAGAGGTATCAAAATTATATTTCAAACATTGATCAACAATCATATTGTATCTTTATTTTGAAAATATGAGGTCAATGCCAAGTAAAGCGTTTGTCAGAATTACTTTGACATGTACAAGTCATGTTCTTCGCACGTTTTAATTGGATTTCGAATCTTTAGGTCAAGTTTACCTTGGTGATTATTTAATTTTAACATTCCTCTACATTTCAACATTAATTTTCTGTATACACCAACTTGTTTTTACATGCCAATTTTATTTTTCTCGTACTTATTTAATTTTAAAAGTATGTTACTTAGAAATTCGAAACAAAGTACTAAATCTACAAATCAAGGAAATTCTGTTCGTGGTAAGACCCCTGTTAAAACTTCTCCCATACATAATATTAATACCCCCTTTCAGCCCAGATCAAGCTTAGCTAGAACACCTCCAAAATCGTCTAATTCCATAGTTAACCAAAATTTTAGTAATTCTAAATCAGCATCAAAAACCCCCTCAACTTTAGATACTCTTGATAAAAACCTTTTAGAGCTTTCATATACTGACTTAAGATTCGAGAACGAATCAGTAGCTGATTCCACCGATTTTCATACTGATAGAATTCCCAACCCTAGAATGTCCACGCAAGGGGATGACGAAAATGATAGCAGTAAACTGCAACCAACATTAGGATTACCTGGTAATACTACTAAGCAACCAGCAGCAAATGCTTCTTTAGGTCCACCTGATATAAATCAAATTGTAGAGATACTCCAGAAAGCCATTATATCTACTCAGGAAGAGTTCCGGAGTGAACTTTCTTCAATTAAGGGTACTATAGACTACCTGTGTAGTTCCTATATATTACCACAGAACTCTGAACAGGTTAATCGTTCAGCTCCAGCTCCTCCGGTTAATACAACAACTCCCAATAATACTTTGAATTCCAATACCAATCCTCCCGTTCATTTTAAGGAATGGAAAGTTATATACGATGGGGTAGGAAGTGTGTCAGATTTTTTATTCAAACTCGATACACTCTGCGTTCGTAACAGATGTTCGCACCAACAATTAATGGACAATTTCCACATTTTTCTCACCGGTAGAGCAGAGACCTGGTATTGGTTTTTCATAAAACAAAATCCCTCCGCCAACTATGCTTTCTTAAAATTTTCAATTACCAAGGAATTTGGCACCCTTGAGAAGGACCACGACATCGTTATTAAAATATCTTTGAAAAAACAAGGCCAAAGGGAATCGTATGACGAGTTCCATTCCTCAATTGTTGCTATGAATTCTCGGTTGGGTGATCCCATGTCTGACTCTCAACTAATTGATATTTTAAAAAAGAATCTGAATCCTGGCTTGAGGTATATTTTGTTTAATTCCAACCATACAAATTTAGAAGATTTTCGCGAAGCTGCTCGTAAGGCTGAGAGATTGTTGTTGGAAAATAAAAATCAATACCCACTTTTACCTAGCCAACGTCATGTAAACGAGATCGATTTGGATGAAACCGCTGATGATAACGATGATCCACAAATTGAAGCTTTGCAATTGAAACGCAAGAATGATTACTCCAGAATACTTTGCTGGAACTGCTCATCTTTTGGACATTCTTATATATACTGTCCAGAAGAAAACCGGACTTTGTTTTGTTTTAAATGCGGTCAAAAAGGGGTCACTACTCCCAAATGTCCAAACAGACATTTGGAAAACAAGAAAACGAGCGAGTTTACTGTCGGGGACTCTCGTTCGGGTCGTTAAATCCCGAAAATATTTTTCCAATTTCAAAAGATTTTCAAATAAGACCTTTCAAAACAATTTCTAATAAAATAGCAAAATGCAGACAACGTTTCAAAGTTCGTAAACAATTCCGTAAAATTATTGAATCTGCACGATTACACAACTATGATGATAGGCCTTATGCTAAAATAAAAATATTTGATGAAACTGTTCTCGGTTTACTAGACTCCGGTGCTAGTGTATCCGTATTGGGTAATAATTGTGTAGATTTTCTTGAAAGGCATTCAGTCCAAATAAAACCATTTAATTGTACAATATCAACAGCTGATGGCTCTCGTCAAACTATTCTAGGATACTGCACTGTACCAGTGATTTATAAGAATGTTTGTAAAAGTATAGACTTTTATATTGTTCCTTCACTGAAGCAATCAGCATACCTAGGAGTTAACTTTTGGAAGGCTTTTGCCCTCGCTCCTAATATTATTCCCGTTATTAGTGAAATAAAAATAGATGTCGAAGATAGCAATTTTCACTCGCTTACTCCAGAACAACAACTCAAACTTGAAGAAGTTATACAGGAGTTTCCTTCCTTTTCTAGGCTCGGTCTTGGTTGTACGACACTACTCGAACACCACATAGACACAGGTGATTCTCCTCCCATTAAGTCAAGGCACTTTCCATTATCTCCCCCACGTCAAGCAGAGGCATATGCTGAAATTGATCGGCTTTTGAGTTTGAATGTGATTGAGGAATCTAATTCTCCGTGGTGTAGCCCGGTAGTTTTGGTGAAAAAACCTGGTAATAAGGTACGGCTCTGTTTAGATTCCCGAAAAGTTAACACTGTAACTAAAAAGGACTCCTATCCATTGCCTCATATCGGAGGTTTGCTCTCACGATTAAAAGACACCCATTTTATCAGCGGCATTGACCTAAAGGATGCCTTCCTCCAGATTAAGCTCTCTGAAGAATCAAAGGAGAAGACCGCTTTTGCAGTCCCAGGCAAGCCCCTCTTTCAATATCGTGTGATGCCCTTCGGTCTTTGCAATGGGCCTCAAACAATGAGCCGACTCATGGATAGGGTCATCCCATCGAGGTTAAGGGAAAATGTCTTTATTTACCTTGATGACCTCTTGGTATGCAGTGCTAATTTTCAAACTCACTTAGATACATTGCGTGAGGTAGCCCTTTGTTTAAAAAAAGCTAATCTTACAATAAATGTAGAGAAGAGCAAGTTCTGTCAACGGGAAATTAAGTACCTCGGGTACAAAATAGGTCATGGTTGTCTTAAAGTAGATGAAGGAAAGGTTTGTGCTATAAGGGACTTTCCCACTCCTAAGACTGCAAGACAAGTACGACGTTTTGTAGGCATGTGTAACTGGTACAGATGTTTTATTAGAAATTTTGCTGAATTGTCTGGTCCCCTAACAGACTGCCTGAAAAAGTCTGTTAAACCATTTAAGCTCTCTCCAGAGGCTATTAGTTCTTTTAAAAAATTGAAAGAGTCACTTTCAACTGCTCCCGTGCTTGCACAACCCGATTTTTCTCGGGAATTCGTGATTCAATGCGACGCATCGAAAATTGGAATAGGAGGTGTTCTTTTCCAAGTGGATGAAAGCGGCAAAGAACATCCCATCGCATTCGTATCACAGAAACTGAATAAGTGTCAAAAGAACTATACTGTGACCGAATTAGAATGCATGGCCGCGGTTATGTGTGTAAAGAAATTTAGACCTTATATTGAAGGGCTCCCTTTCAAAATAATAACGGACCATTCGAGTCTTCGCTGGCTTATGAACCAGAAAGATCTTAATGGAAGACTTGCGAGATGGAGCTTAAAATTGCAAGCATTTGATTTTAAAATAGAGCATCGCAAAGGCTCTTTAAACATTGTTCCCGATGCACTCTCTAGGTTTGATGTCGACTCCATACGAGTTCAAACAAAAATATGCGATATAGATCCAAATAGCTCTGCTTTTGAAGATGACGAGTATTTAGCTTTAATTGAAACGGTCTCCAAAAATCTTGACATTTTGCCAGATGTATCTGTAATTGGTAATCGTATTTATAAACGGGTAAAATTTAGAAGTGGAGCCGAAGACTCAGAAGACTCTCTTTGGAGACTTTGGTTGCCTAAAAGCCTGACCAAACACGTTATTGAGAAAGCACATGTTTCTGATTCATGCCACGGTGGTTACGCAAAAACTCTCAAACGAGTACGTCAACAGTTTTATTGGCCTAATATGGCAAAAGAAATAAAAGCCTACGTAGATAGTTGCGAAGTTTGCAAAGAAATTAAGCCTCCTAATGTCTCACTAAAACCAATTATGGGTAACTCCTTCACCACAGCAAGGCCATTCCAAAGGTTATACTGTGACTTCCTCGGTCCTTACCCAAGATCTAACTGTCAAAATACCACACTTTTTATTGTCCTTGATCACTGCACCAAATTTTTGTTTTTAAAACCCTTTCGCACTGCTACCACAGAAAATGTTATGAAATTCTTTCAAAACGAGCTGTTTCCTACATATGGTGTACCCCAGTTTATCCATAGTGATAATGGTAAGCAGTTTGTGTCAAAGGATTTCCAGGAGTTTGTGTCAAAATATTGTATCCAACATATAAAAACGGGTCTGTATTCACCTCAAGCGAACGCTTCTGAACGTTGTAATCGTGAAATTGTTTCAAAAATTCGCTTATTTCTGAAGAATGATGTAAACCATCGGAACTGGGACCGTGAAATACCAACGATACTATCTGCTCTCCGTAGTGACTATCATAGTTCCATCCATTGTTCACCGTACTATGCCCTCTTCGGTCAAAACATGGTGCAGCACGGTTCATCATACAATATTTTGGGAAAACTAGGATGCCTTAACGATGATTTGGATTTTCAGGAAAACTCAGATAGGTTAAACAGAATTCGTAGTAAAGTGTTAGAAAACATGGAACAATCTCATAAAAGATCCTCGAGAACATACAATTTGCGTGCTAGGAATATAAACTTTAAGCAAGGAGATATAGTATTCAGAAAAAACCACTGTCAGAGTGACGCTTTGAAAGCAGTTAATGCAAAGTTTTTACCTAAGTTTATCAAGTGCAAAGTAAAGCGAAAATTAGGAAATTCTTTATACGAAGTTGAGGACATGAATGGTAAAATTATTGGCAGATACCATGCCTCGGACCTTCGTCCCTAATTACCCGGCTCGTGGGTCGTGCCACACTGAACGCTAAATAAAGTTTAGTGAAATAAAATTAAATTTTCCTGTTTGCTTTTTCGGGTTTCCTTTAAGCAAAGCAGGTTTGTAACGATTTTGTGTACATTTTACATGCTTGGTTAAAAATTTGTATATTGGGTGCATCTTACACAGTATCGTTTACTTCTCAACACTAGTCTATTTTCGTTTTGTCGTTGCCACACTATTATATTAGGTATCCATTTATCCGAGTAACTTTAACAACTACAAAATCATTCTCATTTATTTAAAATCGACTTTACTTCCTTTCTATTTCAAAAACCACGTTGTGCTTTAACAGGTCGATTTCTTTTCTTATCTTTGAAAAACTTAAAAAATTGAGATCTGTGCAAATTTTAAGGAACTTGAACCTTATTAATTGATTTAATAATTAAATAACCTCAAAATCAATCGAATAAAATAATTAACTTAAGTTTCGAAAGAAGTCAAGATAAAATATTCCTGACCACATTTCCACGTGGAGGAATCCGGGTCCAATTGTGCCTCAGAACTGAGGTAAGTGTGTTCCGCTTTAGCATATTAGGGTTTAAAATAATCAGAAAATCTTTTACCCATTAATAGTGCTAACATTATACCCAATTTGCGGATAAATCAGGCTGATTTATTTTAATAACAACGCCACATTTTCGTTCAATTAGTTGAGGGTCCAAAAAAAAAAAAATTCATGGGAATTAAGGTTAAGTCCAAAACTGGAAAATATGTATAATATCTAATTTCTTGTCAAGTTCTCCGAATCTTCGCCTAACTTTACCCAAACGTAAAAACATCGATTAAGTCTTATCTGCATATCCAACGATTACGACATTTCAATACTACAACACTAATCTTTTTTTTTTTTACTTTACTAATCCATAGTATTTACTTCATATTTAAATTTCATAATTTCATTCATAAATTCCCAATTTAATTACCCTATTATCATTCACATTTCCTTACACCTCAGTTTAGTATATTTTCCTTTTATCCTATTCTTAAAACTTTTTCTTATCTATTTATCCCTTTCTTTCATATTCAATTGATCTCAGTAGTATTATATTTCCTTTCGTCTTCGTCAGTCCGTGTTAATGCTTTTAAAGTTACACTCCACTAGAGTTAAAACGAAAAAAAATAACATTACAACAAACAAAAGTTATAGTGGAATTAGAATTTGTGATAATTGGAATTAGTGAACAGCAACAACATATTTTAAACATTTCATCCCACAGCCCACAGATCGAGAGTTGAATTCATCAAAGGCCTTTAATGATCAACGCCAGATAAACATCGTAAAACTGTAAGTTTAATCTAATAAAATAATTTCATTTTAAATTGTGCACGTACATAAATATTTAATAGAAAAGTAACAATTTTGTTGTTGTTTCTGTTGTCCGATGTCATTTTCTGGTCGTAACAAGAAAGATATAGCGAGAGTGATAGTAATAAGATTCTATTACCTGTCCCTCTCATATAAATAAATTTGCAGCGAATTCAGAGTTATCCACTATCATTCAATTTTCTCTCGATTGTTATAATTTGTTTTGATTATCATTTTTCTTAAAATTTTACTCTGAGGTCAATGACTACATAATAACTTCAATTTTTTTTTATATACTTCTTTTAATTACACCTAAGCCTCAATTTACACACCTACATATTCAAAATGTTCTAATGATACCACAATTTCACATTTAATAAATATTGTTATAATTTCTTCATTAATTAAATATTACTTTAAGATTATGCATTACTAAATATTTGTAAATAATGAATTTCTAAATTAAATAATAAGAGGAATGTTAAGAAAAATATCATGTGGCTAATTTCTTAAAGATTCGGTAAAAGGGGCAATTCTTTAAACGGACTAGCACTGAATTGCCATAGGTAGTCCATACTTTTGGGTGGGGAAAATGTGCTACGAGTCGAACCATCAGACTCAAGAAAATATCCAACTTTCGTTCAATAAAAAAAAAAAAACTTAAGTATACATATAAATAGGCTGGTATTTCATAAAAGGCATGATGTATTTTCATTTGTTATGCATGAGATTTGCTAAATTTAGGAACAACCCCGCCAGACTGTAGATAGCCGGAAGAAAAATCAACATGCCTGCCTTATTTAGCATCTCGATGTCAATACTCAAGTAATTTGCCATATATGCGTAACAAATTATTTTTATAATATTAATTCATAAGTTATTTAAAAATGTATATATGTAAGTTTTCTGCCAATCTTCTTATTATAATGATTTAAATATTCATAGACATATAAATATTTATATAACTATGTGTCAAAAATGTGATTGATACACTTAAATTTTCCTGAGTATGCTCAGAGGTCACCTTTAAATTTATATTTTGTATATATCCAGCATTAAGTCAAGAGTCAAATTAATCCGTCTTATTAATTTACAAGTATATATTAGATTCAATATAGTCTAAGAGGGCTCGCAATATCATGAAAAGTACATGCAATAAAATAAATGTTTCACAATCAAATTATAACAAATCACTTCTGTGATTTATCATTTTGTTATTTAAATATGAAATACCCACAACCAATAAATCAAAACCACTAAATTTGAATTAATTTCTAGAGGATATACAATAAAAATAGAAAACTTAAGCAAAATATAAGAAAATTACTCATACATAAAGTGATTTTTTCTTATAATAAGGTTAAACAAGGAAAATCAAATAAAGAAAATCTTACAAGTGTAATCGCGTTTACATTTAATTTTACATTTCCCGTAAAAGTGATTATGTTTAACAAGGATTTACATACACCCATCCATCCAAAGGGCACAAACATTTCACCTTTCTATAGATTTAGATTTGAATATGAAGAAAACATACCAAAAACGTGAATCATTATAGCGTAAGAAATATATGACACGCACGCGTGCAACATTTCAAATAATTTAATAATTTTAATTTTTCATTTAAAAAGAAGTAAAAAATGAGTGAATAAAGAAAACGTCAAAAAATCTTACAAATTGCTTTGAAATTTGATATAAAGTGGATGACGTGAATGGAAGAAAATAAAGCCAAAGTTAGTTTTTTGTGAATAGAATGAGTGTAAAAAATACTTGTTCGACAAAATAAACATTTGCATAGAATTTTTCTTTATTTTGTTATTTAATTATTCACATTTTTGTTTTTTCGATATTATAACATGAAATTAAAATTTCCTATGAACTACAAGATATTTTTCATTTTACGACATTAAATTGTTTCATGTAAACATATACAATAGAAAATATTAATAACAAATTGTAAAGAAAAAAAAATTAACTAAATAACAAGTATTCGTATCGCAATTATTACTACAATAGAAACATTTTTTGTACTAGTAATAGTATCAATATTATCAAAGTCTACATATATAATAACAAAAAATAAAAATATTTCACTCTCACCCTCATAAACCATTATAAATTAGTTTATACTTAAATCAGACCTATATAGTTTCAGTTCAATCGGTGAAATGTTTAATCAAATGTCCTAGACTGCAATACCGACCTACAGATCGACGTTGTTTACTAAAATAATCTGTTCTTTAGAAATTGATACTTTAATTTCTTTATTTGAGCATGTCTTAGTTTATATCTTAGTTTAAGTATGTCTTAGTCTATGTCTTAATCTATGTCTTAGTCTATGTCTTAGTCTATGTCTCAGTCTATGTCTTAGTCTATGTTTTAGTCTATGTCTTAGTCTATGTCTTAGTCTATGTCTTAGTCTATGTCTTAGTCTGTGTCTTAGTCTACGTCTTAGTCTATGTCTTAGTCTATGTCTTAGTCTATGTCTTAGTCTATGTCTTAATCTATGTCTTAGTCTATGTCTTAGTCTATGTCTTAGTCTATGTCTATGTCTTAATCTATGTCTTAGTCTATGTCTTAGTCTATGTCTTAGTCTATGTCTTAGTCTATGTCTTAGTCTATGTCTTAGTCTATGTCTTAGTCTATGTCTTAGTCTATGTCTTAGTCTATGTCTTAGTCTATGTCTTAGTCTATGTCTTAGTCTATGTCTTAGTCTATGTCTTAGTCTATGTCTTAGTCTATGTCTTAGTCTATGTCTTAGTCTATGTCTTAGTCTATGTCTTAGTCTATGTCTTAGTCTATGTTTTAGTCTATGTCTTAGTCTATGTCTTAGTCTATGTCATAGTCTATGTCTTAGTCTGTGTCTTAGTCTACGTCTTAGTCTATGTCTTAGTCTATGTCTTAGTCTATGTCTTTGACTATGCCTTAGTCTATGTCATAGTCTATGTCTTAGTCTATGTCTTAGTCTATGTCTTAGTCTATGTCTATGTCTTAATCTATGTCTTAGTCTATGTCTTAGTTTATGTCTTAGTCTATGTCTTAGTCTATGTCTTAGTCTATGTCTTAGTCTATGTCTTAGTCTATGTCTTAGTCTATGTCTTAGTCTATGTCTTAGTCTATGTCTTAATCTATGTCTTAGTCTATGTCTTAGTCTATGTCTTAGTCTATGTCTTAGTCTATGTCTTAGTCTATGTCTTAGTCTATGTCTTAGTCTATGTCTTAGTCTATGTCTATGTCTTAATCTATGTCTTAGTCTATGTCTTAGTCAATGTCTTAGTCTATGTCTTAGTCTATGTCTTAGTCTATGTCTGTGTCTTAGTCTATGTCTTAGTCTATGTCTTAGTCTATGTCTTAGTCTATGTCTTAGTCTATGTCTTAGTCTATGTCTTAGTCTATGTCTTAGTCTATGTCTTAGTCTATGTCTTAGTCTATGTCTTAGTCTATGTCTTAGTCTATGTCTTAGTCTATGTCTTAGTCTATGTCTTAGTCTATGTCTTAGTCTATGTCTTAGTCTATGTCTTAGTCTATGTCTTAGTCTATGTCTTAGTCTATGTCTTAGTCTATGTCTTAGTCTATGTCTTAGTCTATGTCTTAGTCTATGTCTTAGTCTATGTCTTAGTCTATGTCTTAGTCTATGTCTTAGTCTATGTCTTAGTCTATGTCTTAGTCTATGTCTTAGTCTATGTCTTAGTCTATGTCTTAGTCTATGTCTTAGTCTATGTCTTAGTCTATGTCTTAGTCTATGTCTTAGTCTATGTCTTAGTCTATGTCTTAGTCTATGTCTTAGTCTATGTCTTAGTCTATGTCTTAGTCTATGTCTTAGTCTATGTCTTAGTCTATGTCTTAGTCTATGTCTTAGTCTATGTCTTAGTCTATGTCTTAGTCTATGTCTTAGTCTATGTCTTAGTCTATGTCTTAGTCTATGTCTTAGTCTATGTCTTAGTCTATGTCTTAGTCTATGTCTTAGTCTATGTCTTAGTCTATGTCTTAGTCTATGTCTTAGTCTATGTCTTAGTCTATGTCTTAGTCTATGTCTTTGACTATGCCTTAGTCTATGTCATAGTCTATGTCTTAGTCTATGTCTTAGTCTATGTCTTTGTCTATGTCTTAGTCTATATCTTAGTTTATGTCTTAGTCTGTGTCTTAGTTTATGTTATGTCTTTTTCCTAGTTTTTTTGTATATGGTGGAGAATCTGCTAAAGATGTGAAATCATTATGTGAGATAGAACAAGGTCTTTTGTATCAGATACTCACTAAACGCCTTCTTATTCTTCTACCACTGTCCCTCGCGGCATTGCTCTCTGTTATACTCTTATTATATCGCTGGCCTGGTTAGCGTTTGTGCTACTTCATGGCTTACTTCAGCTCGTGTGAGCTCTTTTCGTCTAGCTTCTTCTTGTTTTAGAAAATTATTAATTTCAGTTACATGGTTACATACTAATAGCCAAATTCTTTCCGAATGTAGCATTGCATCTATGATATTGCCAGGTGTTATGGCGTATCCTAATTCGTTTTCTATTAGGTTTCTTTTGGTTTCAAATCTAGGGCACTTGAAGACCACATGCTCTGCATCTTCCAAGATTGGGCAATCCGGCGAGAAATTATGCCCATATTTAAATATATATTTTCTAAATCCTCCGTGACCTGACAAAAACTGGGTGAGATTATTGTTCACCTCTCCATATTGTGTTACTGAGCTTTTGCCAGTAGGCCATTGCTTTATTTTTCTATTACTTCCCCTCTTCTGTATTTTAAGATCTTTCCCTTTTTTTGCTTCGTATATTCTATATGCCTCATCTGAAGCCAGATCAAGTGGGATCATTTCCGAAATAACGGCGATAAATTCGATTGATATTGTGCGATAGCTACTTACTACTCTTAGACGATTTTGCCTAAAAAGACATACTTCTGATTGAGTTTGCCCATATGGTAGTATTGACATTGTTACTCTCCTTCTACTTTGCCTGGGTCCACCAACATTAGGGATTATTCTTCTGAAGGCGTTGTTTGCAATTGCTGCCTTTTTGAAGTCATATTCTGGATGTGCCTTAAAATTAAGCTTATCGTCGGTCATGACGCGCAAGTATTTTATTGATGTAGTTGGCGTATGATTCTATGTTCTAGACTGTGTCTTAGTCTATGTTTATGTCTTCGTCTATGTTATGTCTTTGTCTTAGTCTAAGTTTTGATCTTAATTTATATCTGAGTCTATGTCTTAGCTCGTATAGAGTGCAATCAATTCGAAAAACTTCCTTCCAATTTTTCACATGACAAGAAATTATCATAGAATACCTTAGTCATTACATATTCATACGATTTACATAACTTAACTTAAAATCACAATAACTTTAAATTTTTCGAAAATATATAACTCCTCATTATCACTTAAGATTTTCTCCTTTAAATTACAACAAATAAACAATATCCTTCTGTCACTTTCATACGCTTTTTTGCTAAAGAAGTAAACGCTTTTGCATATCAAAAAATTGTAAAGCATTGAGATTCCTTTCAGCTGCATAAATTTTGATAAGCATCAATGAAGGAAAACCAAAATTAATTTCAACATACAAGAATTCCGCCTGAATACCAACTTAAATACTTTTATCCTCGTGCGCAAATGGAGTAAATGAAGGAATGATGATGAATCCTTTTAGCAAAAGGAATAAAATGTAACACATTTTCATTTATTATGGTAAAGAGGCAGTCAGTCATCAGAACATTTATCGTCAGCTGACAATAATTTGTATTTTCCTGTTGTCTTTTTTTTATTTGCCTGTTACATAAATGTTTACTTATGAATACGTAAAGTACGAGTATGCGAAACATTTTATTTATTGAGGTATTCAAAAAGGGAAATATTTTACCCCTAGGAACTAAAATACTAACATTTTAAGAATTATGTGTCGTATTTATCCGATTATCACGAAATTTAACTTATCGATTTATGTTTAACAATTTTTAGATTCTTAGGCTTTTTGTGATTTCCTGGTTACCCACTTAATTTTTGGTCCTATATTGGAGGAGTGATCAAATATCATCATTGTTGATCGATTGATAAAACATCATTTTTTAACGCTTATAAGGCCCTACTTACATATAATTTACACATTTTTTTTTTGTTTTTCATTTCACTTCTGGATATTAATAAGATTTATGAAAAATTACCAGATATAAAATTTCCAGCTTATATTTCATTGCAAATATGAAACATATACATAATTATAGAGAAAATCTTACAAAAAGCTTTAAGTGATGAAACCTGTCAAGCTGAAAAATTCCGACCTGATTTTTGTGAAACAGAAGAAAATGCCTGAAAACATAGTGTAAGTAAATACGATTATATAAACATACATATTTATTTTAATATATAATGTATCATATATAAATATTTTTCCATTTCATGTAAAAATAAAATTTTTTGTAAAGTTATTTTAACTACAATATAAATATACCTACTTACAAATTTACAGGTAAAAATATCATTATTTTTCTTACATCAAAATATATTTTACATATACATATGTATGAATGTAAATTAATGTACATATGAATATACTCATATTATGCCATTTTTGGATATTGTGGTAATTATTCGTTTTCCGCGTTTTCTTTTAAATTTTGCATTGAGTTGAAACTATTTAAAAAAACAAGTAAGAAATTAATATAGTTGGTCAAGACCGACCAAATAATATCCTGTAACACTGAAATGAGCGAATTTCGATAGAAATATTTTTCTATAGACAAATTTTCGATGGAAATATTTTTCTGTAGAAAAATTTTTCTATAGAAAAATTTTCGATACAAATATTTTTCTATAGAAAAATTTTCGCTTGAAATATTTTTCTATACAAAAATTTTCGATAGAAATATTTTTCTATAGAAAAATTTTCGATAGAAATATTTTTCTATGGAAAAATTTTCAATAGAAATATTTTTCTATTGAAAAATGTTCGATAGAAATATTTTTCTATACAAAAATTTTCGATAGAAATATTTTTCTATAGAAAAATTTTCGATAGAAATATTTTTCTATAGAAAAATTTTCGATAGAAATATTTTTCTATAGAAAAATTTTCGATGGAAATATTTTTCTGTAGAAAAATTTTTCTATAGACAAATTTTCGCTTGAAATATTTTTCTATACAAAAATTTTCGATAGAAATATTTTCCTATAGAAAAATTTTCGATAGAAATATTTTTCTATGGAAAAATTTTCAATAGAAATATTATTCTATAGAAAAATTTTCGATAGAAATATTTTTCTATAGAAAAATTTTCGATAGAAATATTTTCCTATAGAAAAATTTTCGATAGAAATATTTTTCTATAGAAAAATTTTCGATAGAAATATTTTTCTATAGAAAAATTTTCGATAGAAATATTTTTCTATAGAAAAATTTTCGATAGAAATATTTTTCTATAGAAAAATTTTCGATAGAAATATTTTTCTATACAAAAATTTTCGACAGAAATATTTTTCTATACAAAAATTTTCGATAGAAATATTTTTCTATAGAAAAATTTTCGATAGAAATATTTTTCTATAGAAAAATTTTCGATAGAAATATTTTTCTTTAGAAAAATTTTCGATAGAAATATTTTTCTTTAGAAAAATTTTCGATAGAAATATTTTTCTATAGAAAAATTTTCGATAGAAATATTTTTCTATGGAAAAATTTTCGATAGAAATATTTTTCTATGGAAAAATTTTCGATAGAAATATTTTTCTATAGAAAAATTTTCGATAGAAATATTTTTCTATAGAAAAATTTTCGATAGAAATATTTTTCTATAGAAAAATTTTCGATAGAAATATTTTTCTATAGAAAAATTTTCGATAGAAATATTTTTCTATAGAAAAATTTTCGATAGAAATAATTTTCTATAGAAATATTTTCGATAGAAATATTTTTCTATAGAAAAATTTTCGATAGAAATATATTTCTATAGAAAAATTTTCGATAGAAATATTTTTCTATAGAAAAATTTTCGATAGAAATATTTTTCTATAGAAAAATTTTCGATAGAAATATTTTTCTATAGAAAAATTTTCGATAGATATATTTTTCTAAAGAAAAATTTTCGATAGAAATATTTTTCTATAGAAAAATTTTCGATAGAAATATTTTTCTATAGAAAAATTTTCGATAGAAATATTTTTCTATAGAAAAGTTTTCGATAGAAATATTTTTCTATAAAAAAATTTTCGATAGAAATATTTTTCTAAAGAAAAATTTTTGATAGAAATATTTTTCTAAAGAAAAATTTTTGATAGAAATATTTTTCTATAGAAATATTTTTCAACAGAAAAATTTTCGATAGAAATATTTTTCTATAGAAAAATTTTCGATAGAAATATTTTTCTAAAGAAAAATTTTCGATAGAAATATTTTTCTAAAGAAAAATTTTCGATAGAAATATTTTTCTATAGAAAAATTTTCGATAGAAATATTTTTCTAAAAAAAATTTTTCGATAGAAATATTTTTCTATAAAAAAATTTTCGATAGAAATATTTTTCTATAGAAAAATTTTCGATAGAAATATTTTTCTATAGAAAAATTTTCGATAGAAATATTTTTCTATAGAAAAATTTTCGATAGAAATATTTTTCTATAGAAAAATTTTTGATAGAAATATTTTTCTATAGAAAAATTTTCGATAGAAATATTTTTCTATAGAAAAATTTTCGATAGAAATATTTTTCTATAGAAAAATTTTTGATAGAAATATTTTTCTATAGAAAAATTTTCGATAGAAATATTTTTCTATAGAAAATTTTTCGATTGAAATATTTTTCTATAGAAAAATTTTTGATAGAAATATTTTTCTATAGAAAAATTTTCGATAGAAATATTTTTCTATAGAAAAATTTTCGATAGAAATATTTTTCTATAGAAAAATTTTCGATAGAAATATTTTTCTATAGAAAAATTTTCGATAGAAATATTTTTCTATAGAAAAATTTTCGATAGAAATATTTTTCTATAGAAAAATTTTCGCCAGAAATATTTTTCTATAGAAAAATTTTCGATAGAAATATTTTTCTATAGAAAAATTTTCGATAGAAATATTTTTCTATCGAAAAATTTTCGATAGAAATATTTTTCTATAGAAAAATTTTCGATAGAAATATTTTTCTATAGAAAAATTTTCGATAGAAATATTTTTCTATAGAAAAATTTTCGATAGAAATATTTTTCTATAGAAAAATTTTCGATAGAAATATTTTTCTATAGAAAAATTTTCGATAGAAATATTTTTCTATAGAAAAATTTTCGATAGAAATATTTTTCTATAGAAAAATTTTCGATAGAAATATTTTTCTATAGAAAAATTTTCGATAGAAATATTTTTCTATAGAAAAATTTTCGATAGAAATATTTTTCTATAGAAAAATTTTCGATAGAAATATTTTTCTATAGAAAAATTTTCGATAGAAATATTTTTCTATAGAAAAATTTTCGATAGAAATATTTTTCTATAGAAAAATATTTCTATCGAAAATTTTTCTATAGAAAAATTTTCGATAGAAATATTTTTCTATAGAAAAATTTTCGATAGAAATATTTTTCTATAGAAAAATTTTCGATAGAAATATTTTTCTATAGAAAAATTTTCGATAGAAATATTTTTCTATAGAAAAATTTTCGATAGAAATATTTTTCTATAGAAAAATTTTCGATAGAAATATTTTTCTATAGAAAAATTTTCGATAGAAATATTTTTCTATAGAAAAATTTTCGATAGAAATATTTTTCTATAGAAAAATTTTCGATAGAAATATTTTTCTATAGAAAAATTTTCGATAGAAATATTTTTCTATAGAAAAATTTTCGATAGAAATATTTTTCTATAGAAAAATTTTCGATAGAAATATTTTTCTATAGAAAAATTTTCGATAGAAATATTTTTCTATAGAAAAATTTTCGATAGAAATATTTTTCTATAGAAAAATTTTCGATAGAAATATTTTTCTATAAAAAATTTTCGATAGAAATATTTTTCTATAGAAAAATTTTCGATAGAAATATTTTTCTATAGAAAAATTTTCGATAGAAATATTTTTCTATAGAAAAATTTTCGATAGAAATATTTTTCTATAGAAAAATTTTCGATAGAAATATTTTTCTATAGAAAAATTTTCGATAGAAATATTTTATTAAAAAGGTTTATCAAAATTTGGGACATCAAACATTTAATTAAAAAGTTTTACTGTAGGGTATTGCACTAAGAATCCCAATTTATTACAATTATTTATTATTGTAATAAATAGTTTTTTGATAAAAATGTTTGTGTGTTTCTGTTCGGATGATAATCTGCTCTTTATGTTGATATTTGTTGGACACAATAATAATAATTCGTATTTATTCAGTCCCTCAAATTATACATAATGTGAGGTTTTCGCTCTGTCTAAAATTAGGGATAATCCTCCTGATGAGATGGTCTAACCAACCATCGAAACGCGTCGAGGAAAGGTTTCCCCACCAACATTTTTTGGTTTTATCAAAAAACTATTTATTACAATAATAAATAATTGTAATAAATTGGGATTCTTAGTGCAATACACTACAGTAAAACTTTTTAAGAAATATTTTTCTATAGAAAAATTTTCGATAGAAATATTTTTCTATAGAAAAATTTTCGATAGAAATATTTTTATACAGAAAAATTTTCGATAGAAATATTTTTCTATAGAAAAATTTTCGATAGAAATATTTTTCTATAGAAAAATTTTCGATAGAAATATTTTTCTATAGAAAAATTTTTGATAGAAATATTTTTCTATAGAAAAATTTTCGATAGAAATATTTTTCTATAGAAAATTTTTCGATTGAAATATTTTTCTATAGAAAAATTTTCGATAGAAATATTTTTCTATAGAAAAATTTTCGATAGAAATATTTTTCTATAGAAAAATTTTCGATAGAAATATTTTTCTATAGAAAAATTTTCGATAGAAATATTTTTCTATAAAAAATTTTCGATAGAAATATTTTTCTATAGAAAAATTTTCGATAGAAATATTTTTCTATAGAAAAATTTTCGATAGAAATATTTTTCTATAGAAAAATTTTCGATAGAAATATTTTTCTATAGAAAAATTTTCGATAGAAATATTTTTCTATAGAAAAATTTTCGATAGAAATATTTTATTAAAAAGGTTTATCAAAATTTGGGACATCAAACATTTAATTAAAAAGTTTTACTGTAGGGTATTGCACTAAGAATCCCAATTTATTACAATTATTTATTATTGTAATAAATAGTTTTTTGATAAAAATGTTTGTGTGTTTCTGTTCGGATGATAATCTGCTCTTTATGTTGATATTTGTTGGACACAATAATAATAATTCGTATTTATTCAGTCCCTCAAATTATACATAATGTGAGGTTTTCGCTCTGTCTAGAATTAGGGATAATCCTCCTGATGAGATGGTCTAACCAACCATCGAAACGCGTCGAGGAAAGGTTTCCCCACCAACATTTTTTGGTTTTATCAAAAAACTATTTATTACAATAATAAATAATTGTAATAAATTGGGATTCTTAGTGCAATACACTACAGTAAAACTTTTTAAGAAATATTTTTCTATAGAAAAATTTTCGATAGAAATATTTTTCTATAGAAAAATTTTCGATAGAAATATTTTTATACAGAAAAATTTTCGATAGAAATATTTTTTTATAGAAAAATTTTCGATAGAAATATTTTTCTATAGAAAAATTTTCGATAGAAATATTTTTCTATAGAAAAATTTTCGATAGAAATATTTTTCTATAGAAAAATTTTCGATAGAAATATTTTTCTATAGAAAAATTTTCGATAGAAATATTTTTCTATAGAAAAATTTTCGATAGAAATATTTTTCTATAGAAAAATTTTCGATAGAATTATTTTTCTATCGAAAAAATTTCGACAGAAATATTTTTCTATAGAAAAAATTTCGACAGAAATATTTTGCTATAGAAAAAATTTCAACATAAATATTTTTCTATAGAAAAAATTTCGACAGAAATATTTTGCTATAGAAAAAATTTCGATAGAATTAGTTTTCTATAGAAAAAATTTCGACAGAAATATTTTTCTATAGAAAAAATTTCGACAGAAATATTTTTCTATAGAAAAAATTTCGACAGAAATATTTTTCTATAGAAAAAATTTCGACAGAAATATTTTTCTATAGAAAAAATTTCGACAGAAATATTTTTCTATAGAAAAAATTTCGACAGAAATATTTTTCTATAGAAAAAATTTCGACAGAAATATTTTTCTATAGAAAAAATTTCGACAGAAATATTTTTCTATACAAAAAATTTCGACAGAAATAATTTTCTATAGAAAAATTTTCGATAGAAATATTTTTCTATAGAAAAATTTTCGATAGAAATATTTTTCTATAGAAAAATTTTCGATAGAAATATTTTTCTATAGAAAAATTTTCGATAGAAATATTTTTCTATAGAAAAATTTTCGATAGAAATATTTTTCTATAGAAAAATTTTCGATAGAAATATTTTTCTATAGAAAAAGTTTCGATAGAAATATTTTTCTATAGAAAAATTTTCGATAGAAATATTTTTCTATAGAAAAATTTTCGATAGAAATATTTTTCTATAGAAAAATTTTCGATAGAAATATTTTTCTATAGAAAAATTTTCGA
Source organism: Stomorhina lunata (assembly GCA_933228675.1). NCBI lineage: Eukaryota > Metazoa > Arthropoda > Insecta > Diptera > Rhiniidae > Stomorhina > Stomorhina lunata. The sequence continues at coordinate 110,891,757 of OW121740.1, read as the reverse complement.
TAGAAATATTTTTCTATAGAAAAATTTTCGATAGAAATATTTTTCTATAGAAAAATTTTCGATAGAAATATTTTTCTATAGAAAAATTTTCGATAGAAATATTTTTCTATAGAAAAATTTTCGATAGAAATATTTTTCTATAGAAAAATTTTCGATAGAATTATTTTTCTATCGAAAAAATTTCGACAGAAATATTTTTCTATAGAAAAAATTTCGACAGAAATATTTTGCTATAGAAAAAATTTCAACATAAATATTTTTCTATAGAAAAAATTTCGACAGAAATATTTTGCTATAGAAAAAATTTCGATAGAATTAGTTTTCTATAGAAAAAATTTCGACAGAAATATTTTTCTATAGAAAAAATTTCGACAGAAATATTTTTCTATAGAAAAAATTTCGACAGAAATATTTTTCTATAGAAAAAATTTCGACAGAAATATTTTTCTATAGAAAAAATTTCGACAGAAATATTTTTCTATAGAAAAAATTTCGACAGAAATATTTTTCTATAGAAAAAATTTCGACAGAAATATTTTTCTATACAAAAAATTTCGACAGAAATAATTTTCTATAGAAAAATTTTCGATAGAAATATTTTTCTATAGAAAAATTTTCGATAGAAATATTTTTCTATAGAAAAATTTTCGATAGAAATATTTTTCTATAGAAAAATTTTCGATAGAAATATTTTTCTATAGAAAAATTTTCGATAGAAATATTTTTCTATAGAAAAATTTTCGATAGAAATATTTTTCTATAGAAAAAGTTTCGATAGAAATATTTTTCTATAGAAAAATTTTCGATAGAAATATTTTTCTATAGAAAAATTTTCGATAGAAATATTTTTCTATAGAAAAATTTTCGATAGAAATATTTTTCTATAGAAAAATTTTCGATAGAAATATTTTTCTATAGAAAAATTTTCGATAGAAATATTTTTCTATAGAAAAATTTTCGATAGAAATATTTTTCTATAGAAAAATTTTCGATAGAAATATTTTTCTATAGAAAAATTTTCGATAGAAATATTTTTCTATAGAAAAATTTTCGATAGAAATATTTTTCTATAGAAAAATTTTCGATAGAAATATTTTTCTATAGAAAAATTTTCGATAGAAATATTTTTCTATAGAAAAATTTTCGATAGAAATATTTTTCTATAGAAAAATTTTCGATAGAAATATTTTTCTATAGAAAAATTTTCGATAGAAATATTTTTCTATAGAAAAATTTTCGATAGAAATATATTTCTATAGAAAAATTTTCGATAGAAATATTTTTCTATAGAAAAATTTTCGATAGAAATATTTTTCTATAGAAAAATTTTCGATAGAAATATTTTTCTATAGAAAAATTTTCGATAGAAATATTTTTCTATAGAAAAATTTTCGATAGAAATATTTTTCTATAGAAAAATTTTCGATAGAAATATTTTTCTATAGAAAAATTTTCGATAGAAATATTTTTCTATAGAAAAATTTTCGATAGAAATATTTTTCTATAGAAAAATTTTCGATATAAATATTTTTCTATAGAAAAATTTTCGATAGAAATATTTTTCTATAGAAAAATTTTCGATAGAAATATTTTTCTATAGAAAAATTTTCGATAGAAATATTTTTCTATAGAAAAATTTTCGATAGAAATATTTTTCTATAGAAAAATTTTCGATAGAAATATTTTTCTATAGAAAAATTTTCGATAGAAATATTTTTCTATAGAAAAATTATTGATAGAAATATTTTTCTATAGAAAAATTTTCGATAGAAATATTTTTCTATAGAAAAATTTTCGATAGAAATATTGCCAAGAAACCGGCTGAAACAATATCAACAATAAATAAACATTATTCAAATAAAAATGTTCACCAATTTGGCATTGATAGCCCGCCAACATAAGGTAAGTATATAGGTATTGTTGGATGAGTTTTCATGTGTAAATTTACCCGGTAGTTCTGTAGTCAAGAACTACAAATAAAATTGTTATTGAAAAAAAAAAATAATTTTAAAGGGCGTATCTAAATTTACGATAGATCAAAGTAAGTCAGTCGTTTTATAAGTGTACTTATTACAAACTCATTTTTAAAATTGAGCTATTGTGAGCCTCACATTAAAAACTAACCCCCCTAATTCATAATCAAAAAATAAAGCTATAGCAAGCTTATAATTCAAATTTTCCATAAAAATTTCAAATTATAAAAATTTGGTAATTTTAAAATTTCTTTATGAATAAGAATTTAAAGAATGTTTTAAATTTTCTATAATTTAATGAACTGCATGATACACCCCAAATTTTAACTACAATAATATTTAAGGATGGCACAATAAACGTGTCAACTTTTCATTTGTACTATTCGTGCGTAAGTCCACATGTTGGATGCCTCTTTAAGCTCCTATAAATATGCTATACTATTTTATTTGGTTTTTGTTCTTTTATATATAAAATTGAAAATACCCAACGAATAAATAAATAGACTCTTGTAATGTATAGTGGTCGGCATATTTATTTTGACATATTATTTGTTTTTCTTCTTTTTTATTTTTGGTCCATTGCAATTAAAAATAGGTTGAATTGCAACATATTTTGTTATTTATTAGAACACAAAACACTTTTCACATTTTTAACGTTTTTGTAATATATTTTTTTTAATTGAAACTAAAAAGTCGAAGATTCAGTATAAGGCATAAGTATTTTGACATGTTTTTGCATTGCATATCAACAAATTGGGAACTTCAAGGTCATCAAAAATTAAGAATAATTATTTGGATTAATATAAAATGTATCCACCTTTAGTATTTTATACTTTTTGGAGGCGATTTGGAACGGAATTCATCAAAGGTTGAAAAAACTTCATAGAAATCTATTTCCAAGCTTTTGTGAAAAATTACAAAAAAATTAAAAATGTGAAAAGTGTTTGTGTTCTAATAAATTACAACATTTGTTGCAAGTTTAACTGTTTTTACTTATTTTTTTAATAACAATTGCACCAGAAGTAATAAAACAAGAAAAAAAAAGGCTATGTCGAAATAAATATGCCCACCACTGTATGTTTGTACAATAGACCAACATGTTTCCAATACAAACGGAAATGGACTCATGAAATTAAGCTTTGACAATTTCAGGATACCATATAATAAATTTTGAAATTGGTCCTAGTATACCTGATTAGATAATTTTCTACACATAAAACAAATGACTTTTAGAAACGTAGCAACTAGAATCGACAATAATGACCTACATCCAGAATATCAAAATCTAAATATATATCAAAAAACTCAAATAACTTTTTGTTAATGTATTTTTTTACATTCAATTGAAAATAATACGCTTTTATTAAAGTAATACACAAAGTTTTGAAAATGTTAAAATTCAAATGGATTCCACCCTTGATGGCACATGCATTTTTGACGTTTTTGGTTTTTATACCCACCATCAAATAGAATGGGGGGTATATTGAGATTGTCATTCCGTTTGTAATTTCCTTAATATTGGCTATATCCGTCTGTCTGTATGTTGAAATCACGATAACGTCTAAACGAAAAGAGCTAGCTAACTGAAACTTAGCAAAAACATTCTCTATCTATGAGAAAATTTTGGTATTGAAATTGGGCAAAATCGGTTAGCATTTGACCATAGCCCCCGTATAACCTCGTCTAGGCTAATCGCTTATTTGCTAATAAATGACAAATTATAACAGTTATGATGACAAACTTTGGTATCTAGAAGTTTTACATAAGCACTAGGCATATAAAATTTCATCGAAATAGATTCACATTTAGTCATAGCTCCCATACAAAAAACTTATGAAAACAGCCTAAATTTCACCTAAAATACACTTAAATGCCAATAAATCTAAAAGTATAACAGATATAACCACTAAATTTGGCACAAGAAAGTCTATTATAAATGCCAGCCAGTGTGCAAAATTTTGTCGCAATCGGTCACCATTTGACCTAGCTCCCATATAAAAAACTTACGAAAACACAAAAATTCAAAAATAAAAGGGGATTTATGTCTGTCTGTCCGTCAGATAAAATCGTGATAGCTCTTTAACTACAAGAGCTAGTAAAATTAAATTAAGCACAAGGAAGTCTTATGTCAATGTCAGCCAGTGTGCAAAATTTTGTCAGAATCGGTCACCATTTTACCATAGCCCCCATATAAAAAACTTATATAAACACAAAAATACATAAAGAAAAGGTTGTTTATGTCCGTCTGTCCGCCAGATAAAAGCACGATAGCGCCTTAACGAAAAGAGCTAGAGGGACAAAATTTTACAAAAGTATTTTGGATATCTTGAAGATGTGTATTGAAAATGGACAAAATCGGTTCAAATTTAGTTAGAGCTCCCATATAACCCCGCCCCGAGAAACACATTAATGCTGATAAATTGAATACAATTTTAATAGCTATGACGATTAAATTTAAAATAGGGAAGTTTTATGCAATTTTTGATCAGTTTATGAAATTTTATAGGAATCAGTCCATATTTGACTTTAGCTTTCTTATGAAAAGAACTCACGGAAACCAAAAATTTTAGCCAGTTAAAAGCTATTAAATTAGAAACTGTGATAGCTATAGCCACTAAATTTTGCAAGAATAAGCTCTATATAACCAGCCAGTGTATAAAATTTTGTTACAATCGGTCAACATTTGGCTATAATTCTTATATATATAACATCCCCTTTTTATATCTACACTCAAAAAGATTTGGAGGTACATTCATTATATTAAGATTGCACCTATAAATTATATAGGCATCAATCAATGTTCAGCCCAGACTTTATATATGATGAATGCATCAGGAACTCATAACGAAATATATGGACTTGTCGTATTACTATTAACGTGTTTAGCCTAACTACATATTAATCACAACGAAAAGTATTTAACAACTTATTAATGTAAAACTATACCCGGTTATGAGACCTAATTTTGACCATAGTAAATACTGGGGAAACCACTAAAATATTTTTAAATGTTGAACTATAAAGCTACGGCAATCGAATTTAGTCCAACAAAGGTCGTACCAGCAATACCAATTAGCTTAGCGATTTTTCCACTTTTGGTCGAGATTTTGAATTAGCTGCACCCTTGTAGGTATATGAGATATGTTTCTAAATTTAACACAACTTGATGGTGGGTATATAAGATTCGGCACAGCCGAATATAACACTCTTACTTGTTATACCCTTCACCACCATAGGTGGAAAGGGTATTATAAGTTTGTGCTGATGTTTGTAACGCATAGAAATATTTGTCTTAGACTTAGAATCACTTTCTGAGTCGATTTAGCGATGATTTAGCGATGTGAGAAAAAATAACACCTTTGACCTTAGTGGTGAAGGGTATCGTATGGTCGGCTTGACCGACTATAGCGCTTTCTTACTTGTTTTTTTTATAAATTTGCCAAATGATTTTTAGCCCGTCTGCCGAGTTTAAACAACGATAGCGTTACTATTTGCTTTGAAGGTGACCTGAGCTTTGGCTTAAATGACATATGTTATCGGCATATTTCAAGATCTCGAGTTGTTTTAAAGGTGTCCACTCGATACCGTGTCTAACATTCAGAGCCCTGGGCATTATATTGTCCATACCCAAACTTATGTAACAAGATAAATTCTTGCCTTACTCCAGTAGTAACTTCGAACAGATTTGACACATTACCACTATTGAGTTCAGAATTTTCGTTGGAATGTTCAGATTTTCTAAAATTCCTCATAGATAGCTTCTATTGACAATGTCATAGGCCTTCATAAAGTCGATAAACGCTAGGTAAAAGGCGGTGCAGAATTCAATACTATTCTTACTATATTGATTAGATCAACGTAAGAGCGGATTTCTCTGAACCCAAACTGTAGAGGAAACTGGAGGTTAGCAGAGCTTTTTTCTCCCATATTTTGCGCTTTTGTCATCATATGATCTGATACCCTGCCTTATAAAATAGTTCTTTGCCAATCTTTGAATCCATGAAATGCCTGCTACAGACTTACTACTATGATCTGGTCAGAAAAGTAGAAAAAAGCGCAGTAGACAGTAAAAAAAAAACAGGAAGATATATTATGCTCTATGGGATGAGATAGTCAGCACGTCGACTACTAAGCAAAATATATCATATTTAGTCTGGGTTCGATATTCAGCCACGGAAATATCAATTTCTGGAACTATTAATTTCTAGTATAATCCTCTACCGGCGGTAAGCCTACAGCTTAAATAATGGGTCTAAATCCATGGTAGGCATGTTAGCCCCTAGGGGCCAAGCACCAATCGTCGTGTTGTGTAACACGAACTAACAAGAAAAAACAAACTAAAGTACGAAAAATTCTCATTTGTATGAAAGCAGCCAATGAATCAGGTTCTTGTTGCTTTCTTTTAGAATCTGCAACAACAAAACACATGCAAAAGAGTACAAGAAAATATATATTTTTTTTCTTTTTTATTATTTTTTTGATTATTTAGCAAATTTTTCAAAAGTTATATCCCTCGCTTTAGATACGTACGTGAAATATATAGCTTTTGAATGGATGGATATTAGCTTTGTCGGAAAAGTTACTGAAGATTTACTTATTAATCTGTGCAGTTATAATGTGATTTAATTTATAAGCATTTAAGTGACTCCCGGTCGGTGTTATATGGGAGATTTCACTAAATGTGAACCGAGTTCATCCATTTTCAAAACCGAACTTTTCCAGAGATCAGAAGTACTTCTGTCAAATGTTATCCCTCTAGAAAGTTTACTTTAGGCGCTATCTCGCTGAATAACGATATTGTACAATATCTTTATACTAAATGTCATCATCGTATCTATTATAATTTGTCATTTATTAGCTACTAAGACATTGCCTTAGGCGAAGTTGTGCGGGAGCAAGTGTCTAACGTGAACGTATTCTCCCAATTGCATACATATGTAGGTTTTGAACGCATATCATGTACTTCCTAGGAAGATTACCTATAATTGGATATATAATATATTCTCAAATATTATCATAATGTTCAAAAGTCAGATACAAAATTAAGATAAATGCAGTGAGCTCCTGGAAGGTATACCCACATGCATTTTACATAAAATTTAATCATTGTCGATCAAAACATCTGAAATATCGCTTAAACACTAAATTATATCTATCACAAATTACCGAATGCATCATAATTTAGGTAATGCAGAGCTAAGAATGTTATTAAATTTCATCCAAATAAACATCTGAGATATCGACAAAACAAAGCTTGACTACAACGGACAGTTAGACAGATAGACGGACAGACAAACACACAGACAGACGGACGTTGCGAAATCGATTCTCATACCGATTCTGAGTCGATCGGTACAATTTGAATGATATTCACAATCAGATTTGTGGTATATATCAGATTTTAGGAAATCCTCACGCTGTCAAATTTCATCACAATCGGTCCATAAACACCTGAGATATCGCTGAAACACTACTTACAAAATTTGCTGTACATCAAAATAAGTGTTTTGGCGATGTCACAGTTGCTTATGGACTGCTTCTGATAAAATTTAATAACGTGATTGGCGGGGGAATTTCCTAAAATCTAATATAAAATTTGTTTCTGCATTTCATTTTTTCAACGAACTTTTTCTAATGCGTACTTTGGACAATTTGCGATATATCAAATTTAGTGTTTTGGCGATATCTCAGTTGTTTATGGACCGATTTTGATAAATTTACAGAGTGCTTTAGGAAACCATTTCCTAAAATCTGATATATAATATATAATCACTTGTACACCAGGAGTATCTTTCTTCTCTTGTTATTTAAGTGTTTTTCAATCAAAAATTGAAAAGATTTTGTGTATTTTTTGGTATTTTTTCGATATTTTGGGTGTTTATGGACCGATTTTGATGAAATTTAATAGTGTTCATTGCGGGAGAATTTCCTAAAATCTAATATATAATTCATGTGGGTCCAACCTCCAGCGGCTTCAGAAACTTGATTTCAACAGACAGGCGTACAGACAGGCAGATGGACATCGCTTAATCGATTCTCCTCACGATTCTCAGTCGATCGGTATAATTTTGTAATAAAAAATATTACAAACGGATGCACAAACTTATAATACCTTTTCACCTATTGGTGAAGGGTTTAACAAAAAGACTGTTGCGCAACAGAGATCTGTGCTCTATAACTTTAGAGTTCGACTAGAGACTAGACATTGTTTTAAGAAGTGAGAACTTCTAATAGTAAGTTTTGAATACTTTGTATGAGAGAAGTAATTAAACCAAGCCTATTTTTAGACTTTTAGGAATTTAATCAATGAAGAAAATTTGGTCTATAGAAATGTTTGCTGGGAATGCATGATTGACTATATAATCATTGGTTTGTGTAAGTATGTTTTACAAATGTGTTTGTGTCAGGCGTTTTGGCCAGAATAAAGGTAGATTCATAGGCTTTTTTTTTAAATTTATATACACTCAGGAAATTATTACAGTAACTGATTGTATGTTGTTTAGGAAATTTTCGGTTATGTTGTTTTCAAATGAATATTCATTTAAATTTACATGAAAATTGATTTTTAACATATTTATATATTTGTTTAAAAAACAACCTACAAAAAAATACTGAAAATCCGTAACATTTGAAAATATCAGTTGTTTAGATTTTATATATTTTTTCAATTATTGTATCAAATATAATTGGTATTTGTTTAATTATTGTTTTTCCTTAAGTATCTTAGGTTTGCTTACTGAAGAAACTTTTTATAATACTGGCCGCCTATCACGGGGTATGGCCTAAGCAAACTACAAACTTTGTTTTGTCTGTTTGGTTTTTTGATGCCTTAAAGGATATAACCTTTTTATGGTTTCGTCTTTTATATTACGTTAATTACAAGAACAAATGAAAATTGTCCGTTTTACAGAAATTGAACGTAGTTTTTTACCATTCAGTTTTTTAAAAATAAATGAAAATTTCCGTTTTTTATACTAAAAATGTAGTTTAAATTTTTGTCAGTATTTTTTTTGAAAACAACTGAATATTCCGTTTTTAAAACTGAAAATGTAGTTTGAATATTTGTCAGTTAAATTTAAATGAAATATTTATTGAATTTTAATGAAAAATCAGTTGACCGGTTTTTAAATGAATATTCATTCATTTCAAATTACATTTTAAGTTAATTTTACTTTCATAATATTCTGAGTGTATAAGACCAGACCCTATTTTTAATTTATTTGAAGTCCAAAAAATTGTTTGATGTCATTCTAAGGCATTTAAAATTTGCTTACAATTGGAGAAATTTTACAAAAACACTCAGCAAATCGAAGTTGAAAAACTCTCTTAAAAAGGGAAACATTTATATTTTTTTAGTTTTTCTCAAACTTTGTAGGTTAGGTTATTAGTCAGTTAAACAACTTCTTTGTGATACCAAGAAAATAAGCAAAAATGAATTATAAAATCGGACTAGGCCGGCAAAAGCACTTTCATATTAGTTTTCTGGTAAAATATAAAAAGGAAATTTTTTAAAAGGAACGGTCTAGTGCGTATTTATTGTACCCAATATTGATAAAGTTGGAGTAAAAATTTATTTTACAGTAAAATTCACATGATATTTTTACCGTTATTTGTAATAAAAAATTCCATTGTCATTTTATTTTTGTTACTTCTGCTCTTGTTGTTATTTGTTAATATTATTTACTTTTTTATTTTCATTCATTCATTTTATTTGCATATTTATTTATTTTACCCATTTTTCTTCATTATATGAATTTTTGTTGGTGTTGGTTAACCATTGATGTATTTGTTATAGTCCTTGACGTCCTTTTTTTAGTCCTGCTGTTCTTTTATGCTTTCACTACATGTGAGTATTTGAGGTTATGTGTACGAGTATTTTTACCTATAAAATGCAAATGGGTTTGATTAAAAGTGAAATGGGTATCTAACATGTCTGTACGATAAAAATGAAAATCCAAAAAAGAAAAACATTATTTTAACCGGAAATCTGACTGCGTGAATAAAATTATGTAAATTAATGCTAAATGAAAGCAGTATTTGTTATTTGGAAATATATTTAAAATTTTTTCTTGCAATTTTTGCTTAAATGTTTCCATTATATTTAAGTAAACAGATTTTTAAATTTCAGTAAAGTTTGATTGAATAAAAATAAAAAGTAAATTTCCAGTACATGGGTTTATACTGTTATCAATATGTACAAAGGTTTTATAACTTAATCCTGTATATTTTTTTTATAAATTCTCAGAATATGCAGGAGAATTGATTTATATATGTACGTAAGTTTGTTTTTCCGTCTGTCCGTCTTATTTGAGAGTATAGCGACATCTTATATTAAACAAATAAACAAATATACAAAAATACATATATATATATATATATACATATATATAGAATGGCTATCTCGAAAACGGCTCTAACGATTTTGATAAAATTTGGACAGTGGGTATCTTTTTTAATGTATAGGTCGAAGAAGAAGGGACTTTTGGAACTTTTGCCTCTAAGAGGGTAAAAATGGGTAAAAAGGGGAAAAAATCGAAAACGCTATATCTCCTAAAGTAATAGGTATAGAAACAAAATTGAAATTACGTTTTAAACAGCTATGAAAATAAGCGAAACTATGTCCGATAGGGGGTAAATAAGGGTGAAAATAGTTTTTTTGGCACCTTTTTAACCCACTCTTATATTTTAAACTAAAGAATATAGAAAGAAACTTGGTACTGCAATCAATAGATGTAAAAGAAACATGAAACACGTATTTGGTACTTTTTTGATTTTGGAGCCAAAATGGGTAAAAAAGGGATAAAATGATAACTTAACATCTCCAAAGTAATATGAATAGGAACATTTACATTATGTTAAATGCGTTTAAAAAAAAATGTACCGAATTCAATTGGCACCAAAAAAGTACCAAATATGCATATAGAACTTTTAGAAATTAGGGAATAAAAAGGGGGAAAAATTAGTATTATTTTAAACAAATGAATGTTTGTCTGTATGTATGTTCTTTATAGAATAGTAAACTGTGAATTTGATCATGTTATGCTCTTTAGCGAAGATGTTGCGGATAAGCCGGCGAAGGTTTTTAAGTTAATAAGACTAATTTCCGAAAGATGGCGCCACGGAAAATTACTAAAAATGAATTAAATCGTATACTGTACATTTGATCATGCTATGATCTTTAGCAAAGTTGTAGCGCATGAGCCGACGAAGGCTTTTTAGTTGGTATGAATAATTTCCGACAGGTGGCGCTACTTGCTCAAAGTCAATGTAATCGTAATCTGTACATTTAATCATGCTACAATCTTTAGCAAAGTTGTTGCAAATGAGCCGACGAAGGTTTCTTAGTTGGTATGAAGAAATTTCGACAGGTGGCGCCACTGAAATTTACTCAAAGTCATTTCAATCGTATGCAGTGCATTAATTCATGCTATAATCGTCAGCAAAGTTGTTACGGATAAGCCGAAGAAGGTTTATGAATTGGAATGAGCAAAGTCCGACAGGTGGCGCCACAGAAAATTGCTCAAAGTGAATTAAATCGTAAACTGTGCATTTGAAAAAGTTATAATCATAAGCGAAGTTGTTACGAATAAGCAGACAAAGGTTTCTTATATGGTATGAACAACTTCAGGTGGCGCCACTGCAAACTACTCAAATGAATTAAATCGTAAACTGTGCATTTGATCAGACTATAATCTTTAGCAAAGTTGTTGCGCATGAGTTGACGGAGGTTTCTGTTGATATGAATAATTTCCAAAATTATTCAAAATGAGTTAAACTGTAAACTATGCAAACTATGTGTTGGTCGGACAAATTGAATCAAATAATTCAAAATTAACAGAATATTTGTACAATGTCTTTCCTCTAAATTTATTTTAGCACTTTATAATATAAAATATATAAAAACTTTAAAATTTTCCTCAAAATGCTTATCATAAAGCTCCGAGCAAGGCTCTGTCAACCAGGTACTTAATAATATATGAGAATTTAGCATATCCTACCGTGCTCTGTTGAATTTTAAGAACGGTCCAAAAATTCGCGAGAGATCACCCTAATATCCAAATTAATTAATAGTAAATTAAATAGATTTTGTTGTACTTTTTTGAATGACTGTATTTGTATTAAATTAGGTATCTGATATCTGAATATATTGATAACTCCATACCAATGACATATTAGAGTTATATCGAGTGATATTTTTAAGTGCTTCGGAATTGATATAAAACAAGTAAGAGTATTATATTCGGTTGTGCCGAATCTTACATACCCACCATCAAGTTGTGTTAAATTTAGAAACATATCACACATATGGGCAAATCCTGCGTGACGGACGATACTTTTGTACGGATTTTGTTGTACTTAAATGAATCACATTGTCGTTCTACACGAGATATCTTTGCACAGATATCAGAAAATCATAACCTATCGGTTGTGCTATGGAATGGTATTTGTTAGTTTACATACATATTTTGGTGGAAAACGATATTCGCTTTTGAAGTGCTGTGACGGACGCTATAAAAAATGGAAGTGACTTTCTTTACAACACGTGTTTCCGTAATTTTTATCAAATTATAGTAATAAAAAAATTGAGAATACATTGAAGATTGAGGAAAATTAGAGGATTACAAAACAGCTTTCATAAAATATTTTAGGTTTCCAGTTGCACCAAAAATCCATAAATGAACTGTTGCGGACGCTATGTGACGGACGATAAAGAGTTAGCTTCAATGTTTTTTATTAGCAAAAAATCATATATCTTATTTTTGTTTAAGGGCTCGTAAATCAGTGTAAATAATTTTTTAACACCAAATATCTTACATTTATTCTGCGGATATAGACAGTGTTATTGCTATATGAATAAGAATACTTATTGATGACATATTGATGATGCATGACATATAAGCGTATGTAACGCTGATCTTTTGATTTGGTGATCTTTTTAAGAGCTTTCGGACTTAATTTAGATATTAGGTCCGAAAGCTCTTAAAAACAAACATAAAATTTTAAGAAATATATGAAATATTTTTTTGAGTCGATAGAAGGATCTGCATAAATGGTGGAGGGTATGGAAACATGATTCGTGGAGGGTATGAAAACATGATTCGAAATTTACCACAATACATACATGCATATTTACCACGACATTATAGTTGAAACAAGGTGTACTTCTCTCAGACAATCAACTGCATCCGATTCTATTTTTAGACTCATTGAAAGGAACCTAGGTTTTTACTCCGATTCCGAACGGAAATGCATTAGTTAAATAAGTTTAATATAGCCTAATACTCAATAACACGTGGCTAGCTGAGTTATGAGGTAAACCGCCGATTTTTCGAAAATTTATTTTTTTCAAGTGAGCCTGGCCAGGGATCGAACTTGGGGCCTCTGGTATGCTAGGTGGATGAATAACCTGTCTTTCTGTCTATCCGTCTGTCTGTCTGTCTGTCTGTCTGTCTGTCTGTTTGTTTGTTTGTTTGTCTGTCTGTTTGTCTGTCTGCTTGTCTGTCTGTCTGTCTGTCTGTTTGTTTGTTTGTTTGTCTGTCTGTCTGTCTGCTTGTCTGTCCGTCTGTCTGTCCGTATGTCCGCATGTCTGTTGTCGGCACGATAAAACCTTAACGAAAGGATATAGGTCACTGAAATTCAGCATAAATATTCTCCATTTCTTGGAGAATTTTGGTATTGAAATCTGGCAAAATCGGTTCACATTTGACCATAGCTCTAGTATAACCTCTTCTAGGCTAATCGCTTATTTGCTAATAAATGACAAATTATAACAGCTATGATGACAAAATTTGGTATCTAGAAATTTTACATAGGCAGCATATAAAATTTCACTGAAATCGGTTCACATTTAACCATAGCTCCCATACACTCAGAATATTATGTAAGTAAAATTAACTTAAAATGTAATTCGAAATGAATGAATATTCATATAAAAACCGGTCAACTGATTTTTCATTAAAATTCAATAAATATTTCATTTAAATTTAACTTGCAAATATTTAAACTACATTTTCAGTTTTAAAAACGGAATATTCAGTTGTTTTCAAAAAAAATTACTGACAAAAATTTAAACTATATTTTTAGTATAAAAAGCGGAAATTTTCATTTATTTTTAAAAAATTGAACGGTAAAAAACTACGTAAAATTTCCATACAACGAACAATTTTCATTTGTTTTTGTAATTAACGTAATATAAAAGACGAAACCATAAAAAGGTTATATCCTTTAAGGCATCAAAAAACCAAACAGACAAAACAAAGTTTGTTGTTTGCTTAGGCCATACCCCGTGATAGGCGGCCAGTATTATAAAAAGTTTCTTCAGTAAGCAAACCTAAGATACTTAAGGAAAAACAATAATAAAACAAATACCAATTATATTTGATACAATAATTGAAAAAATATATAAAATCTAAACAACTGATATTTTCAAATGTTACGGATTTTCAGTATTTTTTTGTAGGTTGTTTTTTAAACAAATGTATAAATATGTTAAAAATCAATTTTCATATAAATTTAAATGAATATTCATTTGAAAACAACATAACCGAAAATTTCCTAAACAACATACAATCAGTTACTGTAATAATTTCCTGAGTGTACAAAAAACTTACGGAAACTGCCTAAATTCCACCTGAAATACACTTAAAGGCCAATAAATGATAAACTGTAATAGCTTTGGCCACTAAATTTAGCACAAGGAAGCCTAATGTGAATACCAGGCAGTGTGCAAAATTTTGTTACAATCGATCATCATTTGACCATAGCTCCCATATAAAAAACTTACGGAAACACAAAAATGCAAAAATAAAAGACGGTTTATGTCCGTCAGATAAAAGTGCGATGGCTCCTTAACAACAAGAGCTAGAGAGACAAAATTGTACAAAAGTTATTTTGATATGTAACAGAAGTCGTGCACTGAAAATGGGCGAAATCGGTTCACATTTAATTAGAGCTCCCATAAAACCCCGCCCCAGGAAACACATTAATACTAATAAATTGAATACAATTGTAATAGCTATGACGACTAAATTTAGAGTAGAGAAGTTTTATGCAACTATTGGTCAGTATATCAAGTTTTGTAGGAAGTGGTCCATATTTGACTATAGCTTTCATATAAAAAAACACTCCCGGAAACTAAAAAAAAAAAATGTAGTAAAGCCTAGTTAAAAGCTATTAAATTAGAAACTATGACAGCTGTGGCCACTAGATTTTGCAAAAACAAGCTTTATATAAATACCAGCCAGTGTGTAAAATTTTGTTACAATCGGTCAACGTTTGGCTATAATATATTTAATATCCGTTTTTTTATATCTACAATCAAAAAGATTCGGTGGTACAAGAAGCATATTAAAATTGCATCATAGTCCAGACTTTATATACGGTTTTAGGAACTCCTAACAAAATATATGTACCTGTCGTATTACTATCAACATGTTTATCCCAACCAAATATTAATTTATTAGTATTTAACAGACCATTAGTGCTAAACTACAACAGGTTATGGGATTGAATTTTGTTTAAAGTAAATATTAGGAAAATCACTTACAAACTTTTAAATGTTAAACTATAAAGCTCCTGCAACTGAATTTAGTCCAAATATTTTACTAACAATACCAACTAGCGCAACAATTTTTTTCGAATTTGGTCCACATTTTGAGTTAGCTGCACCCTCGTAGATATATGAGAGATATTTCTTAATTTAACACAACTTGATGGTGGGTATATAAGATTCGGCACAGCCGAATATAACATTCTTACTTGTTTTATATTAAGTCACTTGTCTACATCTATAAACCACAAACAATTGAACAAAATTTGCAAAAAAAAAATATTTGTTTATAGTCCATTTTTCTATTGGTTTCAATTATTCAATTCAATTTTTTTAACAAACTTATATTGTCTATATTAAATTTCCAACACTTAACATTTTTCTAAGTATTCCCTAAATCTTAGTTCTTTTCTTAAATCATTATTTTAATATAAATTATTTTTTCTATATAATAATTTTTCTTCTAATTGCTTAAATTTTCATTCATTCAAACTCGAACGTACATCCTTAGGTAGTTTTTGTGTTAAATATTTTGTAGAAAAAAATAAGAGAAAAGAAATATTTTTTTTTATAAAAAACCCGAAGAATATAAATCAGTAAAAAATCTTTAATTATTACTTCAAACTCTAAAGTTTTTCTCTTCATTCTACAAATTTTCCTTGGCTTTTTTTATTTTAGTTTCGGTTCATACTCATTTGTTTTCTTTATCACAAGAAATGGAAAACCGCAGAAAATTTCATCTTGAATTACAATTATGCGGGTTTTTACTACATTTTATAGTTTTCATGTTTTTTGTCTTTTTCGCATTTCTTTGGCAGTTAATCTTTCGTACATCTTTGTATTACTGTGCATAAAGTAAGTGCTGAGAAATGTTTTCAGGGTAGCACTGAAGCTGATTGGCAGACAGAGATCTTCAATGATGCGAGGATAATATGCCGATGAAAGTTCAGAGAATATTATAAAATTTCTGCATCTTTTATCTTGCCTAATTTACTTAGTATGAGAGGAGGAACTTTTTGCACTCCTATTTATAACCAAAGGCGATAGTTATACTGAATCCAACCACCGTTGGAAAGTTTCAGATCACGATTCCTGAGAGAATTTCTAAGCAAACAAGACAAGAATTTGTATGTTGCTGACGAACAGGCGTATACAGCCCAGACCACCAGAAGCCGATGACTTTTGGTAATTTTCGTTAATATTACGATCTTAATGAAACAATTTTTTTTTTAGATAAAAAATATTTTCGATACAAACCTTTTTTCATAGAAAAAGTTTTGATAAAAATATTTTGCTTTAAAAAATTTTTCTATAGAAAGTTTTTTGATAGAAAATTTTTTGATAGAAAATTTTTTGATAGAAAATTTTTTGATAGAAAATTTGTTGATAGAAAATTATTTGAGAGAAAATTTTTTGATAAAATATTATCAAAATATTTTCTTTCGAATAATAATTTAATAATAATAATTTTCTCAAATAGAAAAATTTTCCCAAAAAGGTTTATCAAAAAATTTTTGACAAAAACTTTTTTCTGTAGAAAATTTTTTGATAAAAACTTTTTTCTGTAGAAAAATTTTATAAAACCTTTTTCATAAAAAAATTTCCTATAGAAAAAATTTTTTATAAAAAAAATTTTAATAGCAAAATTTTCTATGAAAAATGTTGGAGAAAAAAATTTTTCAAAAAAATTTTCCATTTGAAAATTTTTTGTTCAGTCGATAATCTACGCTTTTACTTATGGTTTATGAACATAATTCTTAAAAGTTTTATTTGTAAATTTAGTGATAATGCGAGGTTTTCGATCTGTCTAAATTGGGTATAATCCTCCTGAAGAGATGGCTTAACCAACCATCTAAACGCGTCGAGGAATTTTGTTTCTCCGCAAACATTTTTTGGCTTTTTATCAATAAATTGGTCTGTTACATTAATAAATAAATGTAACAGATTTGGGATCAAATGCTAATAATCATTCTTTTTGAAAAATTTCTATAGAAAAAATTTTTGATTAAAAAATTTTCTATAAAAAAATCTTTAATAATAAATTTTTTTTTATAGAAAAATTTTAATTAAAAAAATTTTGTATAGAAAAGTTTTGGAAAAAAAATTTTCTATAGAAAAATTTTTGATAAAAAAATTTTCTATAGAAAAATTTTTGATTAAAAAATTTTCCCGGAATTGAGCTGTTGGTCCTTTACAGCCACAAATTTAGTTTATGATAACTTTAATCAGTGTACATAATTTTGTAGGAATCGGCCCATAGTTGTCCATACCTCCCATACAAGACACATTTTCGAAAGTAGTTTAAATACCCATAAAAGCACCAAATCGCTGGTAGATCTAAAGATAAATGAATTTTATTACTATAGCTTTGCGCAGATAAATATTTTGTAAATATAAACCAATAACCGGAATTTGGTAACAATCGATCCACAATCCTTCTATATCAGATTCTTGGCCGGAAATGACATAAATCTACTTTAATATCGAAATTTGAAAAATTAGCACATATTATTAATAAATTTATCTCTAAGACTTAAGGAAAACCTGTTAAATTGTTGATCCATATTTGACCTTAGTAGTGAATCATATCATACAGCCGGGCTTAACCAACTATAGCTTTTCTTACATATTTAAAAATAATTTTATGTTCAGTCTTTTTTGCAGCAAATGCATTTCGCGCAGTCAAGGTCACATAAATAGCAAACGCTAAATGAATTGTTATATGTTACAAGAGTAAATGTTCAGTGGAAAATATAAAAAAAATGTTGTCACCTTGAAATTTTGCCAAAATTTTAAAATCTCATGAATTCCCCCAAATATTATAACATTGTTATTTTAAAAGGTTTTGAATTTGTTAATTTTTAGACCAATTGTGGTCTAATACTTGTATTTTTCTTTACCTTCTATTTGTGGCACATTTTTAACCTCAATTGTATAATTATTTAAAATACATATTTATAAATT
The DNA here is from genome assembly GCA_933228675.1 of Stomorhina lunata. Lineage (NCBI taxonomy): Eukaryota > Metazoa > Arthropoda > Insecta > Diptera > Rhiniidae > Stomorhina > Stomorhina lunata. The sequence goes on along the minus strand of OW121740.1, from coordinate 110,873,271 downwards.
TTTTTCTATACAAAAATATTTCTCTATTGTTTCACTGATAATGTTTATGATGTTTTCTTTCCTTTTGTCGAGTTGGTTCGTCTGTTCTGTAACATTCATTTTCATTTTCTCTTTTAAATTCAATTCCTTTTCCTTTATAATCGTCCTTATAAAAATTATTGTTTTGTTCAACGCGAAACACAAGTTAACTGTAATTGAGTAATCACTGCAAAATATTACAGGAAATTTCAGGCAACAAAAACTTGGACTTGTTATACTGGAAAATACTAAGACAGCAACGAATAGATAGAGCGGTAACATGATAAACAGGAGTAGGCAGCCCATACCACCAGTAGCCGATGAATTTTATGTAATTTTCGTAAATACTACGATCATTAATACAACTCGCGAAAATGAGTATTTAAATCATCCAGTTGGAATTTGGATGTTAACAGGGTCGGTTGGTGCCGCTTTGTTTAAGAAAAACGAAAACAAAATAGGCAAGAAACAAATCAAAATCCAATTTATAGCAACAAAATACATGGTACGAGAGAACAAAGAAATATAATCTCGAACATTGTTGCCACAACACTATTATTTTTATAAACATTGGGAATATTTTTGTAAATTTTGGGAATATTTTTTAGAACAGAAATGAATTTTAATATTAAACAATTTTAGATTTTTAGATATTTTCGATTCAAATATTTTTTTATAGAAAAATTTTTAATAAAAATATTTTTCTTTAGCAAATTTCTCGATAAAAATATTTTTATATTTAAAAATTTTCAAATCTTCCATGGACGAATTTTTAATAAAAAAAAAGTGAATATAGAAAAAGTTTTGATAAAAAAATTTTCTATAGATAAATTTTTGATCAAAAAATTTTTGATAATAAAATATTCTATAGAAAAAATTTTGATAACAAAATTGTCTATAGAAAAATTTTTAATAACAAAATTTTCTATAGAAAAATGTTTGATAAAAAATTTTTGACAACAAAATTTTCTATAGAAAAATTTTTGATAAAAAAAATTTTCGATATATAAATTTTTGATAAAAAAATGTTCCATAGAAAAATTTTTGATAAAAAAAATTTTTGATAACAAAATTTTCTATTGAAAAATTTTTGATAATAAAATTTTCTATAGAAAATTTTCTGATAAAAAAAGCTTCTAAAAAAATTGTTGATAAAAAATTTTTCTATAGAAAAATTTTTGATAAAAAAATTTTCTATAGAAAAATTTTTGATAAAAAAACGTTCGATAGAAAAATATTTGATAAAAAAATGTTCCATAGAAAAATTTTTGATAAAAAATTTTGATAAAAAATTTTCTATAGAAAAATTTTTGGTAAAAAATTTCCTATAGAAAAATTTTTGATAAAAACATTTTCTATAAAAAATGTTTGATAAAAACATTTTATAGAAAAATGTTTGATAAAAACTTTTTATAGAAAAATTTTTGATAAAAAAATTTTATATTTTAAGAATAAGTAAAAATGAGCTCGAAAATTTTCTATAGAAAAATTTTTGATAAAAAAATTTTTAATAGAAAGATTTTTGATAAAAAAAATTTTTATAGAAAAATTTTTGATACAAAAATTTTCTATAAAAAAAATTTTCATAAAAAATTTTTTTATAGAAAAAATTTTGATACCAAAATTTTCTATAGACAAATTTTTGATAATAAAATTTTCTATAGAAAATTTTCTGATAAAAAAATCTTCTAAAAAAATTGTTGATAAAAATTTTTTCTATAGAAAAATTTTTGTCAAAAAAATTTTCTATTGAAAAATTTTTGATAAAAAAATTTTCTATAGAAAAATTTTTGATAAAGAATTTTCGATAGAAAAATTTTTGATAAAGAATTTTCGATAGAAAAATTTTTAATACAAAAATGTTCTATAGAAAATTTTTGATAAAAAAATTTCTATAGAAAAATTTTTGATAAAAAATTTTCTATAGAAAAATATTTGATAAAAAATTTTCTATAGAAAACTTTTTGATACAAACATTTTCAATAAAAAAATTTTTGTTAAAAAAAATTTTTATAGAAAAATTTTTGATAAAAAAATTTTCTGTAGAAAAATTTTTCAGAAAAAAAATTTCTATAGAAAAATTTTTGATAAAAAAAATTTTCTATAGAAACATTTTTGATAAAAAAATTTTCTATAGAAACATTTTTGATAAAAAAATTTTCTTGAAAAATTCATTGAAAAATTAGGAATTATCAGGCTTGAGTTCATTTTTAATTTTCAAATTATTAATTTGAAAATTTGAAAGTAATAATGTGGAGAAAAACTGAAGAAATTATTTTTGAACGCGGCTAGTGGATTGCAATTTCTGTCCCGCCACAGGACGTCATCAGCACTTAGCGCCCTCGACCACAGTCGAGTTATCAAATTGCAGAGATAATCATCAATTTAACTCATTGAGTTTGATCGAACATCACTACGTTTAATTGATTGTGTATTCTCCTATTACTTGTTTTGCTCGATCTTTTCACTTGCCGTTGGCATGTAGAGAAGAACAAGACTTTTTTGTTTGATGCTATTTATAGAATAGTAACAGTGTTCACATATGTAAGTAAATTACATAAATGTATGTGTATGTAAATGCAACGTGCACTTTGCTTTTTTAATTATTTGGGAATTAATTATTCGAACTTTAAATTGAATTAATTGAAAAATTAGGAATTATCGGGCTTAAGTTCATTTTTAATTTTCAAATTATTAATTTGAAAATTTGAAAGTAATAATGTGGAGAAAAACTGAAAAAATTATTTTTGAACGCGGCTAGTGGATTGCAATTTCTGTTATCTATTGAAAAATTTTAGATAATAAAATCTTCTATAGAAAAAAGTTTGATAAAAAAGTTTAAAAAATGAAGTAGAGCACTTTTTCTTTTTAAAACGTAGAACTACACATTGAAAAAAAATAAAAAACTTCAGTTAAAAGTATAAAAAACGGCAACTCTGCCAACTATTTTTTTTTTTTTTTATGTTCTCTTTGCGCCGACCCGTGATGATAATGGATAAATCCAAAATGGAAGATTCTTAAATAAGAGTCGAATGGTGCTTTATAGTTTTACTTTTTTTAGCATTAATTTTGATTATAATATAAGGAACATATTACCTATTGTTATATCATATTACCAACTATAGCGTGTATAAATATAAAATTTGCTTGTAAACAATGAAATGCATAATTCTGCATCTGGTCAAGATTTCTTAGTTAAAACTTTTGTTTTTGTGTTGTAATATGAATTTTTCTTTTTGTAAAATTTTCTTCTTTTGTATTCGCAATTACTCATTTTCCTTCTGTTTTATCAAGTTTTTAATTCTTTTGATGTTTTGTTTAAGTTTCATTATTAGTTATTTTTCCTAGCACTGGAATTTTAGTTTCTCTTATTGTTTTCATGCCATTATTGACTGCATTTGATGCCGTAAAATATTAATTAACATTTAAACAATATTTTGTAAAAGTTTTGACCTTAAGTAATTTTGTCTGTTTGGTTTACTTTGTATAGTTTTACCTTATAATGATTTATTTACTTTGATTGTAAAAAAATAGATTATTTTTTTTGAACTACTCCGATTATAAAAGTTAATTTGTTGCAGATTAACACAAAATAGACTGAGTAATATTAACGAGCTTATTGTACCCAACATCAAATAGAATGGGGAGTATATTCAGATTGTCATTCCGTTTGTAACTTTCTTACTATTGACTGAAAAACCAAAAGGGATATATATTCTGAATCTTTATAAGATTCTAAGACGATTGAGCGATGGGCGTCTGTCTATTGAAGTTGGCCAAATTTGGTTTACATTTTATTACAGCTTCAGTATAACCTCGCCTAGGCTTATCACTTATTTGCTAATAAATGACAAATTACAACAGATATGATAATACAATATAATACAAAGAAGTTCTACATAGGCAGTATATAAAATATTATCGAAATCGGTTCGTATTCAACAATAGCTCCCATATAACACTTACTGAAACAGCCTAAATTCCACCCATAATAGGCTTAAAGCCAATAAATGATAAACTATATAGCTATGGCCACCAAATTTTGCACAATAATCTTTTTGTCACAATCGGCCACAATTTGACCATAGTTCCCATATAAAAACACAAAAATACCAAAAAAAACAAGTATGAAAGTGTTATAGTCGCACAGTGGTTCAGAATCGTTTTTCATTGGCCAAAACTCTGTAATTTTTTAACTATTAAAGATTTTTTAGTAGTTCTTTTTTAATCTATAGATAACATCTGTAACTTTTTCGAGTGTAGGTTTTATTAAGATCGGTACAGTGATTCTTAAGAAATTTAAGCATGAAATTCAATTTTCGATGTTTTTCGTTTTTATTTTGTTTCAAATCTGCCAACTCATGTTTGACCCACTTCCTCTTAACCGATAGCAATTAAATATTTTGTTATCCTTAGGGTGCCCCTTACTCGTTGAGGTATTTACAGTATTTTTATTAGGGTGGCACAAATTTTAATTTATGCTTAATAATACTTATATATTACCTAGTTTTTTTTTAATATAAGAGTGTAACTTAATTTTTCTTTAAATACATATTTATTTGTAGTCATAAATAGATTGTAGATAAATAAAATAATATTTAATATTAATATTTGTATACTTTATTGCACTCAAATGTTAAATGCAAATTATAATTATTGTTTATTTGGCTGTAATATTTCTTGTTAATAGTTTATATTCTGCTGTATTACTGCTGTCCTGTAGCAGTGCTTTAACTTCGGCACTTAGGTCCGAAGGATTTACTTTCCATTGACTTCGAATGCTAGAGATAAATGGATCTGACGTTGCTTATAATATGTGAAATAAGTCTTCATTTGTAGAACTTTGTGACGTTTTTCTGGTATTATGTTCTCTGTAAAATCTGTAATCCTTATTTCTTTTTTCCTGGGCTTCCTCTGATAAATCTCCAATTAGTAATAAATGGTGCTTAATGACATATTCTCCATGATAAAGAACTTTGTGCACTGTTGCTCACATATTTCTATAATTGTATTTGAATGTATATATAGCAACAGTTTCCTTGGCATAATCACCAAATTTTTTAGCATTAATTTGTTCATTGCACGCAAATACTTCAGTAATTGTTTTAAATCTTGAAATAAGATCTATATCAACACCTGTTATATCAAATGTAGTTTCGGGATCCAAAAAGAATCTCCTTGCGGTATTGCCATCGTTTGTATTGCCTGATCCTTGTTTTGGTTGATCTATAACACAGCAAAACAAAATAAAAAATTTCATGTGCTTTTAAAACCACTATACAATTTTGATGTATTATGGACTACCTTTGTACAAAAATGGTAAAATTTTTAAAATCTATGACAAGATTTTTAAAAAAAAATTTTTTTTTTAAATTGCAATTTTTTTTAGACATTTCTTCAAATAATTAATGATAACTCAAAAACTACTATTCCGATATTATTAAAATAAAATTAGAAAAATTAAGATTTACATAGCCTTTAATTCGTCTATATATCGCGTTTCAATCGGATCAATAGTATCGGAGTTATAATAAAAAACTTAAGAAAAAAATTTATTTTTTACATAAAAATGGCAAAAATTTTCATTTTAAAAAAATCATGAAAAATCGAAAACGGCAAAAAAAACTTCCTGATTTATTATTTTATCGTATAGCGACATATGATAGCAACAAAATGAGATAGCGACCATAAAAATCGATTGATTTTTTTCGAATTTATTCACAATTTAGTGAATTCGCTCATTTTCACAAAATTTTAGTTTTTTGCTTGATATACGCATTATAGCGGGTTATGAAAAAATAAATTTTCCAATTTCAAGGGGTGCATGTCGGATTATTGTGAGATTTGGTGAGAAACATCCACCCACAAAATTTTATTCGAATTGGACAACGTTAATACGTAGCGCATAGGCCCCAACTCTGAAAAATAGCTTTTAAATCGAAAAAAATTTACAAATTTTCAGTTTTTGCAAAATTATAGCTATTTATTCCCCCTTTTGCAAAAAAGTGGATTCTAGTTCTTAGTGCAAAGGCAATGGTTTTTCCAATGAGCAACATGCCTTTAAAATCGGTTAAAGAGTTTTCGAGTTATTACAATTTTCACTGGCCATTACATGTCATTGAGGACTTGCCGAAGACAATTTACAAAAATATTTTACTTAGTTTAAATTTTTTTATTTTTTTATTTTTGAACTTACAATATACATGTCAACAATAAAATATAAAATTTCGCTAAAATTGACGGATACCTTCCTATTACACAACGCAACAAAATAAAAAAAATCGATGCTTTTGAAACCACTATACAATATCCAGGTACTGTTTTGGATGAATGACAAATTTATGGCAAAACAAGTACGCAAAATACTGTTTTGGGCACGTGTTACTGTGGAAATACAGTATTGAAGGCTGAGAGCAGGAATATTTGACGGCCCACAAATTCGCAAATTGGTCAAAGATACCGATTTTCTCAGTTCAATGTCAGAAATTGAGAAAAATGCATGGGATTCGTTGGTATTTCTTAGGAAATAACAAGGATGATGATTATGTTGCGCACGTTGAAGAGATGTTAACTCACTTCCAGAATCTTGGATGCAACATGAGCATCAAGTTACATTACCTTCACAGTCACTTAGATCGTTTTCCTGAAAATCTAAAATCTAAATAAAGTATAAAATAAAATACACGAATAAAACAATGAAATACATTTTTGATCTATTCCATCGATTTGACTTAGCCACATTTTTTGGTCAATTGCCCTCGGCAAGTCCTCAAGGACATGTAATGGCCAGTGCAAATTGTAGTAACTCGAAAACTGTTTGACCGATTTTAAAGATATGTAGCTTATTGGAAATCTCATTGAGTTTGCCCTAAGGACCAGGATCCACTTTTTTGCGAAAGGGAGAATAAATAGCTTTAATTTTGCAAAAACTGAAAATTTGACAATTTTTTTTTTGATTTAAACGCTATTTTTCAGATTTGGGGCCTATGCACTACGTGTTAACGTTGTCCAATTCGACTAAAATTTTGTGGGTGCAAGTTTCTCACCAAATGTCACAATAATCCGACATGCACCCCTTAAAATTGGAAAATTTATTTTTTTCATACATTTGAAAACCCGCTATAATGCATATATCAAGCAAAAAACTAAAATTTTGTGAAAATGAGCGAATTCACTAAATTGTGAATAAATTTGAAAAAAATCAATCGATTTTTATGGTCGATATCTCATTTTGTTGCTATTATATGTCACTATGCGATAAAATAATAAATCTGGAAGTTTTTTGCCGTTTTCGATTTTTCATGATTATTTTATAACGGAAATTTATGCCATTTTTACGTAAAAAATATTTTTTTTCTTAAGTTTTTTATTATAACTCCGATACTATTGATCCGATTGAAGCGCGATATATAGACGAATTAAAGGCTATGTAAATCTTAATTTTTTTTAATAATATCGGACTAGTAGTTTTTGCGTTGTCATTAATTATTTGAAGAAACGTCTAAAAAAAAATTGCAATTTAAAAAAAAAAAATTTTTTAAAAAATCTTGCCATAGAATTTAAAAATTTTACCATTTTTGTACTATGGTAGCCATGATACATCAAATGTATATAGTGGTTACTCGAGCACATTTTTGCTGTTGACCTGTGTAATTAACCCGTGTTTGAGAAATGCATCATGAACTTGTTTCTTTTTCAATTTTCTTTTCTCTTTGTTGGTGTCATTATTTTTTACTGATCCTGAAGATCTGAAGTCCAAATCATAGCTAATTTTCAGTATGTGTTCTATAAATCTTGTTCTCGTATGTAGCGGTGATAATCCAAATTCAAATGCATCAATATTATCTAGTAACTTTGTAGGTTCTTGGTTTAAATTAAAATTCATTCTGTACTTTACAGAAAGAAATTTTAAAGGTTTTTTCCCTATAATTTTCAGCAGGTAATTGAAACATTTGTGCAAAATGCAATATTTTCAAAATTCTTTGAAAAATTCCCTGAAAAATTTAGTGAAGTTTTTTTTTTTTCAAAGATACCAACCATTTGAATAAAAATTTAAAACACTAATAACTTTCCTCTTATTGAAATAACTATCTGCAATTTGTATTTATGACAGTGAATGATTTCTAAAGTAAATTTACTAGCAATTTTGATAGAATTTTGCTTGTAAAAATGTTGAGTATTTTCATTAAAATATAAAAAGTGCTCTACGGGCGGGTCCGAGCGGGTCCGGGCGGGTGCAAAAGTATATATAGGCTTAAAGGGAACACTCTTGGCTTTCTTAGGGTGGTTTTGATTTTTATTTCCATTTTTCCCTTTAAAAGTTATACATTACTAAACTTGAAATTTTATGAGTATATGGTGATTTTAAATTTATTACATTTAGTTAAAACCAACAGTCCACCCAATATAACAAAAAAAAAACCGCAGCCCATTAGCATTAATAGTTTTCAAGAAATCGTAATTAATACGAGATCAAAAATTACAATTTTTCTTTCATTTCTAAATTAACTAAAATTCCTTGTCTCTAGCAGCATGCCACGCCCACTACAGCACAAACTTAATAATACCCTTTCCACCAAATGGTGGTGAAGGGTATAAAAAGATAGTCTGTATGTCTGTTGTCGGCACGTTAGGGCCTGAACGGAAGGATGTAGGTCACTTAACTTGTCAAAAATATTCTTCATTTTTTGGAAAATTTCGGTGTTGGGGGCAAAATCGATTTACACTTGATCATAGCTCCCGTATAACCTCGCACAAGCCAATCGTTTATTTGCTAATAAATAAAAAATTATAACATAATGTAATGATAAAATTTGGAGCAGAGAAGTTTTACATAATCATTATGGAGCGTATAATATATCATTGTAATCGGTTAACATTTAACCATAGCTCCCATACAAAACACTTACGAAAACAGCCTAAATTTCACCTAAAATACACTTAAATGCGAATAAATGATAAACTATACTAGCAATGGCCATTAAATGTCAATAAATGATAAACTGTAAATGCAAAATTTTGTCATAATCGGTCACCATAGCTCCCATATAAAAAACTTACGGAAACACAAAAATACTAAAAGAAAATGGGATTTTTGTCCGTCTGTCCGTCAGATAAAAGCGCGATAACTCCTTAACGAAAAGAACTAGAGAAACAAAATTTTACAAAAGTATTTTGGATACCTTAAAAAGTTGTGTATTGAAAATGGATGAAATCGGTTCATAATTAGTTAGAGCCCCCATATAACCTCGCCCCGGGATACACATTAATGCTGATAAATTTAATACAATTGTAATAGCTATGACGACTAAACTTAGAATGGAGAAGTTTTATGCAAATGTTGGTTAGTGTATCAAGTTTTATAGGAATGGCTTCATATTTGCTTTCGTAAAAAAAAAACACTTCCGAAGACCACTAAAATGCCACAAATTATAAACTATGATACCTATGGCCATTCAGTTTTGCATAAATTATCTTTATATATATACCAGCCCGGTGATAATCGGTTAGCATTTGACTATAGCTCTTATATATAAAACATCCCCATTTTATATCTACAATCAAAAATATTTGGAGTTTCATTCAGTATTGCACCTACAAAATTAGATAGCTATCAATCAATTTTAAGTCCAGATTCAAAAATGGTTTTACATTAATAAGTTGTTAAATACTTTTCGTTTAGCTTAATTTTTAGTTGGGATAAAGAAGTTGATAGTAATACGACAGGTCCATATATTTTGTTAGGAGTTCTTAATGTATCTACCATATACATAATCTTAATATGCTGCTTGTACCTCCGAATATTTTTGATTGTAGATATAAAAAAGGGGATGTAATATATATATATAAGAATTATAGCCAAATGTTGACCGATTGTAACAAAATTTCACACACTGGCTGTTATTTATATAAAGCTTATTTTCGCAAAATTAAATGGCAATAGCTGTCACAGTTTCTAATTTAATAGCTTTTAACTGGTCCTTGCTAAATATTTTTTGGTTTCCGGGAGTGTTTTTTATATGAAAGCTATAGTCAAATTTGGACCGATTCCTATAAAATTTGACATACTGACTAAAAGTTGCATAAAACTTCTCTGTTTTGAATTTAGTAGTCATAGATTTTACAGTTTTATTCAATTTATAAACATAAATGTCATTCCCGGGGCAGGATTATATGCGAGCTCTAACTAAATGTGAACCGATTTTACCCATTTTCAGCACACAATTTTTATAACGTATCTAAAATGCTTTTGCTAAATTTTGTCTTTTTAGCTCTTGTAGTTAAGGAGCTATAGCGCTTTTCTCTGACGGAAAGACGGACATAAACCGTCTTCTTTTTGTATTTTTGCCCAGCAAAACTTTGGTATTGGCAAGTACTCTGATAACTGGTTACCTTGTAATGACTACAATATACCCTGCGAATAACTAATAAGTAATTACATAAGTACTTATTTGTAATTAAAATGGCAAGTTGAACTGAATGGGCCGGGTTCGAATCCCACCAAGACCAACAATTTTTTTTTTTTTTGATTTTTTTTTATTAAAAATGTATTTTTAAATGATTTTTGAATTTTATAAACATAAATATTACCTTCTGTAAAAAAAAAAAATGGAAAACTAACTTACGGTAATGAAAAAATACTATCATGAGTCAATTTTGATTATGTAGGGGATGTTGAATACCAAACACGATTCTAATTAGTCTTAACTTGGTAAGCCCAACTTATCTGGGTCATCCTTCATCTCAACTGTGGACACACACCTCCTCATGGTATCACCCGGGGAGCTAGTTTAACACCCATTAATATTGTGAGTTAACATAAGATCGATAAAAATGGGTTAGGATTACGGGCTAGTAACCCTCTCTTGAAAAAAAATACAATAAAGAGGATAAAATTAGAATTGAAATGTCCCACTACCTAATATTAGAGGAGGATGTTCGATAGAAAGACCAAGTAGAGGAACATTTTTCAAAGCTTGGCCTATAAAAAAAAAGAATATTCGCACAAGATCGAAATCCATGGAATTCTAAAATATGCTCGGACTTTGACCTTAACAGGTTGTAACATTTAAGTAAGTAAGAGTCAATCTTATGAAAAAACTTATACAAAAAAGAAGATTTAAATTGTTTAAGTTTTAAAATAATTTTAAAAAAGTTTTAAAATAATTACAAAAAATCGTATAAAAATATTTTCCCTAAAATTACAACAAAGCAAAAAAAAGCAGGGAAAAACAATGTTATTTTCACATAATTTTGGATCTGAAAATAAAAATTGCTTATATTACTTATAAGCTGCTAAGTTTTCAACATATGAAGTAGCTCAGTGGAAGAATCTCTGCCTAGCAGTGGGAGGGTCTGGGTTCGAGCCCCCATGGGATCATAAAAAAAATTTGTATTTCGTTTAAAAATATATGTTTTTAATAAAACAACAACAAAAAAGTTGTTGCTGTTGTTGTTGTTGCTTTCAAATTGCTTACCCAAATCATTACTTTTCTGCAATTGGTAAGTACTTGCTTCCAATGACATCCCCATGTTAATGTAATGACTTAAACAGCGAATGAGTAAGTAGTTCGTGTTCAATAGTTTAACTGTTTAACTCATTATTTGGTAATGAAAAGTTTTATTGGGTTTAGCTGTTTAACTCATTATTTGGTAATGAAAAGTTTTGCTGGGTTGTGTTTCCGTAATTTTTTTATATGGGACCTATATTCAAATAGTAACCGATTGTAACAAAATTGTGCACACTGGCTGGCATTCACATAAAACTTAATTTTGCAAAATTTTGTTGCTGTAGCCCTTTTCGTTAAGGCGCTATCGCGCTTTTATCTGACGGACAGACGGACATAAACCCCCTTTTCTTTTTGTATTTTGGTGTTTCTGTAAGTTTTTTATATGGGAGCTGTGGTCAACTGGTGACCGATTCACAGTGGTTTACGGACGCTTTTTTTTGGAAATAATTCTGTAACTTTTGAACGACTGGAGATATTTGAATGAAATTTGACATGGTGGTAGTCAAGGAGTATTTGAGTTGGTTTTTAAAAGCACTGGTCCATGAGGGGTCGGGAGAGTGATTGATGGACCTTCAAAGTTGGTCACCTCGGGTGTTCGATTTTTTTAAAAATTCGCCAAAAATCCATTTATGTATGGATTGAAAAGAAATTTTAAACTTAAGTTGTCCTTGAGAAGATCTACAAAAAATATGCTTAAATGTGTAGGTTATCTCCTTTGGATTTCGAGATATTTGGGTAAAAAGGAATTTTTAGGTTGATTTTTTACCTCTTTTTTTAAGCTTTTTTTGATCTGGTGGACGCATCTGAGGACCAAAATTTTTTTAAGAATATTCTTTAAATTTGTAATAAAATTCTGAATAATTTTTGTGCAAGTTAGTTATAGAAATCTTCTTTTGTTTAAAAGTTAAAAATATTCAAAGTTGAAACTTACAAAAAATTTCGCTTTTTTTTTAGTTTTTCCCCAAAATATAGCTATATTTTTTCACTAATAAAAAAATATTTTCTTAAGAAACATAAAAAGATTTTTAAAGTTTTTAAAAGAAAACATAATGAGAATGCGTATAAAACAAATTTCTTGCTAATTGGACTTTTGGTCCTCGCACATGTCCTCTCCAAAAAATGGCAATTTGTAAAAAAAAAAATTAGTTTAAACAAAAATTTCTCAAAAGGCAAAGCACCGATTTGAAAAAAATTATAATGTTCATATTTTCCAATATATCTGTTATTGATTAGAAAAGTTTTTTCTGAAACGCGCTGCAAATAGAGACAGTGTTGCCATATTTGTAAAAAAAACTCATTTTTTGAAACACCTTTTTCCCCAGTTGGGAATTGGGGAATTTTTAAGTTAAAATTGGGAATTTTTTTTAGTCTATTGCTTTTACATCTTATTGGTCTACATTACTACAAAATTTCATTGTAATATCTTTATCCATGTCATTTCCACAGAATATCAAAGATTAAAAATATTTTCCTTAAAAAAGCAGAAAAACAATTTTTTTTTGTTTTACGATACAAAGTGTAAAAAAAGTAACGCACTTAAAAAAAACTTTTACTTACTGCTAATCTCCTAGTCTTTCCCGATCTAATGATACTAAACATGTATATAAAGCATTAATACCGAGTCTTAAAAAACTCTGAAAAGTTTGGCCCCCGTAGCATTTTTACACTGTTTATTTAAATATAAGTGATGAATTTGTGCATATAAAGTTAATTATCATACTCAAATATTTCACTATTTTTAAGATGACAATGATCCTTCGCTAATAAACAAATATTTTCTTCAAAAAGATATAAATAGTTTTTTATTTTTTTAAAGAAAACATTATAAGAATGACTTAAAAAAATTTTATTCGATTTTGCCTTTTGTTCCAAGCTAAAAAATAAAATTTTAGTAAAAGATTCTAAATAAGTAAGTACGAGTAAGGCGCCGATTTTGATAACAGTGTAAAGGTAATATATCCATAATTTGTAGCAAAAGTTTAATTAGAAGAGTACTTTTATAGTAACAGTGTGACAATTTATTTAAAATAAAATTTAAAGGCATTTTTCCGGTATTTAAAATTGGTGTATTTGAAAAAATTGCAAAATTATGTTAAGGTTATAAAATGTTTTTTAATGTGAAAGTTAATGCAATAGGTAAAAATTGTTACAACTTGGGTTTTTCATAATGGTCAGAAAGGATATGGTTACTCACCTCCATACAGGTAGGTTTTACGAGACGCACATATTGGTTGAGTTATATATGCACCTATTTTTAGAGGTAAAAAATACATTAATTCATTGATTTCTTTATTATTCTTTGGATACAGGTATATATAAAAAATGTTTTTTTTTAATATAAAAAAGAAAGTTTTAAATGTAACTGCTATTAACAGTTAAAACATCATGGCTATAACATTGGAATTTAAAGTGTTGTGCGATATTCTTTTTGAACAACCAAGCAGTTCGAGAGCAGAAAAAATTAAAATAATCATGCGATATGCTAAAAGTCAAACTAACTCCATGATTCTCAATAGTGAGGAAGACAAAGTCGTAAAATTTGTAAAGTTATTTGAACTTAAAATTAAGTCGGTTAATTACTGTTTAAAAAGATTTGAATCTAAATTTAAAGACTGGCTGAAGGACTCAATTGAGCTTAAAACTTCTGGTGCTGGAGCCCCTCTAAAAAACTATGATGATCTCGGAGAAAGATCTAAAAAGATGCGATTATCCGAAGTTCTTTCTACTCATTCGGATACTGAAATCAAAGATTCCTTTAAGGAAGTGCTCAAACGAAATAATCAACCAGCTGAAGCTAAACAAATAGCAGATATTCTCCCAGAGGCTTCTCCTAAACGTCTTAAGCGAATTATTAAGAGTATACCAACTCCTTCTTCTCAATCAGAATTTTCGGAGGAAGAAGCACTTGCTCTTATGCTCGAGTTGAAATTGAGTAAAAATAAATATATTAAACTCTGTAAGGCATTACGAGACAAAGGACACTCAATTTTACCAGGATATAATGCGTTATTAAAAACCAAAAAAAACTTAATACCAACAAACGTGATAGGAGACGAAAGTGCATCTGTGGATTTATCAAAATTATTGGAAAATACGGCATCAAGGCTGATATCTACTACATTGTCTGAAGAAGAAGCCAAGAAACTTGACAACAAGGACTTAACTTTAATATGTAAATGGGGATGTGACGGTTTATCTGGATTACCGGAATACAAACAATCAACATCTCATCAGAACACAAATGACTACAGAAGCGTTTTTATGGCATCCCTAGTACCACTAAGATTAAGAAAGAATCGTTCTGAACCATCCACATCAAAAGAGCGTACTGAATATGTGTGGGTTAACACATCTCCAGGATCAAAGGCATTTTGCAGACCGATCAGATTCGAATATTTAAAAGAAAATGCAGCAAGCACAAAAAATTGGGTTGATGATATCAAATATTCAATAGACAATTTGAGTCCAGTCTGCATAGACATACATGGATATTTGATTAATGTAAATTTTGAGCTTCAATTGACAATGATAGATGGAAAAGTAAGCAACGCTATAACGGAAACCCATTCAACTTGGAAATGCTCATTATGCGGAAAGAAGAAATCGGAATTTCTACAAACTTCAGAAGATGCATCAGCTAGTACTGCAATTAATCAAGAGGTTCTGGAATTTGGTATATCGCCCCTACATGCACGTATCCGATTTTTAGAATTTATGCTACATATAGCATATGATCTGAAATATAGGAATATACCTGATAATCAGCTAAAATCCGTGAGAAATAATAAGGAACTGATTGAAATGAGATCCAGTGAAAAAAAAAGGATTCAGGAAGAATTCAAAACTATGACGGGTCTAAACATAGACAAACCACTTGTAGGATATGGCAGTACAAACGATGGTAATACGGCCAGGCGATTCTTTGAAAATTATGAAACAACTTCAAAGATTACTGGAATTGATGAGGAAGTTCTTCGTAAATGTTACGTAATATTATCGGCAATAAATAGCAAATATCAAATAAATGCTGAAAAATTTCATTGCTATGCCCTCAACGCGTTAACTCGTATACGACATTTGTATCACTGGAAAGAAATTACACCAACAGTTCATAAAGTCCTTCAACATGGTCGTGAAATAATTGAATCAAATCTTCTCCCACTTGGTGAACTGACAGAAGAGGCCCAGGAAGCGCGGAATTCAGATTTCAAGTATATCCAACTATTTAATACCAGAAAATGCTCAAGAAAATCGCAAAATCAGGATCTAATAAATTATCTCTTGTTGTCTTCTGATCCTGCTCTATCAACGATAAGAAAGAAATGGTGGAGCAGTTATACAAAAACTTCTGAAAACGAACACCTGGAAGAGGTTCTTGATATAATAGATTGTACTGATTATTTTACTGAAAATAAAAATTAAGTAAATAACTACTTTTATATAAATATGTAATAAAAACTGTAAGTTTAAACTTTAACTACAAATACTTCAATAAAATGTATTTCACCTTTTAATATAAGTACAAATTATTTACATTTTGATATTTCATAAATCCTCATGATATTTTCTTTAAAAAAATAAAAAAATATTTGTTTGTTATCGAAGGATCATTGTCATCTTATAGTGAAATATTTGAGTATGATTATTAATTTTATATGCACAAATTCATCACTTATATTTAAATAAACAGTGTAAAAATGCTACGGGGGCCAAAGTTTTCAGAGTTTTTTAAGACTCGGTATTAATGCTTTATATACATGTTTAGTATCATTAGATCGGGAAAGACTAGGAGATTAGCACTAAGTAAAAGTTTTTTTTAAGTGCGTTACTTTTTTTACACTTTGTATCGTAAAACAAAAAAAAATTGTTTTTCTGCTTTTTTAAGGAAAATATTTTTAATCTTTGATATTCTGTGGAAATGACATGGATAAAGATATTACAATGAAATTTTGTAGTAATGTAGACCAATAAGATGTAAAAGCAATAGACTAAAAAAAATTCCCAATTTTAACTTAAAAATTCCCCAATTCCCAACTGGGGAAAAAGGTGTTTCAAAAAATGAGTTTTTTTACAAATATGGCAACACTGTCTCTATTTGCAGCGCGTTTCAGAAAAAACTTTTCTAATCAATAACAGATATATTGGAAAATATGAACATTATAATTTTTTTCAAATCGGTGCTTTGCCTTTTGAGAAATTTTTGTTTAAACTAATTTTTTTTTTACAAATTGCCATTTTTTGGAGAGGACATGTGCGAGGACCAAAAGTCCAATTAGCAAGAAATTTGTTTTATACGCATTCTCATTATGTTTTCTTTTAAAAACTTTAAAAATCTTTTTATGTTTCTTAAGAAAATATTTTTTTATTAGTGAAAAAATATAGCTATCTTTTGGGGAAAAACTAAAAAAAAAGCGAAATTTTTTGTAAGTTTCAACTTTGAATATTTTTAACTTTTAAACAAAAGAAGATTTCTATAACTAACTTGCACAAAAATTATTCAGAATTTTATTACAAATTTAAAGAATATTCTTAAAAAAATTTTGGTCCTCAGATGCGTCCACCAGATCAAAAAAAGCTTAAAAAAAGAGGTAAAAAATCAACCTAAAAATTCCTTTTTACCCAAATATCTCGAAATCCAAAGGAGATAACCTACACATTTAAGCATATTTTTTGTAGATCTTCTCAAGGACAACTTAAGTTTAAAATTTCTTTTCAATCCATACATAAATGGATTTTTGGCGAATTTTTAAAAAAATCGAACACCCGAGGTGACCAACTTTGAAGGTCCATCAATCACTCTCCCGACCCCTCATGGACCAGTGCTTTTAAAAACCAACTCAAATACTCCTTGACTACCACCATGTCAAATTTCATTCAAATATCTCCAGTCGTTCAAAAGTTACAGAATTATTTCCAAAAAAAAGCGTCCGTAAACCACTGTGCGATTGTAACAAAATTTATACAAAACTTTTTTATACCAAATTTTATCATCATAGCTATTATAGTTTGTTAATTATTAGCAAATAAGCGATTAGCGTAGGCGAGGTTATATGGGAGCTATGGTCAAATGTTAACCGATTTTGCTCAATTTCAATACCAAAATTTTTCTCAGAGATGAAGAATGTTTTACTAAGTTTCAGTTAGCTAGCTTCTTTCGTTTAGGCGTTATCGTGATTTCAACAGACAGACAGACGGGCAGACAGACAGACGGACAGACAGACGGACATCGCTCAATCGTCTAAGAATTTCATAAGGATTCAGAATATATATCGTTTTTGATTTTTGAGCCAATATTAAGGAAATTACAAACGGAATGACAATCTCAATATACCCCCCATTCTTTTTGATGGTAGGTATAAAAAGCCGCAACTTATATTTTTCTTACATGACAGCAGAGGGAAAATAAACTAAATAAAATCTTAAATTTTGAAGATACAGAAATTTTTTAAACGCAGTTTTTTTTACTTAATTCTCTGAAGGATTTAATGTCATAATAATGTTTTTTGAAATTAAAATATTTTTATAAAATTACATAAGATCAAGCTTTAAAAAGTAATTTGAATGAAAAACGACTTAGGGCCTTTCTATATTCAAGTAACTTGATGTAAAAATATTCCCGGTTATGAGACCAAATTTTGTGCAAAGTAAGTACCTGGGAAATCACTTAGATAAATTTAAATATTGAACTATAAAGCTACTGCAACCGAATTTAGTCCCAAGATTTTAGCAATAGAGTTAGAAATTTTTTCGAATTCGGTACACATTTTGAATTAGCTGCAGCCTCGCAGATATGTGAGATATATTTTTAAACAGTCGAATATAACACTCTTACATGTTTGAAGTGTATTCTTTAATTTGTACATAAACTTTGGTTGTCAAGCTGGCAACCTACGGGGTTAGGTTGATTATAGCTTCAGTGTAAGAACTAATCTTAAAAGTTACTTAAATGCTACGAATGGAAGCTTAGGTCAATATACATATGGCCCTATCTCACACAAGAACTCCAAAAATGACTTAAATATACCTAAAATTTGTCGAGGCGCTGCTGACAATCGGTCCACACTCCTCCTTAGTGGTAGGGTATTAATTAGGTTAGGTTCAATATACCAGAATACATTGTCACTTGTTTTATTTTTTGCTTGCATATTCGAATTTTTAGCAATTTCGTAAAAGCTGAACTTAGTCGGAGTCGTGCAAAGAAATTATGTTAAACTAATTAAAACAATACCATCACCATCGAAGCAAAAAGTCTTAACATGAATGAATTTTCTTTTTAGCAAGTAATTAAGAAAATTTTCTTTATACCAAATAAATACAAACAAACACCATCAATTAAACGCTTTAAATTAGCGAATTTTTTGCATTTTAATATAATTTTTTTTAAATTGACAGGGTTATTAAACTGAAAGAAGAAAGTCTAATTGACAAAATTCATTTAATTAAATTATACCTATGTACAAATTTAGTGAATATGTACTCGCATGAAAAATATATATGGAGTAATGCTAAAGAAGTTTTTTTCACTTCATTTCATATATAACTCTGCGGGAAACATTTAAAATTTAATTAAATGAAATTCTCATATTCATGCATTTATTCCTCCCTTCCCATACCTTTCCAAATAGACATTCGTATACATTTATGCGTTTATCTTTTTGTACCTTTGACATAATCACATGAATATTATCTCAACTCATTTCTATATTTTAGCGGATACGGAAATTAAAATATAAAGAGAAAATATTTTAGTCCCTGCATTCTATCCTTGTAACTATTTATATAACATAAACATATCTTTTGTTGCACTGTGTCTGCTCTTGTCACTATAATTGTGCAGTTAATCATGTTGAAATGTTAAAAACACAAAACGAAATGAAGCAAATAAACTAAAAATATCATTATACAAATTTTTCTATAGAAAAAAATTTTCATTATAAAAATTTTTCTATATAAAAATTTTCATTACACAAATTTTTCAATAGAAAAAAATTTTCATTATAAAAATTTTCATTACAAAACTTTTTCTATAGAAAAATTTTCATTATAAAATTTTTTCTATAGAAAAATTTTCATTATAAAAATTTTTCTATAGAAAAATTTTCATTATAAAAATTTTTCTATAGATAAATTTTCATTATAAAAATTTTTCTATAGAAAAATTTTCATTATAAAAATTTTTCTATAGAAAAATTTTCATTATAAAAATTTTTCTATAGAAAAATTTTCATTATAAAAATTTTTCTATAGAAAAATTTTCATTATAAAAATTTTTCTATAGAAAAATTTTCATTATAAAAATTTTTCTATAGAAAAATTTTCATTATAAAAATTTTTCTATAGAAAAATTTTCATTATAAAAATTTTTCTATAGAAAAATTTTCATTATAAAAATTTTTCTATAGAAAAATTTTCATTATAAAAATTTTTCTACAGAAAAATTTTCATTATAAAAATTTTTCTACAGAAAAATTTTCATTATAAAAATTTTTCTATAGAAAAATTTTCATTATAAAAATTTTTCTATAGAAAAATTTTCATTGTAAAAATTTTTCTATAGAAAAATTTTCATTATAAAAATTTTTCTGTAGAAAAATTTTCATTATAAAAATTTTTCTATAGAAAAATTTTCATTATAAAAATTTTTCTATAGAAAAATTTTCATTATAAAAATTTTTCTATAGAAAAATTTTCATTATAAAAATTTTTCTATAGAAAAATTTTCATTATAAAAATTTTTCTATAGAAAAATTTTCATTATAAAAATTTTTCTATAGAAAAATTTTCATTATAAAAATTTTTCTATAGAAAAATTTTCATTATAAAAATTTCTCTATAGAAAAATTTTCATTATAAAAATTTTTCTATAGAAAAATTTTCATTATAAAAATTTTTCTATAGAAAAATTTTCATTATAAAAATTTTTCTGTAGAAAAATTTTCATTATAAAAATTTTTCTATAGAAAAATTTTCATTATAAAAATTTTTCTATAGAAAAATTTTCATTATAAAAATTTTTCTATAGAAAAATTTTCATTATAAAAATTTTTCTATAGAAAAATTTTCATTATAAAAATTTTTCTATAGAAAAATTTTCATTATAAAAATTTTTCTATAGAAAAATTTTCATTATAAAAATTTTTCTATAGAAAAATTTTCGTTATAAAAATTTTTCTGTAGCAAAATTTTCATTATAAAAATTTTTCTATAGAAAAATTTTCATTATAAAAATTTTTCTATAGAAAAATTTTCATTATAAAAATTTTTCTATAGAAAAATTTTCATTATAAAAATTTTTCTATAGAAAAATTTTCATTATAAAAATTTTTCTATAGAAAAATTTTCATTATAAAAATTTTTCTATAGAAAAATTTTCATTATAAAAATTTTTCTATAGATAAATTTTCATTATAAAAATTTTTCTATGGAAAAATTTTCATTATAAAAATTTTTCTATAGAAAAATTTTCATTATAAAAATTTTTTTATAGAAAAATTTCCATTATAAAAATATTTCTATAGAAAAATTTTCATTATAAAAATATTTCTATAGAAAAATTTTCATTATAAAAATTTTTCTATAGAAAAATTTTCATTATAAAAATTTTTCGATAGAAAAATTTTCATTATAAAAATTTTTCTATAGAAAAATTTTCATTATAAAAATTTTTCTATAAAAAAATTTTCATTATAAAAATTTTTCTATAGAAAAATTTTCATCATAAAAATTTTTCTATAGAAAAATTTTCATTATAAAGATTTTTCTATAGAAAAATTTTCATTATAAAAATTTTTCTATAGAAAAATTTTCATTATAAAAATTTTTCTATAGAAAAATTTTCATTATAAAAATTTTTCTATAGAAAAATTTTCATTATAAAAATTTTTCTATAGAAAAATTTTCATTATAAAAATTTTTCTATAGAAAAATTTTCATTATAAAAATTTTTCTATAGAAAAATTTTCATTATAAAAATTTTTCTATAGAAAAATTTTCATTATAAAAATTTTTCTATAGAAAAATTTTCATTATAAAAATTTTTCTATAGAAAAATTTTCATTATAAAAATTTTTCTATAGAAAAATTTTCGTTATAAAAATTTTTCTGTAGAAAAATTTTCATTATAAAAATTTTTCTATAGAAAAATTTTCATTATAAAAATTTTTCTATAGAAAAATTTTCATTATAAAAATTTTTCTATAGAAAAATTTTCATTATAAAAATTTTTCTATAGAAAAATTTTCATTATAAAAATTTTTCTATAGAAAAATTTTCATTATAAAAATTTTTCTATAGAAAAATTTTCATTATAAAAATTTTTCTATAGAAAAATTTTCATTATAAAAATTTTTCTATAGAAAATTTTCATTATAAAAATTTTTCTATAGAAAAATTTTCATTATAAAAATTTTTCTATAGAAAAATTTTCATTATAAAAATTTTTCTATAGAAAAATTTTCATTATAAAAATTTTTCTATAGATAAATTTTCATTATAAAAATTTTTCTATGGAAAAATTTTCATTATAAAAATTTTTCTATAGAAAAATTTTCATTATAAAAATTTTTTTATAGAAAAATTTCCATTATAAAAATATTTCTATAGAAAAATTTTCATTATAAAAATATTTCTATAGAAAAATTTTCATTATAAAAATTTTTCTATAGAAAAATTTTCATTATAAAAATTTTTCGATAGAAAAATTTTCATTATAAAAATTTTTCGATAGAAAAATTTTCATTATAAAAATTTTTCTATAGAAAAATTTTCATTATAAAAATTTTTCTATAAAAAAATTTTCATTATAAAAATTTTTCTATAGAAAAATTTTCATCATAAAAATTTTTCTATAGAAAAATTTTCATTATAAAGATTTTTCTATAGAAAAATTTTCATTATAAAAATTTTTCGATAGAAAAATTTTCATTATAAAAATTTTTCGATAGAAAAATTTTCATTATAAAAATTTTTCTATAGAAAAATTTCCATTATAAAAATATTTCTATAGAAAAATTTTCATTATAAAAATATTTCTATAGAAAAATTTTCATTATAAAAATTTTTCTATAGAAAAATTTTCATTATAAAAATTTTTCTATAGAAAAATTTTCATTATAAAAATTTTTCTATAGAAAAATTTTCATTATAAAAATTTTTCTATAGAAAAATTTTCATTATAAAAATTTTTCTATAGAAAAATTTTCATTATAAAAATTTTTCTATAGAAAAATTTTCATTATAAAAATTTTTCTATAGAAAAATTTTCATTATAAAAATTTTTCTATAGAAAAATTTTCATTATAAAAATTTTTCTATAGAAAAATTTTCATTATAAAAATTTTTCTATAGAAAAATTTTCATTATAAAAATTTTTCTATAGAAAAATTTTCATTATAAAAATTTTTCTATAGAAAAATTTTCATTATAAAAATTTTTCTATAGAAAAATTTTCATTATAAAAATTTTTCTATAGAAAAATTTTCATTATAAAAATTTTTCTATAGAAAAATTTTCATTATAAAAATTTTTCTATAGAAAAATTTTCATTATAAAAAATTTTCTATAGAAAAATTTTCATTATAAAAATTTTTCTATAGAAAAATTTTCATTATAAAAATTTTTCTATAGGAAAAAATTCACTATATTTTTTTTTTTCATAAAAAATGTTTCATTATAAAATGTTTTCTATACACTCAGAAAAAAAATGAACTAAAATATAGGAAAATTTACTAAATTTGAGGAAAAAATGGTTGTCGTATGGCGCCAAAGCCGTTTTTTACAACAATTGAGTAAAAAAATTACTTAATTCCAGGAAAAAATTTTCCCTAAGTTTTTGACAAAATTCCTTATATCAAACAAATTTTAACTTAAATCAAATAAAATTTAACTAAAAACTTGGAAAAAAAATTACTATAATTTAGTTCATATTTTATCTGAAAACGTCTTAAAAACAACTAAATATTTCCTTTAATTTAGTTCAGATAAATATTTAGCAATGCTTTAATTAAGGAAAATTTTCCTTCATTTTAGTTAAAAGATAATTTATTTTTACTTAAAACAAGTAAAAACTGCAGTAAACTTATGATCAAATTTTCTACAATAGTAGAAAAAGATTACTGAAATTCAGTAAGTTAATGTTATCGACCACCGCAAACGAATAAATTATCATGATTTAAGGATCTGCACCTGAAACGTCCGAACTCTTTACAGAGGAGTTGCTTTAATCCAGTTGATGGATGTAATCGATAAATACAAATGTGATATGATTGCAGTCCAGTTTGATCTAAGCCTGATTTGTGCACACCCTAAACTTAAAGAAGTTTATGGTAGCTGCCCAAGACACGACGTGAAAATAATCTTTGGTAATAATAACGCAAAGATTGGGAAAGAAAGCTGCTCTGAAACTAATATCGGGTTTCTCCTGTAAGGGCAATCACGGAAATCAGGTGACATGCTGAGAGCGAAGAAGCACTTCTGCAAGTGGTCTTTGTCCAGTGCACAAAAAGAGGGACTACCAATGTGACTTTAGACCAGATAAATCAAACAAATGGACACTACTTACCTTACTTAACTTCTTACGTGATGCTGCAGTTAATACAAGTTGCACAATTTTTAGCAGAACGCACATGTTATTCGCGTTTGCCGATGAAACTGAGGGGTGCACATTGAGTGAAGTGACTGTCGCCTTTTCCTTGCTGATGGTATCTTCTAGCAAGCAATTGGACCATACATCGTCGTGGAATTTGTTAAAGAATTTGCCCACCTTGGTACCGCAGTAAATATAAACAATGACATATGTTAGTGTATGTATTGAAATCAAAAAAAGAATCATACTTACCAACATCCTCTCAACAAGAACTAATCATGGGCTCTTGCATAAGCAGATGAAGCTGCTCTTGGAGTTTTTGAGAGCGAGATTTTACCGAAATTAATAAAAAACTATCACAGAACAATAACACAGAATATTGAAAATAAATTATAAATGAAAATAATTTATTGACATTTATTTTTCAATACAATTTTTAGGAAATTTTTCTTAAATATTAGCATATAACTTTCAAGAAATTAGTACATTTTTACTCATTATACAAAAATTTTTCCTAATTACTTCATAAATTTGAACATGATTTATTTTGATTTATCTGAACTAATTTTAAGGAAAATTTTCTTAAATATTAGTAAATAACTTTTAAATATTATTACAATTTTATTTATTATAAGAAAATTATATACTATTGGACGTTGTAATTTATCTGAACTAATTTTAAATAAATTTTTCTTAAAACGTAGAAAGTTTTCTAAATTTAAGTATAACTTTCTAGTAATTAGGAAAATAATGAACTTAAATTTACGACAACTACTTCCAGATTTTAAGTAAGTTCAATTTTATGAACTATTTTTGAGTAAATCATTTACTCAATCAAATTTTTTGAACTAAAGTCAATATTACCTTGTTTTACGATGTGATGAACTAAAATTTAGGACATATTTACTAGTTTTTAACAAAATTTTCCCTAAAATAAATAATATTTTACAAAATTCTTCCAATTTTTCTATTGAAAAATCTTAACTATTTTTTAGTATATGAACTATAAATTTTTTATTTAAATGTTGTATTTTTTACTAGAATGTAACAATTTTTCCTAGTTTTGAGTAAAAACTTACTCCGAATAAGGAATTTTTTATACTATTTTTAAGGAATTATTTTTCCTCAAATTTAGTACATGTCTTTTTTCTGAGTGTAGAAAAAATTTTACAATGAATTTTTTTCTACAGAATAATAATAACGATTATAGTAAAATTTTAAACTGAATTTTTTCTATAGAAAAAATTTTATAATGAATTTTATAATGAAATTTTTTCTGTAGAAAAAATTTTGTAAAGAAAAATTTTTTGTAAAAAAAATTTTATAATGAAACATTTTTTATAGACAAAATTTCTATAGTGAAATTTAAAAAAAAAAAAAATAATTTTAAAATTTTTCGATAGAAATATTTTCATTATAAAATTTTTTCTATAGAAAAATTTTTATTATAAAATTTTTGATCATAAAATTTTTCTACAGAAAAAATTTTATAATTATTAAATTTTTTCGATAGAAAAAATTTTGTAATGAAATTTTTTCTGTAGAAAAAATTGTATAAGTATATTTTTTCTATAGAAAAAATTGTATAAATACATTTTTTCGATTAAATAAATATATAATGAAATTTTTTCCATAGAAACAATTTTATTATGAAATTTTGTCTATAGAAACAATTTTATAAAATAACAAAAATTTATTATAATAATAAATAATTTTAATACTACAGTAAAACTTTCTAATTAAATGTTTGATGTCCCAAAATTTTGATAAACCTTTTTGAAAAAATTTTGTAATAAATTTTTTTTTTATAGAAAAAGTTTTATAATTAATTTTTTTCTATAGAAAAAATTTTAAAATGATTTTTTTTCTATTGATAAAATTTTATTAAGAAATTTTTTCTATAGAAAATATTTTATAATTTAGTTTTTTCTATAAGAAATTTTTAAAATGAATTTTTTTCTATAGAAATAATTTAATAATGAATTTTTTTGTATAGAAAAAATTTTATAATGAAATTTTCTCTATAGAAAAATTTTTATAATGAATTTTTTTCTATAAAAAAATATTTCTAATGAAGTTTATTATTAAATTTTTTCTATAAAAAAATCATAAAAATCATAAAATTTTTTGTATAGAAATAATTTCATTATATAATTTTTTCTGTATAAAAAAACTTTCATGTTTCAAATTTTTCTATAGAAGGAATTGTATTATAAAATTTTCTCTATAGAAAAAATTTTATTATAAAATTTTTCTATAGATAAAGTTTTATTACAAAATTGTTTCTATAAAAAAATTTGAATATAAAATGAATACTTTCATACCAACAAAAAAGTCTTCGATTAAGCCACGTCACAAAACGTGGTTTAATCAGACATGTAAAACTGCTGTCAGATCTAGGGAGGAAGCATTTAGAATCTGGAGAAATAATAAAACTCCAGTTACTAATTTGCTGCGCAAAAAGTCGAGGTCTTCATGTGCCAGGTTACTTAGTCGTGAAAAATCTCTATACGAGCAGCGACTTCGTACCAAAGTTCTTGCTACCCCTAAGGGCAGTAAGAGCTTCTGGTCATTCGTTAAAAGAGTAAGGAATAATGCTAGTTCATCAATTCCAACTCTTTTAAAGGATGATCGGTCATTCACTAACCCGGTTGAAAAAGCAAACCTTATGGCTGAATTATTTGCAAGCAATTCACACTTGCCGGAAAGCAATCAACCACTGCCCGTGATCGAAAGAGTATCAGTAACTATGCCTAGCATATTCTTTCGATCACGTGCTGTTAAAAGGGTTTTAGCGGATCTTAACATAAATAAGTCTCCTTAGCCGGATGGCATACCAGCACTGGTCTTGAAGCAGTGCTCTTCGACGTTAGCTCGTCCATTAGCCAACCTTTTTAGCACCTTATACCATGCCGGTGAGTTTCCTATGTGTTGGAAGGTTGCTAATGTAACGCCAATCCCCAAAAAAGGTGAGGCTAGCAACCCCGAAAATTACCGCCCAATAGCAATTTGTTCCGCGCTTTCCAAAGTGATGGAAAGTATGGTAAACTATCATCTTGTCAAATATTTGGAGTATAATAACCTACTAAACGACCGGCAGTATGGATTTCGTAGGGGCCGCTCTACGAGTGATGTATTAGCCTTTTTGTCGGAAAAATGGTGCCGTTCTATTCACCGTTTTGGCGAAAGTAAAGTTATAGCTCTTGATATTTCTAAGGCGTTTGATAGAGTGTGGCATGGAGCACTTCTAGCAAAACTTGTTGCTTTTGGTGTAGGTAACAATTTCTCTCGGTTTATATCGAGCTTTCTCAGAGATCGCACTATAAGAGTTGTTATAGATGGGATATCGTCCGACGAGTTCAAGATAAATTCGGGGGTACCACAAGGCTCCGTTCTTTCTCCTACTTTATTTCTTATTTTTCTAAATGTCAAACTTCCAACCCTATCTACTCTTTTGCAGATGATAGCAACATCTGTCATTTGTATTCATTCAACTATAGGCCAAGCATGTTGGATATCAATTCCAAGAGGCAAACCATGAATGATACGCTAAGTTCTGACCTTTCTACAATATCCAATTGGGGTCGTTCTAATAGGGTCGATTTTAATGCTCGAAAGACCCAATGTTGTGTGTTAACACACAAACGTGTTATGAACAATGTTGCATCATCTGTAATTATGGGTGGTATAAATATTGAGGAATCAGAAACTCTTGATGTTCTAGGCATGAAAATTCAGTGTGATGTCCGTTGGACTAATCATGTTTTTCAAATATCAAAAGAAGCATTCAAGTGTCTCGGCTTTCTTAAGCGATGTAGGACATACTTCACTCCAACAGATCTCCTTAATATCTATACCACTTATATCCGACCGAAAATGGAATACAACTCTCATGTATGGGCCGGTGCTTCAAAGTCTATTTTGGAGCTTCTCGACCGTGTACAAGAGAGCGTGAAGGTGCTTATCGGTGACAGTAGGGTAGCCAATTCTATTGCCTCATTGGAGCATCGTCGTAATGTGGGTTGCGTTTCACTGTTCTATCGCTACTACAATGGCATGTGTTCAAACGAAATTAGGGATCTTGTTCCAGAAACCCGTACATTTCTTCGTAGCACACGCAATTCAACAAGGGTCATCCCTTTGTAGTCGATTTTCCAGTGGATCGCACGACGCACTATAGAGAAAACTCGTTTTTTAGCCGTACAGCACGAATGTGGAATAAACTTCCTGCATCAGTCTTCCCCTCAAATTATGATATCCAAAGGTTCAAATCGAATATCCACAAACACTACTCCCTCTATCCTCCTTTCCACAACCTTTTTTCCTAGTTCCATCACAATGCATATACATACGTAGGGGTCATCCCCTGAGTGTTGGTCCAATACAAAAAAAAAAAAATTTCATTATAAAATATTTTCTATAGAAACAATTTCATTTTAAAATTTTTTTATATAGAAAAATTTTCATTATAAATGTTTTTCTATAGAAAAATTTTCATTGTAAAATTTTTCTATAGAAAGAATTTCATTATAAAATTTTTTTATATAGAAAAGTTTTCATTATAAAATTTTTTCGATAGAAAAATTTTCATTGTAAAATTTTTCTAAAAAGTTTTACTGTAGTGTATTGCACTAAGAATCTCAATTTGTTAGAATTATTTATTATTGTAATAAAAAGTTTTTTGATAAAACCAAAAAATGTTGGTGGGGAAACCTTTCCTCGACGCGTTTCGATGGTTGGTTAGGCCATCTCATCGGGAGGACTATTCCAAATTCTAGACAAATTTGAAAAAATTCTACATGATATAAAATTAAATTTGTTGATGATGATTTTTGTCTTTATTTAACAAAAAAGCAGACATTATTTACTTTACTTTTGCTTAGCATGACAAATGGGTGTTTCATTAAATATTTAGTTTATTGTTTAGTATCAGTAACAAATATTATTTAGTTTTTTATTATACCTATTCATATCTATTTTATATTGATTCATATATACAAA
The DNA here is from genome assembly GCA_933228675.1 of Stomorhina lunata. NCBI lineage: Eukaryota > Metazoa > Arthropoda > Insecta > Diptera > Rhiniidae > Stomorhina > Stomorhina lunata. The sequence continues at coordinate 110,844,159 of OW121740.1, read as the reverse complement.
TATTTATTGTGTAATTTGACCTAATAATACTTGTATATATATTTACTTAAATTCCTTCATTTATTTATATTTATTTATTGTCTATTTGTCTGGATGTGTGACAACAGTTCAATCTTTTATAGATATTTATTATTTCTATATAAATCGTTCTAAATACTTGTAATAGAAATGTATATGTAAATGTATCTACATTCTGCAATTGAAAATACTATTTACGGTTCGTCTTTTTTTCCACATCATTTACTTAAACTATAAAGAAAAAGTGTTTCGAATGCAATTTCCTTTTGTTGTTTATAAAATAAAATAAATAAAAAAATAATAATAGTATTCAATTGTAAATAATATGTAATAATAAGACATAAAGAAGTCACAAGTGCCATTAAGTATAAACAAAACGGATTTGAAAGAAAAAAAAGAAATGTCTGAAATTTTGACATGAAAAAGAGAAATTTAAAACTATTTGCAAATTTTACTTGTTTTTTTTTAATCATTTGATTTTTCCAGTCATTTATTGCTTTTTGTATTTATTCATTTGTTTCGAGGTTACATTACAAACGATATGATTTGAGTATTTTCTTACATGCATGAAACTAAAGTCGTATTTTTTTTGAGGTAATTGTTAAATGACACGCAAAGGTGAAGTAAAAAAATTGTTTTTTTTTTGTAGTTTGAAGTTTTCTTAAAAAAAGTTAAAATATTTACCCTTTATGTACTACAATTGATAAACGTGTAAGGAAATTTACCAAGTTTACTACTGAAATATTTTTGAACGGTATAAATGACTAAAGCTACGGTCACATTGATTAAACATTTAATAGAAATTATCAAATATTTGATTCTCGTAGTCTGACCACAAAATATTTTTGAGGTTCAAACAAGAAACATGTTGATTTGAACAAAACAAAATCATTTGCCAGCAAATAAAAATTTTCCTAATGTGACCACGCAAGAGCAAATATTTTATTAAATTTTGATCAAATAATTATTTAATCTTACAAAATTTTTGTAACATCAAACAGGGGCAAATAACAGCTGTGCATTTGTATTGTTTACTATTCAAACAGAAACAACAACATCAAATTTGAGAAACAACAACATCAATTTTGAGAAACAACAACATCAAATTTGAGAAACAATAACTCAAATATGAGAAACAAATTGCCAGATACACAATTTTGTTTTGAAAAAATTTTATCAAATATTTTTTGGGAAAATATTTAATCTTCAGTGTGACCATAAATAGAACCTGTTTTTTTGTTTATACTTTGAACATATTTTTTCTGTATTTTATCAAATAAAAATCGTCAAATAAATGTGCAAGTGTGACCACAAATTTTTTAATATATTGTTTTGACAATATTTTACTCAAAATATTTGAATTAAATGTTTAATGAGTCTGACCGTACCTTAAGTGTTTTGCCAGAGACAAGAGTATACTTAATATTTAACTAGAATAATTCATATTATTCATACGTACCTACAGTAAATTTTTGTATGCTGTTTTATCCATACAAAAAATATTCTTATCTACAATTTTTCTATAGAACACTTCTCTATCTCTATCTGTAGAAAAATTTTTCACCGACAATTTTTCTATAGAAAAAAATTTTTATCGAAAATTTTTCTATAGAAAAAATATTTTATCGGAAATTTTTCTATAGAAAAAATATTTTATCGAAAATTTTTCTCTAGAAAAAAATTTTTATCGAAAATTTTTCTATACAAAACATTTTTTATCGAAAATTTTTCTATAGAAAAAATTTTTTATCGAAAATTTTTCTATAGAAAAAATTTTTTATCGAAAATTTTTCAATAGAAAAAATTTTTTATCGAAAATTTTTCTATAGAAAAAATTTTTTATCGAAAATTGTTCTATAGAAAAAATTTTTTATCGAAAATTTTTCTATACAAAAAATTTTTTATCGAAAATTTTTCTATACAAAAAATTTTTTATCGAAAATTTTTCTATACAAAAAATTTTTTATCGAAAATTTTTCTATACAAAAAATTTTTTATCGAAAACTTTTCTATAGAAAAAATTTTTTATCGAAAATTTTTCTATACAAAAAATTTTTTATCGAAAATTTTTCTATACAAAAAATTTTTTATCGAAAATTTTTCTATACAAAAAATTTTTTATCGAAAACTTTTCTATAGAAAAAAATTTTTCTCGAAAATTTTTCTATAGAAAAACTTTTTTTTCCAAAATTTTTCTATAGAAAACATTTTTTATCGAAAATTTTTTATCTAAAATTTTTTTTTATAAATTTTTCTATAGAAAAAATTTTTTATCTAAAATTTTCTATGGAAAAATTTTTTTATCTAAAATTTTTCTATAGAAAAATTTTTTTATCTAAAATTTTTCTATAGAAAAATATTTTGGTCTAAAATTTTTCTATAGAATCATTTTTTTATCTAAAATTTTTCTATAGACAAATTTTTTTATCTAAAATTTTTCTATAGAAAAGTTTATTTATCGAAAGTTTTTCTGTAAAATTTTTTTTAACTGAATTTTTCTGAAAAAAATTTTTTTATCCAAAATTTTTCTGTAGAAAAATTTTTTATTGAACATTTTTCTATGGACTTTTTTATCGAATATTTTTCTGTAGAAAAATTTTTTTATAGAAAAATATTTTTATAATGAAAATTTTTCTATACAAATTTTTTTTTTCAGAAAAATTGTCTATAGAAAAAAATTATTATCGAAGATTTTTCTATACAAAAATATTTTTACCTAAAATTTTTCTGCAAAAAAGAAATTGTTCACGAAATTTTCTTTAGAAAGTTATTTGTATCGAAAATTTTGAATAGAAAATAATTTTAATTGAAAATTTTTCTATAGGAAACTTTTAACTAAAATTTTTTCTATCGAAAATTTTTCTGTAAAAAAATTAATTAATCAATAATTTTTCTGGAGAAATTTTTTTTAACGAGAAGTTTTTTGTAGAAAAATTTTTTCGTCGAAAATTTAGACAAATTTTTTCACCGGAAATTTTTCTATAAAAAATCTTTTTATCGAAAATTTTTCTGTAGCAAAATTTTTTTTTGACGAAAATGTTTCCATAGAAACATTTTTTTATCAAAAATTAAAAAAAAAATTTTATCGAAAATTTTTCTATAGAAAACATTTTTTATCGAAAAATTTTCTATAGAAAAAAATTTTTATTGAAAATTTTTCTATAGATAACATTTTTTATCGAAAATTTTTCTATAGAAAAAATTTCTTATCCAAAATTTTTCTATAGAAAAAATTTTTTATCGAACATTTTTCTATTGAAAAAATTTTTTATCAAAAATTTTTCTATAGAAAAAATTATTTATCGAAAATTTTTCTATAGAAAACATTTTTTATCGAAAATTTTTCTATAGAAAAAATTTGTTATCGAAAATTTTTCTATAGAAAAAATTTTTTACCGAAATTTTTTCTATAGAAAAAATTTTTTATCGAAAATTTTTCTATAAAAAATATTTTATCAAAAATTTTTCTATAGAAAAAATATTTTATCGAAAATTTTTCTATAGAAAACATTTTTTATCGAAAATTTTTCTATAGAAAAAATTTGTTATCGAAAATTTTTCTATAGAAAAAATTTTTTATCGAAAATTTTTCTGTAGCAAATATTTTTATCTTCAAAATAAGATGAATGCATGCAGTTTTATCAAAAAATAACAAAATAGTCGGGATGTAAATATTATTCAAAAAGAAGTGTATTTGCATTTGATCCCAAATCTGTTACATTTATTTATTAATGTAATAGACCAATTTATTGATAAAAAGCCGAAAAATGTTTGCGGAGAAACCAAATTCCTCGACGCGTTTCGATGGTTGGTTAAGCCATCTCTTCAGGAGGATTATCCCCAATTTAGACAGATCGAAAACCTCTCATTATTACTAAATTTACAAACATAAGTATTAAGAATTATGTTCATAAACCAAAAGTAAAAGCGTAGATTATCGACTGAACAAACATTTTTTGGTTTTTTAGCAATAAATTGGTCTGCTTCATTAATAAATAAATGTAACAGATTTGGGATCAAATGCAAATACACTTCTTTTTAAAATGTCGTTTTATCCAAAATTTTTCTATAGAAAAAATATTTTATCGAAAATTTTTCTATAGGAAAGATTTTTTATCGCAAATTTTTCTGTAGCAAATGTTTTGATCTAAAATTTTTCTATAGAAAAATTCTTTTATCTAAAATTTTTCTATAGAAAAATATTTTTATCTAAAAGTTTTCTATAGAAACATTTTTTTTATCTAAAATTTTTCTATAGACAAATTTTTTGATCTAAAATTTTTCTATAGAAATTTTCTTTATCGAAAATTTTTCTGTAAAATTTTTTTTTAACTAAATTTTTCTGTAAAAAAAAATTTTTGTCCAAAATTTTTCTGTAGAAAAATTTTTTATCGAACATTTTTCTATGGACTCTTTTATCAAATATTTTTCTGTAGAAAATTTTTTTTATAGAAAAATATTTTTATAATGATAAGTTTTCTATACAAATTTTTTTTTTAGAAAAATTGTCTATAGAAAAAAATTTTTATATACAAAAATATTTTTACTGAAAATTTTTCTATAAAAATAAATTGTTAACGAAAATTTTCTTTAGAAAGTTATTTGTATCGAAAATTTTGAATAGAAAATAATTTTAATTGAAAATTTTTCTATAGGAAATTTTTAACCAAAATTTTTTCTATCGAAAATTTTTCTGTAAAAAAAATAATTAATCAATAATTTTTCTGGAGAAATATTTTTTTATCGAGAAGTTTTCTGTAGAAAAATTTTTTCGTCGAAAATTTAGACAAATTTTTTCATCGAAAATTTTTGTATAAAGAAATTTTTTTAATCGAAAACTTTTCTGTAGCAAAATTTTTTTTATCGAAGAATTATCTACAAAAAAAATTTTCTATAGAAAAATTTTTCATCAAAAATTTTTTTATCAAAAAATAACAAATTTTTAACAAAATTTTTTTATCGAAAATTTTTCTATACACAAATTTTTTCATTGAAACTTTTTCTATAAAATAATTTTTTAACTGTCATTTTCTTTCGTGGAAAATTTAGAAATATTTTTTAGTCGAAAATTTTTCTATAAAAAAAATTTTTTATCGAAAATTTTTCTGTTGCAAAATTTTTTTTTGTCGAAAATTTTTCTACAGACAAATTTTGTTATAAAAAAATTTTTCTATAGAAAAATTTTTTCATCAACAATTTTTTTATCGAAAATTTTTTTATAGACAAATTTTTTCATTGAAACTTTTTCTATAGAAACATTTTTTTAATTTTTTTATAGAAAATTTGTTTATCGAAAATTTTTCTACAGAATTTTTTTTTTTTTCAAAAAATAACAAAATTATCGGGGTGTAAATATTATTCAAAAAGTATGACTATTCGCCTTTGATTCCAAATCTGTTACATTTATTTATTAATGTAACAGAACAATTTATTGATAAAAAGTCAAAAATTGTTTGCGAAGAAACCAAAATTCCTCGACGCGTTTCGATGGTTGGTTAGGCCATCTCTTCAAGAGGATTATCCCCAATTTAGACAGATCGAAAACCTCGCATTATTACTTATTTTACAAACAAAGCCTTTCAGAATTACGTTCATAAACTATAAGTAAAAGCGTAGATCATCGACTGAACAAAACACAAACAATTTTCAGTTTTCATCTTACATCTAACCCCCCCCCGCCCCCCCTTCCCTTTTTCACAGCATTCTGCATATAGTAGCCGATGGCTGCAGCAAGAATGTGGGAATTGAAGGCCATTGATTGCGCTTTCGGATGGCATTTGTTGATTTACATATTTGTTTTGGAGGAAAAAGATATTCGGTTTGGTCTCTTCGTGAATGTCAGGTCTTTATTTGCAATCCATCTCGAATTTTTATAAATTTTTTCAAGTAATAGGTTTTTTAAAAACATTCATTTCGGCATCAAGTTTCAGCAGGGGCTCAAAGTCTGCTTAATTTTATACAATTAGATATAAAAAACCCCATAAAAAGTAATCGGAATGATATAAATAACGACAAGTAAAAAACGGCTCACAGTGTGTAGCGTCCGTCACAGAAAAAAAGGTTTCTTTTTAATTTGACTAGTGCAATTTTTCTTTTTTCTCCAATTGAACTTGGTTCGTAAAGTGAACTTATAGTAGGATTTACATTAGGCTAAAAAAATATAGATGTTAATAAAGCATTTTACAGAATAAAATGTAAAGGAAAGTGTGTAGCGTCCGTCACAGTATATATTTTTTCCAAAATCATATTTATTAAATACAAAATTTACGAACACATTTTTGTCTTATTCATAAAGCAATAATACTGCCCATATCCCCGGATTAAATTTAAGATATTAAGTGTTAAAAAAATATACAATGGGGCAAATTTGATGATCTTTAAATTTGATTTTTTTGATTTTTGGGACACTCTAACAGCTAACCCGAGCATTCTTGGGACGGAGAATAAGATGTAAAACTTTTAAAACTTTAAATAAATATGTATTTAGCAGTTTTGTGAAATATTAAATTGTGCCCAAAAATCTCATTTTAACCGCGAACATCAAAAGGAAGGAAATGAAGTTCGGAAACAAATAAAACCATTAATTTCACTGATTAACGAATCCTTAAAAAAAATATGAAATATGAATTTTTTCTAATAAAAAACATTCAAATAAAAACTGTATCGTCCGTCACTTAGCGCCCGCAACAGTTCATTAAAGTATTTTTGGTGAAACTGGAATCTTTAAAATATTTTATAAAAGCCATTTTGAAATCCTCTGACTTTCCTCTATCTTTAATGTATTAACAATTTTTTTTTTACTATGACCGTTTTGATGAAAATTACAGAAAGACGTGTTGAAAAAAAGTCACTTCCATTTTTTGTAGCGTCCGTCACAGCAATTTAAAAGCGAACATCTTTTTCCTCCAAAAGAAGTATGTAAACTAACAAAAGCCATCCCATAGCACAATCGATGGGCTAATATTCTCTGAAATCTGTGCAAAGATATCTAGTGCAGAACGACAATGGGATTCATTTAAGTACAATAAAATCCGTACAAATCGTTTCGTCCTTCACGCAGGATTTGCCCATATGCAACTTTCAGACCAACTGTTATAATTGAATATTTTTTTTTAAATATTTTGATTTCCCAAAAAGAAGTGTATTTGCATTTGATCCCAAACCTGTTACATTTATTTATTAATGTAACAGATCAATTTATTGATAAAAAGCCAAAAAATGTTTGAGGAGAAACCAAATTCCTCGACGCGTTTCGATGGTTGGTTAACCCATCTCTTCAGGAGGATTATCCTTAAGTTTTTTAATTTAATATGTCAATTTCCTATAAAAAAAAATGTTAAGTAAAAACTCAAAAAAAAATTGGCCACGTGCATCTTAAATCCAAGATTTATATAAACTAAAACAAAATCCAAAATAAAATTATTTGTATAATTGTTTATCGAAAACAAAAACAATTTAAGTCAACGCCTCCACAATTTTACAAAAAAGTTTTAATATGAAAGTTAATAGGGAATAAATCTTTGTATTTAAATAAATATATGGACTGATACAATTTTTTAAAATATTTAATATTCTCTTTGGTTTATATATTTTTTTATAAATGAATAAAAACAATGTAAAAAACAAACTCCCATAAAAAAGTATATAAAACAAGTGATTTTAGCTTTAGGCAGAGATTGTTATTTTTAAATCAACTAAAACAAAAATATGTTAATAATAATAATAAAAAAAAGACTGAAGTAAATTATGCTAATTTCCTTCTATACTCGTACATGAATAAATAAATATTGGGTGGGTCGAGTGACCGACATCATATAGTCATCAAAACAATACTAGGGAGTGAATGACAAAACATGGTAAACATTTTTCTATAGAAAAATTTTCGATAGAAATATTTTTCTATAGAAAACTTTTCGATGGAAATATTTTTCTATAGAAAAATTTTCGATAGAAATATTTTTCTATAGAAAAATTTTCGAAAGAAATATTTTTCTATAGAAAAATTTTCGATAGAAATATTTTTCTATAGAAAAATTTTCGTTAGAAATATTTTTCTATAGAAAAATTTTCGTTAGAAATATTTTTCTATAGAAAAATTTTCGTTAGAAATATTTTTCTATAGAAAAATTTTCGTTAGAAATATTTTTCTATAGAAAAATTTTCGTTAGAAATATTTTTCTATAGAAAAATTTTCGTTAGAAATATTTTTCTATAGAAAAATTTTCGTTAGAAATATTTTTCTAAAGAAAAATTTTCGTTAGAAATATTTTTCTATAGAAAAATTTTCGTTAGAAATATTTTTCTATAGAAAAATTTTCGTTAGAAATATTTTTCTATAGAAAAATTTTCGTTAGAAATATTTTTCTATAGAAAAATTTTCGTTAGAAATATTTTTCTATAGAAAAATTTTCGTTAGAAATATTTTTCTATAGAAAAATTTTCGTTAGAAATATTTTTCTATAGAAAAATTTTCGTTAGAAATATTTTTCTATAGAAAAATTTTCGTTAGAAATATTTTTCTATAGAAAAATTTTCGTTAGAAATATTTTTCTATAGAAAAATTTTCGTTAGAAATACTTTTCTATAGAAAAATTTTCGTTAGAAATATTTTTCTATAGAAAAATTTTCGTTAGAAATATTTTTCTATAGAAAAATTTTCGTTAGAAATATTTTTCTATAGAAAAATTTTCGTTAGAAATATTTTTCTATAGAAAAATTTTCGTTAGAAATATTTTTCTATAGAAAAATTTTCGTTAGAAATATTTTTCTATAGAAAAATTTTCGATAGAAATATTTTTCTATAGAAAAATTTTCGATAGAAATATTTTTCTATAGAAAAATTTTCGATAGAAATATTTTTCTATAGAAAAATTTTCGATAGAAATATTTTTCTATAGAAAAATTTTCGATAGAAATATTTTTCTATAGAAAAATTTTCGATAGAAATATTTTTCTATAGAAAAATTTTCGATAGAAAAATTTTTCTATAGAAAAATTTTCGATAGAAAAATTTTTCTATAGAAAAATTTTCGATAGAAAAATTTTTCTATAGAAAAATTTTCGATAGAAAAATTTTTCTATAGAAAAATTTTCGATAGAAAAATTTTCGATAGAAATATTTTTCTATAGAAAAATTTTCGATAGAAATATTTTTCTATAGAAAAATTTTCGATAGAAATATTTTTCTATAGAAAAATTTTCGATAGAAATATTTTTCTATGGAAAAATTTTCGATAGAAATATTTTTCTATAGAAAAATTTTCGATAGAAATATTTTTCTATAGAAAAATTTTCGATAGAAATATTTTTCTATAGAAAAATTTTCGATAGAAATATTTTTCTATAGAAAAATTTTCGATAGAAATATTTTTCTATAGAAAAATTTTCGATAAAAATATTTTTCTATAGAAAAATTTTCGATAAAAATATTTTTCTATCGAAAATTTTTCTATAGAAAAATTTTCGATAGAAATATTTTTCTATAGAAAAATTTTCGATAGAAATATTTTTCTATAGAAAAATTTTCGATAGAAATATTTTTCTATAGAAAAATTTTCGATAGAAATATTTTTCTATAGAAAAATTTTCGATAGAAATATTTTTCTATAGAAAAATTTTCGATAGAAATATTTTTCTATAGAAAAATTTTCGATAGAAATATTTTTCTATAGAAAAATTTTCGATAGAAATATTTTTCTATAGAAAAATTTTCGATAGAAATATTTTTCTATAGAAAAATTTTCGATAGAAATATTTTTCTATAGAAAAATTTTCGATAGAAATATTTTTCTATAGAAAAATTTTCGATAGAAATATTTTTCTATAGAAAAATTTTCGATAGAAATATTTTTCTATAGAAAAATTTTCGATAGAAATATTTTTCTATAGAAAAATTTTCGATAGAAATATTTTTCTATAGAAAAATTTTCGATAGAAATATTTTTCTATAGAAAAATTTTCGATAGAAATATTTTTCTATAGAAAAATTTTCGATAGAAATATTTTTCTATAGAAAAATTTTCGATAAAAATATTTTTCTATAGAAAAATTTTCTATAGAAATATTTTTCTATAGAAAAATTTTCGATAGAAATATTTTTCTATAGAAAAATTTTCGATAGAAATATTTTTCTATAGAAAAATTTTCGATAGAAATATTTTTCTATAGAAAAATTTTCGATAGAAATATTTTTCTATAGAAAAATTTTCGATAGAAATATTTTTCTATAGAAAAATTTTCGATAGAAATATTTTTCTATAGAAAAATTTTCGATAGAAATATTTTTCTATAGAAAAATTTTCGATAGAAATATTTTTCTATAGAAAAATTTTCGATAGAAATATTTTTCTATAGAAAAATTTTCGATAGAAATATTTTTCTATAGAAAAATTTTCGATAGAAATATTTTTCTATAGAAAAATTTTCGATAGAAATATTTTTCTATAGAAAAATTTTCGATAGAAATATTTTTCTATAGAAAAATTTTTGATAGAAATATTTTTCTATAGAAAAATTTTTGATAGAAATATTTTTCTATAGAAAAATTTTCGATAGAAATATTTTTCTATAGAAAAATTTTCGATAGAAATATTTTTCTATAGAAAAATTTTCGATAGAAATATTTTTCTGTAGAAAAATTTTCGTTAGAAATATTTTTCTGTAGAAAAATATTTCTAACAAAAATTTTCGATAGAAAAATTTTTCTATAGAAAAATTTTCGATAGAAAAATTTTTCTATTGAAAAATTTTCGATAGAAAAATTTTTCTATAGAAAAATTTTCGATAGAAAAATTTTTCTATAGAAAAATTTTCGATAGAAAAATTTTCATTAGAAATATTTTTCCATAGAAAAATTTTTTTAAGAAATATTTTTCCATAGAAAAATTTTCGTAAGAAATATTTTCATATAGAAATATTGCTCAAGTTAAAATACCCAATTTGTATTACCATGAAAAGGAATATAATCCGTTATTTTTGAAGGTTTTTATGAATTGATTTGAATAAATGCATCCTTTACATACTTTGAGCTTTCTGAAGCCTTAAAAAAACTTTGTATTGTTAAAACTTAATCTTCTTAATTAGCATTTAATTCTGTATATTATATGTTTAAATCAAACAAAAGATTTATCTTTTATTTAACAATAATGTAATATAGTTTGTAAAATATACAATTAATTTTACGATATTTAATATTTTAATTGTAAAATTAAAATACTTTATTAACTGCATTTAGTTGCCACAATTTATGATGCTCAAAATTAAATTGAAAATCACAAAGAACAAAATAAAAAATCTACTTAATTATATTTCCTTGAAAACTTGAACAAAATAAATAATACTCGTACTATTGAATACTTACAGAACTACTTACAGAACTACTTATTATTTTATTAAAACGCCAGTGGCTACAATTTGCATGAAATGAACATTAATATTGAAAATTTTTCTTAAAAAAAAATAAAATAATGAGAAATCAAATCGATGCCAAAACTAAAGGAAAAAAGCAAAAAGTCATAAAAACTTGTGGGAAATTAAGAAAGTCCCAATTAGTTTTTTATGTTTTCAAAATAGAGAACTTATGTGTTATTTTTAAGATTTTTTGTGCAATTTTAAGGTTTTTGTTATTTAAGAAATTTTGCTGGGATACCGAAATGTAAAAAAATAATGAAAATATTATTTTAATTATAAAAAGTTTCAAGGCGCTTTACTCAGCCACTTCTAACACTTTCTTTTGTAATTTTTTATTTTCTTTTTATAAACTTTGAAAATGAAAGGCATTGAAGCTTCCGCACTTTTTTTATTAGTTTGAAATATTTCAATGGGTTCCTTATGGCAATGACATAAGTTTACAATGGTTTTATTTGAATTTGAAATTCGTAATAAATTATATTGGACTGCGTCGAACCTTATATACCCAACCTCAAATTGTATTAAATTTATAAATATTTCTACCAGAAGTAAATTATATATCCGAAGGAAAAGCTTTTCTCAAAATGTTAAATGTTCACCAGTTGTCGGTTATATGGTCTGGCTTGTAAGACTTTCTAACTTATTTTTATATCCACCATATATATAGTATATTTGTAACTTCCTTATTACTCGCTCAAAAACCAAAAGTTATATGTATTCTGAATTCTAAGACGATAAGCGTCTGTCTGTCAGACATGACATGATAGAGAAAAAATAAAACGAGTTAGGTCACTGAAACTTGGCAAAACTATTCTTCATTTTTTGCAAAATGTTGGTATTGAAATTGGGCAAAATCGGTCAACATTTGACCATAGCTCCCGTATAACTTCGCATAACTTAATCGCTTATTTGCTTATAAATAACAAACTATAACATCTGTGACTATAGCTCATGCAATAGCTCCTTAACTACAAGAGCTAGAGGGACAAAATTCTACAAAAGTATTTTTGATATGTTACAGAAGTTGTGTACTGAAAATGGGCGAAATCGGTTTACATTTAGTTAGAGCTCTCATATAACCCCGATCCGGGAAACACATTAATGCTGATAAATTGAATACAATTGTAATAGCTATGACGACTAAATTTAGAAAAGAGAAGTTTTATGCAACTATTGATCAGTAAATCAAATTTTATAGAAATCGGTCAATATTTGACCGTAGCATTCATAAAAAAATCGCACCCGGAAACCACTAAAATGCCAGAAACGCCAGTTAGAAGCTGTTAAATTATAAACTTTGACAGCTATATTTTGCATAAATAAGCTTTATGTAAATACCAGCCAGTATATATTGAAAACTTTTTAATAGAAAATTATGAATACAAATTTTTCTACCGAAAATTTTTCAATTAATTTTTGTTAAAAAAATTTTGTAGAAATTTTTCTCAAAAATATGTTCTATATAAAACTTTTGGTTAAAAAAAATTTTCTGTTGTAAATTTTTTGTTAAAAAATTGTTCTATAGAAAATCTTTCGTTCAAAAAAATTTTTTCTATCGAAAATTTTTCGTTAAAAAATTTTTTCTATCGAAAATTTTTCGTTAAAAAAATTTTTCTATAGAAAATTTTTCTACAGAACATTATTTGTTGTTGTAATAAATAGTTTTTTGAGTTTTAGTTGAAAATTTTTCGTTAAAAAAAAATCTATAGAAAATTTTTCGTTAAAAAAATTTTCTATATAAAATTTTTCTATAAAAAAGTTTTCGTTAAAAAATTTTTCTGTAGAAAAATTTTCGTTAAAAAAATTATTCTATAGAAAATTTTTCGTTAAAAAGATTTTTCTATAGAAAATTTTTCGTTAAAAAAAATTTTTCTATAGAAAATTTTTCGTTAAAAAAAATTTTTCTATAGAAAATTTTTCGTTAAAAAAGCTTTTCTATAGAAAATTTTTCGTTAAAAAATTTTTCTATAGAAATTTTTCGTTAAAAAAATGTTTCCATAGAAAATTTTTCGTTAAAAAAATTTTTCTATACAAAATTTTTCGTTAAAAAAAATTTTCTATAGAAAATTTTTCGTTAAAAAAATGTTTTTATAGAAAATTTTTCGTTAAAAAAATTTTTCTATAGAAAATTTTTATGTTAAAAAAATTTTTCTATAGAACATTTTTCGTTAAAAAAATTTTTCTATAGAAAATTTTTCGTTAAAAAAATTTTTCTATAGAAAATTTTTCGTTAAAAAAATTTTTCTATAGAAAATTTTTCGTTAAAAAAAATTTTCTATAGAAAATTTTTCGTTAAAAAAATTTTCTATAGAAAATTTTTCTATAAAAAAGTTTTCGTTAAAAAATTTTTCTGTAGAAAAATTTTCGTTAAAAAAATTATTCTATAGAAAATTTTTCGTTAAAAAGATTTTTCTATAGAAAATTTTTCGTTTAAAAAAATTTTTCTATAGAAAATTTTTCGTTAAAAAAAATTTTTCTATAGAAATTTTTTCGTTAAAAAAGCTTTTCTATAGAAAATTTTTCGTTAAAAAATTTTTCTATAGAAATTTTTCGTTAAAAAAATGTTTCCATAGAAAATTTTTCGTTAAAAAAATTTTTCTATACAAAATTTTTCGTTAAAAAAAATTTTCTATAGAAAATTTTTCGTTAAAAAAATGTTTTTATAGAAAATTTTTCGTTAAAAAAATTTTTCTATAGAAAATTTTTATGTTAAAAAAATTTTTCTATAGAACATTTTTCGTTAAAAAAATTTTTCTATAGAAAATTTTTCGTTAAAAAAATTTTTCTATAGAAAATTTTTCGTTAAAAAAATTTTTCTATAGAAAATTTTTCGTTAAAAAAAATTTTCTATAGAAAATTTTTCGTTAAAAAAATTTTCTATAGAAAATTTTTCGTTAAAAAAAATTTTCTATAGAAAATTTTTCGTTAAAAAAATTTTTCTATAGAAAATTTTTCGTTAAAAAAATTTTTCTATAGAATATTTTTCGTTAAAAAATTTTCTATAGAAAATTTTTCGCTAAAAAAATTTTCGTTAAAAAAAATTTCTATAGAAAATTTTTTGTTAAAAAAATTTTCTGTAGAAAAATTTTCGTTAATAAAATTGTTTCTACCGAAAATTTTTTGACAATCGGTCAACATTTGCCTATAGTTCTTATATATACAACATCCCCCAGTTATTTCTACAATCAAACAGATTTTGAGGTACATTCATTATATTAAGATTGCACCAAAGAAATTCGATAGCTATCAATAAAAGTTAGGTCCAGACTTTATATACGGTAGATGCATTTGGAAATCCTAACAAAATACGTGGACTTGTCGTTTTACTATCAACATGTTTATCCTAACTATATACATATTAAGCACAACGAAAAGTATTTAACAGCTTATTAATGTTAAACTATACCCGGTTATGAGTCTAAATTTTGTGAAAAGTAAATACTAGGGAAACCTAGTTAAATGTTGAACTATAAATCTACTGCAACCGAATTTAGTCCAAATATTTTATCAACGATACCAACTAGAATAATGAATTTTTTCAAGTTTGGTCCACATTTTGAATAAGCTGCAGCCTAGTAGAAATATGAGATATGTTTCTAAATTTAACACAACTTGAGTTTTTTGTTTTTTGAAGTTTTTTTAATTGTTATACCCTTCACCACTATAGGTGGAAAGGGTATTATAAGTTTGTGCTGATGTATGTAACGAAGAGAAATACTTGTCTTAGACCCATTTAGCGATGTCCGTCCGTCTGGCTGGCTGGCTGGCTGGCTGGACCCCCATGTAAACCATATAATCCAAGTACAGGTAGCAATTATAAAGATAATTTGATGAAATTTGGCACAGATCATTTTTTTGACCATTGCTATTGAAATTCGTCGAAATCAGTCGATTACTTATAGTACCTCCCATAGGTCCCACTTCCCGAAATTGATATATTGGCCACAAATATCAATATTTTTCATGAAATTAACAACAAGTACTGCTTATGTAAACCTAAATTACTGTACCAAATTTCGTTGAAATCGGTCTACATTTGATCATAGCTCCCATACAAACTCTGGTCTCAAAACGCACTAAATGAGACAAAAATCACTAAAGCGCTCGTAAATCTGAAGAAAATGAGAATTTTGTGTTGATTTTTTGCGTACATAATTTTTGTAAAAACTGTAATTAATTTGCCAAATTTCGAGATAATCGATCCACAATTGACCCTAGCTCTCATATAAGTCCAAATGACGGAAACAGCTTAAATATAAAAGTTTTAAGAAAATGTTTGTATGATGGCAAAATTTAGCAAATATTTGACTTTATACAGGCAAAAAAACACCTTTCCCTTAGTGGTGAAGGGTATCGTATCGTCGGGCTCGACCGACTACAACAATTTCTTATTTGTTTTTTTCCTAGGCTAAAAAGTCAAAATTTAAATTAATTATTTTATACAAAGTTTAAGTCTTTTTTATTAAAATAATAAATTTTTAACCTTAAAAGAGCCAAAATTTTCACAAAAAAAATATTTGGGTCATTTTAGTCCCCATATCTGTTTAAGGTGAAATTCAAGTTTTTTAATAAATAACATAATTTTGGTATTAAATAGTTACTTTCATATTCTTTTGTAGAATTTTGCTGGAAAATTAATAAAATTACCATGAACAATCAAAAATGAAATGTAAAATTTCATCAAAATCGGTTCACATTTAGCCATAGTTCCCATACAAAAAACTTACGAAAACAGCATAAATTTCACCTAAAATACACTTAAATACTAATAAATCTAAAAGTATACCAGATATAACCACTAAATTTGGCATAAGAAAGTCTTATGTCAATGCCAGCCAGTGTGTGTCCGTCAGATAAAATCGTGATAGCTTATTAACTACAAGAGCTAGTAAGACTAAATTAAGCACAAGGAAGTCTTATGTCAATGCCAGCCAGTGTGCAAAATTTTGTCACAATCGGTCACCATTTGACCAAAGCTCCCATATAAAAAACTTATGGAAACACAAAAATACATAAAGAAAAGGTTGTTTATGTCCGTCTGTCCGTCAGATAAAAACACGATAGCGCCTTAACGAAAAGAGCTAGAGGGACAAAATTTTACAAAAGTATTTTGGATATCTTGAAAAAGATGTGTGTTGAAAAATGACAAAATCGGTTCAAATTTAGTTAGAGCTCCCATATAACCCCGCCCCGGGGAACACATTAATGCTGATAAATTGAATACAATTGTAATAGCTATGACGATTAATTTTAAAATAGGGAAGTTTTATGCAATTTTTGATCAGTTTATCAAATTTTATAGGAGTCAGTCCATATTTTACTTTAGCTTTCATATAAAAAACACTCACAACCAAAAATTTTAGCAAAGGCCAGTTAAAAGATATTAAATTAGAAACTATGATAGCTATGGCTACTAAATTTTGCAAGAATAGGCTCTATATATATACCAGCCAGTGTGTAAAACTTTGTTACTATCGGTCAACATTTGGCTATAATTCTTATATATATATAACATCCCCTTATTATACCCACCATCAAAAAGAATGGGGGGTATATTGAGATTGTCATTCCGTTTGTAATTTCCTTAATATTGGCTCAAAAATCAAATACGATATATATTCTGAATCCCTATGAAATTCTAAGACGATTGAGTCCGTCTGTCTGTCCGTCTGTCTGTCTGTCTGTTGAAATCACGATAACGCCTAAACGAAAGGAGCTAGCTCACTAAAACTTGGCAAAACCATTCTTCATCTATGAGAAAATTTTGGTATTGAAATTGGGCAAAATCCGTTAACATTTGACCATAGCTCCCGTATAACCTCGCCTATGCTAATCGCTTATTTGCTAATAAATAACAAATTATAATAGCTATGATGATAAAATTTGGTATATAGAAGTTTTTCATAAGCCTTATACAGCATGTAAAATTTCATCAAAATCGGTGCACATATAGTCATAGCTCCCACACAAAAAACTTACGGAAATAGCCAAAATTTCACCTAAAATACACTTAAATGCCAATAAATCTAAAACTATAACAGATATAACCACTATATTTAATACGAGGTGGTGCCAACGAGTGTGCAAAATTTTGTCACAATTGGTCACCATTTGACCATAGCTCCCATATAAAAAACTTACGGAAACACAAAAATACAAAAAGTAAAGGGGGTTTATGTCCGTCTTTCCGTCAGATAAAAGCACGATAGCACCTTAACGAAAAGGGTTACAGCAACAAAATTTTACAAAAGGAAGTCCTATGTGAATGCCCAGCAGTGTGCAAAATTTTGTTACGATCGGTCACCATTTGACCATAGCTCCCATATAAAAAACTTACGGAAACACAAAAATACAAAAAGAAAACACGGTTTATGTCCGTCTTTCCGTTAGAGAAAAGCGCGATAGTTCCTTAACTACAAGAGCTAGAGAGACAAAATTTAGCAAAAGTATTTTGCATATGTTATAGAAATTGTGTGCTGAAAATGGGTAAAATCGGTTCACATTTAGTTAGAGCTCCCATATAACCCGTCCCCGGGAATCACATTTATGCTCATAAATTGAATAAGATTGTAAAATCTATGACTACTCAATTTAGAACAGAGAAGTTTTATGCAACTTTCAGTCAGTACGTCAAATTTTATAGGAATCGGTCCATTTTTGAACATAGCTTTCATATAAAAACCGCTCCCGGTAACCACTAAAATGCCACAAAAGCTATTAAATTATAAACTACAATACCAGCCAGTATATTAAATTTTTATAACAATCGGTCAACATTTGGCTGTAGTTCTTATATATATAACATCCCCTTTTTATATCTACAATCAAAAAGATTTGGAGGTACATTCAGTATATTAAGATTGCATATACGAAATTAGATAGCTATTAATCAATGTTAGGTCCAGCCATTATACACGGTAGATGCATTAGGAACTCCTAACAAAATATATGAACTTGCCGTGTTGCTATCAACATGTTTATGGCACAAAGAAACAGCTTATTAATGTGAAACTATATTCGGTTATGGAACAGCATTTTGTCCAAGGTAAATACTTGGAAAACCACTTAGATACTTTTAAATGTTGAACTATAGTAACTATACCACTGCAACCGAATTTAGTCCAAATATATTACCAACAATACCACATTTGGTCAACATTTTGAATTAGCTGCACTCTCGTACAACTTGATGGTGGGTATACAAGATTCGGCACAGCCGAATATAACACTCTTACTTGTTTCTATTTGATTTTATATTTAAATTCGAAAAAAAATATTTCCATACAAACTCGGGACAGTCTAATGGCCTAAATATTAAAATTTTAGTAAGTTTGTTAGTAGGGTTAATTTATGCAATTGCTATCTACTGTTTTTCGTTTAGTTTTTTAAAATTTTTTTTTTGCTCGTTTTAGAATTCAACAAAAATTTTCCCAATATTACTTAATTGTGTAATTGTTTCAAACTTTTTGCCGTCAATTATTTTTGACTTTACTTATTGGTTGTGATTTCTACTGACTTTATTTAATTTTTACTTTTTTTCCCCATTTCTACTGCTGTCATAAATTTTCGTTTTTTTCTGCCAACTGACTTAAATTTTATGTTTTCCAGGCATTAGTTTGCCATTTAATTTCTTTTTTCTCTCTCTTGATTTTAGTAACATATAACGAATTTTACTTTTTTTAGAAATTTTTCCACTTTTTTGTACCATTTATTTTATCGAAATTTATACAATTGTGATCTTACATTCAATTAAGTACATACATACAAATTTACATGAATTTCGAGTATATAGGGATGTCTATAGATGAAATTCTATTTATGTGTTTACTCATCAGTTCAAAATGTAAGCGTCTGCTTTAACGTCAATGAAATGATTGGCAACCCAAAGAGTACCCCTTAGGGCAAAAACATGTTAAAATCACTTGTCATTTCACAAGAACTGATTCGCTATGAAACTACTGGGTTACAAGTTGCATGTTTAAGTTTATTGTAATTGCTGTTTTTGAATTCACTATTTTTACTGGGGGCAATGATGGGGAAAATTTAATTAATTTTTACTTTCATAATTTTCCAGTTGTTAATGTGTGTGTGTATATATATAAAAGTATCTACATACTTTTATTAAAAAAAAACTTAAAATAGTTTTTATTATTTTATTAGAGATTATAATAAAATATTGTTTTAAATGTAATTGATTACTTGGAAAATTTAAATATTTTAATTGATTTTTAGCAATATGTACAAAATTTAGATTTGCTTAGAACAAAATTTTGTAATTGATTAAAATTAACGAATAATATCTTGTAAATAATAACAACCCCAGGAAAACTTTGGTAACGGCAAGTACTCTGGTAATAGGTTACCTTGTAATGACTTCAACATACCCTCCGAATAACTAATAAGTTACTTATTTGTAGAAGGCAACTTAAACTAAATTGTCCCGGTTCAAATCCCAACAAGAGCAAAAATTTTTTTAAAATTTTTTTTTATTAAAATAGTCTTTTTAAATGATTTTTATACCCACCATCAAAAAGAATGGGGGGTATATTGAGATTGTCATTCCGTTTGTAATTTCCTTAATATTGGCTCAAAAATCAAAAACTATATATATTCTGAATCCTTATGAAATCCTAAGACGATTGAGCGATGCCCGTCTGTCGGTCTGTCTTTCTGTCTGTCTGTTTGTCTGTCTGTCTGTCTGTCTGTCTGTCTGTCTGTCTGTCTGTCTTTCTGTCTGTCTGTCTGTCTGTCTGTCTGTCTGTCTGTCTGTCTGTCTGTCTGTCTGTCTGTCTGCCTGTCTGTCTGTCTGTCTGTCTGTCTGTCTGTCTGTCCGTCTGTCTGTTTGTTTAAATCACGATAACGCCTAAACGAAAGGAGCTAGCTCAATGAAACTTAGTAAAAATATTCTCCATCTCTGAGAAATTTCGGTATTGAAATTGGGCAAAATCGGTTAACATTTGACCATAGCTCCCGTATAACCTCGCCTATGCTAATCACTTATTTGCTAATAAATAATAAACTATAATAGCTATAATGATAAAATTTGGTACATACAAGTTTCGCATAAGCCCTAGGCAGTGTATAAAAAATCCGTTTATATTAAGTCATAGCTCCCACACAAAAAACTTACGGAAACAGCCAAAATTTCACCTAAAATACACTTAAATGCCAATAAATCTAAAACTATATGTCTTATGTCAATTTGTCAATTTTGTCACAATCGGTCACCATTTGACCATAACTCCCATATAAAAAACTTACGAAAACAGAAAAATACAAAAAGAAAAGGGGGTTTATGTCCGTCTGTCCTTCAGATAAAAGCGCGATAGCGCCTTAATGAAAAGGGCTACAGCAACAAAATCTTACAAAAGGAAGTCTTATGGGAATGCCAGCCAGTGTGCAAAATTTTGTTACAATCGGTTACTATTTGACCATAGCTCCCATATAAAAACTTACAGAAACACAAATATACAAAAAGAAAATACGGTTTATGCCCGCCTTTCCGTCAGAGAAAAGCGCGATAGCTCCTTAACTACAAGAGCTAGAGAGACAAAATTAAACAAAAGTTTGTTTGGATATGTTATAGAAGTTGCGTGCTGGGTAAAATCGGTTCACATTAGTTAGAGCTCCCATATAACCCTGACCCGGGAATCACATTTATACTGATAAATTGAATAAATTGAATCTGTGACTACTCAATTTATAACAGAGAAGTTTTATGCAACTTTCAGTCAGTGTATCAAGTTTTATAGGAATTTGTCCATTTTTGATCATAGCTTTCATATAAAAACCGCTCCCGGTAACCACTAAAATGCCACAAACGCCAGTTAAAAGCTATTAAGTTATAAACTTATTAGCCATGGCCACTAAATTTTGCACAAATAAACTTTATATTGATAGCAGCCAATATATTTAATTTTGTAACAATCGGTCAACATTTGGTTATAGTTCTTTTATATATAACATCCGCTTTTTATATCTACAATCAAAAAGATTTGGAGGTACATTCAGTATATTAAGATTGCATCTACGAAATAAGATAGCTATTAATCAATGTTAGGTCCAGACTTTATACACGGTAGATGCATTAGGAACTCCTAACAAAATATATGAACCTGCCGTGTTGCTATCAATATGTTTATGGCACAACGAAACATCTTATTAATGTAAAACTATATTCGGTTATGGAACAGCATTTTGTTGAAGGTAAGTACTTGGGAAACCACTTAGATACTCTTAAATGTTGAACTATATTTACTATACCACTGCAACCGAATTTAGTCCAAATATATTACCAACAATACCACATTTGGTCAACATTTTGAATTAGCTGCACTCTCGTACAACTTGATGGTGGGTATACAAGATTCAGCACAGCCGAATATAACACTCTAACTTGTTTTATCCACAATCAAAAAGATTTGGAGATACAAGCGGCATATCAAAATTGCGCCAATTTCCAGACTTTTAATACGGTAGATGAATTAGGAACAGCATTACATATTACTATCAGCATGTTTATCCTAACTAAATGTTAAGCTAAACGAAAAGCATTTAACAACTTAATAATGTAAAACCATTCCAGGTTACGATACCGAATTTAAATACTAGGGAAAACAACATACATACTTTTAAATGTTGAACTGTAAAGCTCCCACAACCGTATTTAGTCCAAATATTTTGAATTAGCTGCACCCTCGTTGATATATAAGAGATATTTCTAAATTTAACACAACTTGATATTGGGTTTATAAGATTCGGCACACCCGAATATAACACTCTTACTTGTTTTTTTGCTTCTTTAACAAAGCGGCACCAACCAAAAATTACAAAAATTCTTCGGCTTCTGGTAGTATGGGCTGCCTACGCCAGTACAAAATAAAAATTGTTTAATCAAAATATGTACCAGACGAAAAATCATGAATCATTAAATCATTTTTTTGGTACTTAAAAATCAAAATTATCGAACCCACATGCAATTTTTTAAGGACGTCCAATGCATAACGAAAAAATCAATGTTTTGTGTGAATTTTAGGCTGGAGGTGTCACGGGTACATATTTCTATGCCAATATAACTAGATTCTAATGGAGAACAATTCATGTATAACAGATTTTTTTAAAGAAATATTTTTGTATAATATATTTTTCAATAGAATAAGATTATAATAGATTTTTCTATAGAGAAACTTATGTATAACAAATACTTTTAGAGAAAAAATTTTATTATACCCTTCACCACCATAGGTGGAAAGGGTATTAAAAGTTTGTGCTGATGTATGTAACGCATGGAATTATTTGTCTTAGACCCACCTTTTAGTATACCAATAGGCTTAGAATTACTTTCTGAGTCGATTTAGTGATGTCTGTCCGACCGTCGGTCCGTCTGGCTGGCTGGACCCCCATGTAAACCTTTTGGATTTATTTTTTGTATACATATTTTCTTGGAAAACTGTAATAAATTTGCCAAATTTGGAGTTAATCGGTCCACATTTGACGCTAGCTCTCATATAAGTCCAAATGACGGAAACAGCTTAAATGTTTAAGTTTTGAGAAAATGTTTATATGATGGCAAAATTTAACAAATATTTGTTTTTATACAGGAAAAAGAACACTTTTGACCTAAGTGGTGAAGGGTATCGTATGGTCGTGCTTGACCGACTTTCTTACTTGTTATACCCTTCACCACCATAGATGGAAGTTTGTGCTGATGTATGTAACGCATAGAAATATTTGTCTTATACCCACTTTTTAGGCTTAGAATCACTTTCTGTGTCAATTTAGCGATGTCCGTCCGTCCATCCGTCTGGTTGGCTGGCTTTACCCCCATGGTCGCAATTCTAAAGATAACTTGATGAAATTTGATGAAACAGCTTAAATATATAAGTTTTGAGAAAATGTTTGTATGATGGCAAAATTTAGAAAATATTTTTCTTTATGTAGAAAAGTAACACAGTTGACCTTAGTGGTGAAGGTTATTGTATGGTCGGGCTTATAGGACTTTCTTACTTGTTTTTCTATAGAAACAGTTTTATATAAGAGATTATTTTTTTAAACTTAAATTTGATGACACAATTTTTTTTATAAGTAGAAAAAAATTTGCTATACAAGAACTGAATGAAAAAATAAATAAGAAACCAAGGAAATAAGCAAAATACAAATATTAGTAACTTAAAACAGGATAAGAAAACAATAGGAAATAGCATTGAAGAAACAAAAAGCTAATATTATTTAATACAAAATGCTACAATAATATAAAATACACTGTAAAAATAATACATAGAGAAGAAAGAAAGAATAAACAACTAGAAGTTCGAAAGGAAACTGATAGTAAACAAGTAAGAAAGCGCTATAGTCAGTCAAGCCGACCATACGATACCCTTCACCACTAAGGTCAAAGGTGTTATTTTTCCTGTGTAAAGACAAATATTTGCTAAATTTTGCCATCATACAAACATTTTCTCAAAACTTATATATTCAACCTGTTTCCGTCATTTGGACTTATATGAGAGCTAGGGTCAAATGTGGACCGATTACCTCGAAATTTGGCAGATTAATTACAGTTGTTACAAAAATTATGTATGCAAACAAGTAAGAGTGGTATATTCGGCTTTGCCGAATCTTGGATACCCTTCACCAATGGTGTTCCAAAAGTACTTAATGTAATTCGTAGCAATATTTGGTTATACTAGTATTATATGCAAAGAGTCTTTAAAATTAAGAGTCGGAAAACGAAAACCTTTTCGGTGGCGTCATCATCTAGAATAGTTATGCACCCAAAGGTTAGGTTGGACAGGTGGCTGATATCTAGGGAAGCTTCACTTGGGTTCTAAAGTGGTCCCTTTGTGAAAGATAATGATTACTAGACTACAAGTAGAGAATGCATATTTAAGCCAGCCAGTAGCTTCGAAATAAAATAGACACATATTTTACGAACATTTAATAAAGTTCGATAGACCAGATAAACCATGCAGAAAAGATGCTTCAAAATGCCCTTAGATTTGCAATAGCACATCGATTTGATAAAGTTTAAGTATTCTGACATGCAACCCATTAATTCGTACGAATTATCCAACTAGTGAAAGTTCTTGATTAGTTATGTAAAACTCTGAAGTTAGCGGACTGATTTAGGTCAAAGCTTTAACAATGATTGTCAATGTATACAAGCCTTAAAATTATAGGGTATACACTCTTAGTTTTATATACATACGTGAAATATATAGCTTTTGAATGGATGGTTATCAGCTTTGTCGGAAAAGTTTACTTATTAATTTGAAGTTAGTTAATTAATTAAAATGAACACTTCATCAATAATATTTGGGATGTATAGTTCTTTCGATCTGTCCGATGGATGTTTGGAAAGTTTTGCTCTAGTTCTTTGTGCAATTTTAATGTGATTTAATTTATCAGCATTAAATCGATTCCCGGTCGGGTTTATATGGGAGATTTTACTAAATGTGAATAGAGCTCGCCCATTTTCAATATCGAACTTTTCAAGAGATCAGAAATACTTTTGTCAAATGTTGTCCCTCTAGAAAGTTTATTTTAGGCGCTATTGTCCTGAATATCAATATTTTACAACGTCTTTTTACTAAATGTCATCATCGTATCTATTATAATTTGTCATTTATTAGCTACTAAGAGATTGCCTTAGGCGAAGTTATACGGGATTAATTGTCAAACGTGAAGGGATTTCTCCCAATTGCAATTAAAAAATTAAAATTTTTGTTGATATGTGAGATACTTACATACATATGTAGGTTTTGAACGGATAGCATTTTTGTACTTCCTAGGAAGATTACCTATAATTTGATATATAATACATTTTCAAATGTTATAATAATGTTCAAAAGTCAGACACAAAATTAAGATAAATGCAGTGTGTCTGTCTGCTAAAACCAGTTTGTGGAGCTCCTGAATTGTCCCACCCTGAATTTCAACATTGTCGATCAAAACACCATCGCTTAAACGCTAAATTATATCTACCACAAATTACAGAATGTATCAGGATTTAGATAATCCCCTGCGAAGGACGCTATTAAACTTCATCAAAATAAACATCTGAGATATCGACAAAACAGGAGCTCCAAAAACTTGACTACAACAGAAAAAAGGACAGACAGGTAAACGGACGGACATGTAGACGGACGGATAAACAAACAGACGGACGGACGGGCAAACAAACAGACGGACGGACGGAGGTCGCGAAATCGATTCTTGTGCCGATTCTGAGTTGATCGGTACAATTTGAATGGTATTCATAATCAGATTTGTGGAGTATATATATCAGATTTTAGAAAATCCTCCCATAAAGAACGATGTCAAATTTCATCACAATCGGTCCATAAACACCTGAGATATCGCTGAAACAATACTTACAAAATGTAAACAAAATTTCTTAGACACGTACTTTGGGCAATTTGCTGTACATCAAATGTAGTGTTATGGCGATATTTCAATTGTTTAAAGACCGCTTTTGATAAAATTTAATAACGTGCTTGGTGGGGGAATTTCCTAAAATCTGATATAAAATTTATGTAGGTCCGTACTAAAGGAGGATGGTTTTTCCTATTTCTGCATTTCATTTTTTCAACAAACATTCCCTAATGCGAACTTTGGGCAATTTGCGAAACATCAAATTCAGTGTTTTGGCGATATCTCAGTTGTTTATGGACCGATTATGATAAAATTTTACAGAGTGCTTTGGGAAAATATTTCCTACAATCTGATATATAACATATTATCACATGTACACCAGGAATATCTTTTTTCTCTTGTTATTTAAAAGTGTGTTTCAATCAAAAATTTTCAAATTTTCGTCTAATTTTTGGTATTTTTTCGATATTTTCGGTGTTTATAAATCGATTTTAATGAAATTTAATAGCGTTCATTGCGGGAGAATTTCCTAAAATCTGATATATAATTTATGTAAGTCCATCCTCCAGGGGCTTCAGAAACTTGATTTCAACAGACAGACAGACGGACAGACAGACAGACAGACAGACAGACAGACAGACAGACAGACAGACAGACAGACAGACAGACAGACAGACAGACAGACAGATAGACAGACAGACAGACAGACGGACATCGCTTAATCGATTCTCCTCCC
This sequence comes from Stomorhina lunata, assembly GCA_933228675.1. Classification (NCBI taxonomy): domain Eukaryota; kingdom Metazoa; phylum Arthropoda; class Insecta; order Diptera; family Rhiniidae; genus Stomorhina; species Stomorhina lunata. The sequence continues at coordinate 110,817,623 of OW121740.1, read as the reverse complement.
GATTCTGAGTCGATCGGTATAATTTTTATGGGGTCTACGATCACTAATAAAAAAATTACAAACGGAATCACAAACTTATAATACCTTTTCACCTATTGGTGAAGGGTATAAAAATAGACTCAAAATTTCCATTATCTTTAGATTTACGAGCGTTTTAGTGATTTTTTGTCTCATTTAGTGCGTTTTTAAAGAAGAATTTGTATGGGAGCTATGGTCAAATGTGGACCGATTTCAAACGAAATTTGGTACAGTGATTTAAGTTTACATAAGCAGTGTTTGTTTTAAATTTCATGAAATATTGATATTTGTGGCCAATATAGCTATTCCGGGAAGTGGGACCTATGGGAGGTACCATAAATAATGGACCGATTTTGACCAATTTCAATAGCCATGGTCCCATTATCAAAAAAATGATCTGTGCCAAATTTCATCAAATTATCTTTAGAATTGCGACCTGTAGTTTGATTACAAAGTTTACATGGGGGTCCAGCCAGCCAGCCAGACGGACGGACGGACGGACGGACGGACGGACATCGCTAAATCGACTCAGAAAGTGATTCTAAGCATATTGGTATACTAAAAGGTGGGTCTAAGACAAATATTTCTATGCGTTACAAACATCAGCACAAACTTATAATACCCTTTCCACCTATGGTGGTGAAGGGTATAAAAATGTTAAATAAATGTTAAAGAAACAAGAAACTAGAAAAATCTATTATACAAAATCAAATAAACCGAAACACTAAAACACAACAATAGTAATGCAAAGAATAACTATGGAAAAGGGAAAACAAAATAAAATAAAAGACTAAATAAATATTAAGTTTAGAAAAACTAAAGAGGGAGGAAGTTAATAAAACTAAACTACGAATTAGTAGTGCCAATAGTTACGAGTAGTATTTAAGAAACTCACTTAGCGATTTTATCTATCGTTAGACAATAGTTCGATAGAAGTAGTAGAATTAGTTGATATTCCTCAGTATCAGGGCAACCTTCATAAGCTGTTGAAAATACTTGCATTTTTACGAGTAGTACTAACAGATGACTACAGTTCTTGGAAAACTAGTTCAAAGTTTTTCACAAATAGAATCTTTCATGTTCACACATGAAGGTTTATGTGTTTGTAGATAAATATCTTTCTTTTATATTTTTTTTTGTGGGAAAATTTGCTAGTTCCATATTTAAATTTTATTTACTTTGGCAACTTTATTCAAGATATTTAATGTATCATTGTCTTAGACCACATATGCCTAAAGACCGGTACCAAGAAAAAGTTAACCAAATAATAAATTTTTAAGGATTGTTAAGTGTTTTTATGAAAGAAAAAAATTATGCACATTTAAAAAAAAAAACTCTTAATTATCCAAATTATATAACATTATATTATATAAACATCTTATTCTTTTATCCTTGACTCCCAGTGGAGCATAAGGCCTCACTTATTGTACATATGTATATAGAAAACATAAAGGAAAAAACGATGGTGGATAAGTTCGTCTAACTGAATCGATCATATGGTCATAGGTGAAATAGAAATGAGTGTTAGCATAATTCTCGTTTTCCATTTCGCTTAAGAATTCAGTTAAAAAGATGGCATCTAACAGTTGGTGACACAGTGTGCTGATGAAGTCCGTAGCGGGACAGAAAATGCAGCATTCCACACTGCTAAGTGTAGTGTCACATAGTTTTTTCAGTATTCCTAAAATTTATTCATCTAATTCAAGAATCATAAATTAAAAAAATAAGGTTCATGTTCTGGAACCTAAGCCCGACTCGAACCCACGATCATCAACATAAATTCAGGTTCAACTAAAATTAATTTCTTTCAACGAAATTTTTTTATCTAAAAATTTTCTATAGAAAGTTTTTTTATCAAAAATTTTATACAAAAATTTTGTTTTTATCAAAAAGTTTTCTTCACAAAACATTTTATATCAAAAAAAAATTTTTTTTTTCAAAAATTTTTCTTTAGAAAATTTTTTATCTACAATTTTTCCATAGAAAACAAAAAGTTTTCTATAGAAATTTTTTTAACAAAATTTTTTCTATAGAAATTTTATTTGTTATAAAAAATTTTATTGTATAAATTTTTTTTACTAAAAATTTGTCTATAGAATTTTTTTTATCAACTTTTTTTAAAAAATTGTTTATCAATAATTTTTCTACAATTTTTAGTTTTTTATCAAAAATGTTTCTATAGACAATTTTGTTATATAAAATTTTTTATCAAAAATTTTAGAAGATAATTTTTTTTATCAAAAAATTTTCTATAAATTTTTTTTTGGTCAAAATTTTTTCTACAGAAATTTTTTTTATCAAAAAATTTTCTATAGTTTTAAAATAAACTTTTGTTTATTTTAATCAGTTTTGAACCCCCTTTATAACATATTTGTCTTAGTCGCCAACAAAGCAACAACAAAAGTGTGGGAAATAAGCAAAAGATAAGACTGAAAAAATTTGTTTGTTTCTATTCAGATGATAGTCGTCGCGTTATGTTGATATTTGTTGGACACAATAATTCGTATTTATTCTGTCCCGCAAATAAGATATAATGTGTGGAGATGATCCTCCTGAAGATATGACCTAACCAACCATCGAAACGTGTCTAGGAAAGTTTTCCCTACCAACATTTGTTTGTTTTTATCAAAAAACTATTATTACAACAATAAATAATTGGAATAATTTGGGATCTTAGTGCAATACACTACAGTAAAACTTATTAATTAAATGTTTGATGTTCCAAAGTTTTTGAAAAACCCCTTTTGAATTTTTTTTTTTTGTATTAAACATTTTTCTATAGAAATTTTTTTTTTAAATAATTGGGATGTAATGTTTTGTTCAGTCGATAATCTACGCTCTACTTATGGTTTATGAACATAATTCTGAAAGATTATGTTTGTAAAATAAGTAATAATGCGAGATTTTCGATCTGTCTAAATTGGGGATAGTCCTCCTGAAGACATGGCCTAACCAACCATTGAAACGCGTCGAGGAATTTTGGTCTCTCCGCAAACATTTTTTGGCTTTTTATCAATAAATTGATCTGTTACATTAATAAATAAATGTAACAGATTTGGGATCAAATGCGAATAATCATTCTCTTTGAATAATATTTACATCCCGACAATTTTGTTATTTTTGAGACAATTTTTTTAACAAAAATTTTTCCATAGGAATTTTTTGTTATCAAATATTTTTCTGTAGAAAATTCATTTTATTAAAATTTTTTTCTATAGAAATTTTGTTTTATCTGTAAAAAAATTTCTTTATTTTTCTATAGAAAATGTTCTTTATCAAAAATTTTTTTATAGAAAATTTTATATATCAAAAAATTTTCTTAGAAAATTTTTTTTATCAAAAATTTTTATTGATAAATTTTTTTTAGAAGTTCTTATAGAAAAATTTTCTAACAACATTTTTTCTATAGGAAACTTTTTTTATCAAAAATTTTTTTATAGAAATTTTTTGTTATCAAAAATTTTTCTATAGAAAGTTTTTTAGAATTATATAGATTTTTTTTTTCAAAAATGTTTCTATAGAAAATTTATTTATCAAAAATTTTTCTATTCAAATTTATTTTTATTAAAAATGTTTCTATAGAAAATTCTTTTATCAAAAATTTTTCTATAGAAAATTTCTCTTAATAAATTTTTTTTTTATAGAAATTCTGTTTTATAAAAAGTTATTCTGTAGAAAATTTTCTTTATCAAAATAGAATATGTTTTATTAAATTTTTTACTTTTAAGCTTTTATGGTCAGTTTTTATATTTTTTTATTTAAGATTTTTCTATAGAAATTTCTTGCTATCAGAAATTTTTGTTTAGAAAACTTTTTTTATCAAAAATTTTTCCATAGAAAATTTCTATTAATAAATTTTGTTTTTTATAAAAATTTTGTTTTGTCAAAAGTTATTCTGTAGAAAATTTTCTATATCAAAATAGAAAAGTTTTTGTTAAAATTTTTTTCTTTAAGGCTTATATGGTCAGTTTTTATATTTTTTATTTAAAATTTTTCTATAGAAATTCTTTGTTATCAAAAATTAATGTTTAGAAAACTTTTTTTATCAAAAATTTTTTCTATAGAAAATTTTTTTATCAAAAGTTGTTCTATAGAAAATTTTTTTTTAACAAAAATTTTTCTATATAAATTTTTTTTATCAAAAAATTATCTATAGAAAACTTTTTTTCTATGGACAAATTTTTATCAAAAATTATTCGATAGAAAATTTTTTTATCAAACATTTGTTTATAGAAAATTTTTTAATAAGAAATCTTTATAAAGAAATTTCTTTTATCAAAAACTTTTCTATAGAAATTTTTTTTTATTAAAAATTTTTTTATAGAAAACTTTTTTTATAAATATTTGTATAAATATTTTATATTAAAAATTTTAGAACAATATTTTTATAGACAGTTTTTCTATAGAAAAATATTTTTATAGCAAAATATTAATTTTCACAGAAAAACATATTTATAAAAAAACAAGTAAGAAAGCCGACCATACGATACCCTTCACCACTAAGGTCAAAGGTGTTATTTTTCCTGTATAAAGACAAATATTTGCTAAATTTTGCCATCATACAAACATTTTCTCAAAACGTATATATTCAACCTGTTTCCGTCATTTGGACTTATATGAGAGCTAGGGTCAAATGTGGACCGATTATCTCGAAATTTGGCAAATTGATTACAGTTTACAAAAATTATGTATGCAAAAAATAAACTCAAAATTTTCATTATCTTTAGATTTACGAGCGTTTTAGTGATTTTTTGTCTCATTTAGTGCGTTTTTGAAGAAGAGTTTGTATGGGAGCTATGGTCAAATGTGGACCGATTTCAACGAAATTTTGTACAGTGATTTAAGTTGACATAAGCAGTACCTGTTTTAAATTTCATGAACAAAATATTGATATTTGTGGCCAATATAGCAATTGCGGGAGGTGGGACCTATGGGAGGTACCATAAATAATGGACCGATTTTGACCAATTTCAATAGCCATGGTCCCATTATCAAAAAAATTATCTGTGCAAATTTCATCAAATTATCTTTAGAATTGCGACCTGTAGTTTGATTACAAGGTTTACATGGGGGTCCAGCCAGCCAGACGGACGGACGGACATCGCTAAATCGACTCAGAAAGTGATTCTAAGTCTATTGGTATACTAAAAGGTAGGTCTAAGACAAATATTTCTTTGCGTTACAAACATCAGCACAAACTTATAATACCCTTTCCACCTATGGTGGTGAAGGGTATAATTAAGATAAACCAAAATTCAATTTCATTGTGTGATCGGTTAAAAATTTTTCAAGTTGCTCTTAAACTTAACCTTAAATTTTGCCAATGTGTAGTTAAGGCTTTACTACAATAGGAGTCAGATTATTTGAGAAAAAGTTTTCCAAAGAAAAATTAAATTTTGTTGGCAGTTTTTATTTTCGATTATTTATTGTTTTTCTTTTTGGCCGACAATAAGATAAAGTGTGAAATATTAAGTTGAAAGAAAACATTGTTAACAAATACGATTACATTACTTCTTTTTTGTTGTTTTTGTATGAGAAAATATTTTTTTGGTAGCTATTCAAAAAAAAAAAAACAAAGATGTTACAAAAAACGTTTTTGTCTTTTAGACAAAGGCACACTACTATCGATATATGGAAATCTCAGCCTATAATTTTTTTCTCAAATTAATGATTTTTATAAGCAAAATTTTTACCAAATCCTTTTTCTGGTTCCATGAATCGAACTTTAAGATTTTAAGCATATGTTAATATTACTTTATTTTTAACATCAACATCACGTTTCTCATAAATATTATCTTTTTTATAGGGCTCACTTAATTCTACTTATTTTGGCGATAAGTTTTTTCACATTTAACTTTTTACGAAATCCTCACAAATCTTAGTGTGAAAAAGTCAACTATTTAGTTATTGTTCTCCATCTTCACAAAATCCGTACATTTATTCTGTTACTTGCCATAAACTTGGCATTGTCCGACCAAGAAATGTTCACAAGAAAATAAAAACGGAAAATAATGCTGCTGTAATAGTATTTATGGCGCCAAAAAGTTTAACTCTTTCGCTTGACTATTAAAATATAAAAAATGTTAGGGGTATTCATGAAGCATTGACAACTTATACCAGATTCGGATGCGTGCCGAATACACAACTTCTATATTGAAGCCTAATCCGGTATGCTTTCATGTCCACTTCAAAGAACTACAGCTAAATATTTTACGAAATTAAGGACAAACAAGTATGAGCGTTATATTCGGCTGTGCCGAATCTTATAAGACCACAATCAAGTTGTGTTAAATTTAGATATATATCTCATATATCTACGAGGACCAAATTCGAAAAAAGTTTTTACGGTAGTTGGTATTGTTAGTAAAATATTTGGACTAAATTTGGTTGCAGGAGCTTTATAGTTCAACATTTAATAGTACGTAAGTGGTTTCCCCAGTATTTTCTACGAACAAAATTCAGTATCGTAACCTGGTATGGTTATATTAATAAGTTGTTAAATGCTTTTCGTTTAGCTTAATATTTAGTAAGGACAAACATGCTGATAGTAACACGATAGGTCCATATATTTTGTTAGGAGTCCCTAATACATCTACCGTATATAAAGTCTGGACATTGGTGCATTGTTAAGATGCTGCTTGTACCTCCGAATCTTTTTGATTGTAGATATAAAAAGGGGATGTTATCTATCTTTCTATCTATCTATCTATATATATATGTATATATATATATATATATATATATATATATATATATATATATATATATATATATATATATATATATATATATATATATATATATTTATATATATATATATATATATATACAGGGTGGCCCAGAAAGACCGAAGTGGTGTGAATTCCTTATAACTTTTTTATTTTAATTTTTTTTTCTTTTCTTTTCAGTATTTTGTAAAGAAGACTTGGATAATTTATAATGGAGCAATACACAATTGAACAACGTGCCCAAATTGTTGAAATTTACTTTCCATTGTGTTGACTCAGCGTGCATACCGTCGTCAATTTAATGTGCGAGTTGCACCCTCTCAGTCAACAATAAACCGTCTGGTTGCAAATTTTCGAGAACAAGGAGCAGTAAGGAACCTTCCTGGTCCCGGCAGACACCGAACTGTCCACATGGCTGACAATATTCAAGTGGTACAGGAGAGTATTCGGGAGGATCCAGAAACATCAACCAGGAGACGTTCGTCACAACTGGGCCTCTCAAGAACGTCGCTGCAGCGAATTTTGCACACCATAGGATTGTTTCCATACAAAATTCAGCTTGTCCAAGAATTGAAACCAACAGATTACCAGCAACGACTTGACTATGCAATTTATTTCCAGCAAAAAGCACAAGAGAATCCAAATTTTATTCATAACTTAATAATGAGTGACGAAGCCCATTTTAAATTAAATGGGTTCGTTAACAAGCAAAACTGTAGGATATGGGCTACGGAAAACCCGAGAGTACTTCATCAACGACAATTGCACCCAGTTAAGTGTACCGTTTGGTGCGGTGTTTCTTCAGAAAGGATCATTGGCCCATTTTTTTTTGAAAATGAACAAGGTGTCGCCATTTCCGTCAATGGTGATCGATATCGGGCCATGTTGCAAAATTTTGTAAGGCCAGCCGTGGAAAACCATCCGCAAATATGGTTCCAACAGGATGGAGCCACAGCGCACACTGCGAGGGCCACAATGACTCTTTTACGCGACATCTTTGGTGAAAGAATAATTTCTCGTAACAGCAATTTTAATTGGCCTCCGCGGTCCCCGGATTTAACCGCTCCAGACTGTTTTCTTTGGGGCTATTTAAAAGAAAAAGTTTATGTTAATAAGCCTAGGACTATTGAGGAGTTAAAAACCAATATTCGAGAAGAAATTAACAACATACCACCGGAAGTTTTGCGAAAGGTCATGGAAAATGTGTTGGAAAGAGCACATTTGTGCGAAGCAGAATATGGCCACCACTTGCGGGATATCATTTTTAATAACTAATCCAAAAATATTCCCCATAAATTTAATGTATTTAAAAAAAAAAAAAATTAAAAAAATATCTCTTAAATAAAAAGTTATAAGCAATTCACACCACTTCGGTCTTTCTGGGCCACCCAGTGAAAGGGACCTACGTTTTAACGCCGGCTCCGAACGGCAAATGCATTAGTTAGAGAAGTTTTACATAGCCTAATACTCAATAACCAATAGCCTTTCCTACATTTTTTTGCTTTCCGGGAGTGTTTTTTATATGAAAGCTATAGTCAAATTTGGACCGATTCCTATAAAATTTGATATACTGACCAATAGTTGCATAAAATTTCTCTATTCTAAATTTAGTCGTCATAGCTATTACAATTGTATTCAATTTATCAGCATTCATGTATTTCCCGGGCCGGGGTTGTATTGGAGCTCTAACTAAAATTGAACCGATTTCGTTCATTTTCAATACACAACTTTTTCAAGATATCAAAAATACTTTTGTAAAGTTTTATCTAGCTCTTTTCGTTAAGGCGCAATCGCGTTTTATCTGACGGACAGACGGACATAAACCTCCTTTTCTTTTTGTATTTTTGTGTTTCCGTAAGTTTTTTTATATGGGAGCTATGGTTAAATGGTAACCGATTGTACACTGATTGGCATTGAGATAAGACTTCCTTGTGCTAAATTTAGTGGCTAAAGCTATTACAGTTTATCATTTATTGGCATTTAGCGTAGGCGAGGTTATACGGGAGCTTGGTCAAATGTGAATCGATTTTGCCCGAATTTAATACCAAAATTTTCCAAGAAATAAAGAATATAAGAATGACTATTCGCATTTGATCCCAAATCTGTTACATTTATTTATTAATGTAACAGACCAATTTATTGATAAAAAGCCAAAAAATGTTTGCGGTGAAACCAAAATTCCTCGACGCATTTCAATAGTTGGTTAGGCCATGTCTTCAGGAGGAGCATCCCCAATTTAGACAGATCGAAAACCTCGCATTAATACTTATTTACAAACAACATTTTTTAGAATTATGTTCATAAACCATAAGTAAGTAACCATAAGTGTTTGTGTTTTTGTTCAGTCGATGATCTACCTCAATTTTGGTTTTTGAGCCAATATTAGCGAAATTGCAAACGGAATGATAATATTTTTGATTGTGGTTATAAAAAGATAGGTGAAATGTTGCCACTAAGTTTGGTAATTATGTTTTCCTCTATACAACGTCGTCCCTGATACAATGTCATCAATACAACGCAATCACTCTACTCTAACATTTCACTACCACTTTCTTATAAAACGATTAACTTTTTGGCACTCGGAGAACAATTGTCTTCATTGCGGAGTGAAAGCTGGCAGCAACTACGCTTAGGCCTGTGACTTTTGATCCCATTTGTTATTATTTGAAAATTTATTGTGGACGTTCTACTTAGACTTAAGCTAGTTGCGTGAACACCTCTACTATTTGAGTATAAATTTGTGAATATGAAAAAAAAAATACTTTAATGTCACATTAATGCGTGAAAGAGCTTGTAAGCAAATAAATATTTGCAGTTTGAGTCTGTTTAAAACTGAACTATCATCTTCGTAGTTATAACTACAAAAGTAAGTAAATCATTTAATAAAAAGCCATTTTGCAAATGGTGCGTATGAAAATAAATATAAAAATTTTTATTTTCTTAACCTCGTATTTGGGTTGTTAATATTAAATCTGAATTGCTATATAAAACAAATATTAAAGAAATAAATTTTAAAATTTTCAATATTTAAGATATATTTATGTCAATATTTCGATTGAAGAATTGTAAGAAATTTATAAAAAAAAAACAATTAAGAAAGTGCTATAGTCGGTCAATCCCAACCATACGATATCCTTCACCACTAAGGTCAAAGGTCTTCTTTTTCCTGTATAAAGACAAATACTTGGTAAATTTTGGCATCCAGTAGAGCTTTAAAAGTACCCCAAAGCTTTTATCAATATTAAATTTAATTCCTTTAATAAATTTTACATAACTTAAAAATAACAATGTTTAATGCAAAGTTCTTTACTTATTTATTTCAATTTGTATGCAAACTTGAATAATACTTAGATATAATAAGGCCACTTTACAAAACAAAATTTTCTATCTAGAAGATTTTGCAGGAATTCCGAATACTACAGTAGCTAACATTTTTTTTTTAACCAACTACTACAATTTCTTTAAATCTGATAGAAGAAGAAAAACAGAAATCTTTTACAAAAACTATAACTCTCTGCTAAGAAACATAAATATAAATTTAAGAAACAAATAGGTACTAAGTCTATGAAAAAATAGCCAAAGAAATGAAAAAACAAAATAAGATCCTTAAATAGCCACTACCATTCCAATTGCTACATGTTCTACACTCTCAGGATATATGAACAATATTTGTATTCAAGTATTAAATTCTTGTATTTTCCAAAAAGAAATGAATAAAAATAACAACATGTAGTTGATATCCATAGAAAAAATATTTGCAATTTAGTCCAATGAAAGAGTTCGTCAAAAAAAGATGGACTCGACTCATTTTTGTTTAAGAAATTTAAGAGCAAAAAAAAAAGATGAAAATACAAATAGAAATGAGGAGATAGAATAACCTTCATACCAACATGCTTTAAATACATATGCCAGGATAATAGAAAGCCAGATATGTATATATTTCTCTTAGGCGGAGTTATATCAAGGTCTTAAATTTGAAGGGCCTCAAATAACACTTTTTTTACATTGCAGAAGTTATCAAATCGGTAAATATTATATGTCTGCGATGGTCAAGTCATACTATCAGGAGCCAACAACCTTTTGCAATTATCATAAATATCGCGATTATTCGTGAAAGTAAGGTTGGAAACTAACCACAACATTCAGTTTATCAAGGTGGTCAACAAAAATGTTGTTATTTAAACAATCCCAGCCCCAGCTAGCATTTTTGGAAAACTTTAATCAAATATGAGTCTTTTTTGACTCCACTGCACGATTAAAATGATCATTTATGATATCACTTATGAGTAAAAAATGATCTTCTTGTGTGAGAAAATGGTATCCCTCATGCGACTCTTCAAAACGAGGGTTTAATGACTCGTTTTGCTGATTAGAATATGACTCCACACATTTTGCTTGATTTGTGATACAAATAAAGCTTTTTATTACTCAACACAGTATATCTATTTTTAGAACAGTGAAAATGCGTTAATAATTACAGAAATTGATGTTGCCAAGACCGAGGATCGAACCTAGGCTGCTGAAGAATATGATATGTTATGATTAGTAGTCGACGTGCTAACCAACTACGCCACATCACCCATCATGAGATACGAGTCTTTTTGTGGCATTTTTGTATCACCTAAAAATAGTTATATTATGTAAATTTTACAAGATTTTTTGTGCTATTTTTAACTAGTCGCTTGCTAAGCGTATATGACTCTTAGATCACCAAACTGATTGCACACATTTTTCTTTCAAATAGTCGCTTTCAAGGTATTTTCTGAGTCTTTTTGTGGTCTTTTTTGATCACCAAACTGATTAAAATAACATAAAAAACAATCGTAGTAGGATCGTTTGCACTGGGCATTCAGTTGATTAATGTGGACAACAAAACATACATCAACACAAATGTTGTTATTTAAACAATCCTAGCTAGCAATTTGATGATTATTGACGATAATATCATAAAAATGTGTCTTTTGGGATTCGTATAGATGATCAAAAACTGATTAATCAGCTTTGTGATCTGAAAAAGATTCTTGCAGAATGTGTGCAGTCAAAATCTTATCGTGCAAACGATCCCAATACGACTGTTTTTTATGCTATTTTAATTAGTTTGGTGATCAAAATAAAATACCACAAAAAAAACTCAGAAAATACCTTGAAAGCGACTATTTGAAAGCAGAATGTGTGCAATCAGTTTGGTGATCAAAAATGTGTACAAAAAGACTAATAGACGCTTTTTTAGGTGATAAAAAAATGCCACAAAAAGACTCGTATCTCATTATGGTTGATGTGGCTTAAGCGGCCTAGGTTCGATCCTCGATCTCGGCAACATCAATTTCTGTAATTATTTACGCAACTTCACTGTTCTAAAAATAGATATGACATGTTCTAAAAATAGTTATACTGTGTTGAGTAGTAAAAAATACCAATTTTTTTTAACAAATCTAGCAAAATGTTTGGAGTCATATTCTAATCAGCAAAACGAGTCATTAAAGACTCTTTTTGAAGAGTCGTATTTTCTCACACAAAAAGATCATTTTTGACTCATAAGTGAGTGATATCATCAATGATCATTTTAATCGTGCAGTGATGTCAAAAAAGACTCATATTTGATTGAAATTTTCCAAAAATCCCAGCATATGTAAGAGCAAAAATTCTATAATATAAAGATGTTGCCCTTCCATACTTTGATCAGCCGTATGGTAGTTTTGTAAACTTCATAAAATAAGAGTATATCGCTTTTACTTTAATCCGGAAATAACTAATGAAGACGATTATCCAATGAGAGAAAGCAAAGGCACACACAAGTGCTCATGAAATGTAGGTTTGTTTGTACTTCTATGTGTTTTTCATTGCTTTATATCACCTTTAATTTCACATTTGATATTATATTGTCTTTGGTAAGAGGCTAAAGCTATCTATTAATGATCTACTATACGTTGCACAGTGGCCCAGAATCGCTTTTTATTGGCTAAAACTTTTTAACTGATGAAGATTTTCTAGTCGTTCTTTTTTTAACTAATATTTAACATCTTAAGCTTTTGTCGGGTTAAGATTATTAAGATCTGTACAGCGGTTGTACAGAAATGTAAGCTTAAAGTTCAATTTTCGATCTGTAATTTTGTTTCAAATGTGCCAACCTATCTTCACCCACTTCCTCTTAATCGATTTGGTTTAAATTTAGGACACAATCCAATCTTGGATGACAATGTAATAGTTATAAAAATAGGGGCTAACCTAATCCTTATTTTCATTAAGGTGTTTTTGGTATTTTCATTAGGTCAAATTCATTGGCCCAAATGTATCTAAAATTGAAAATTTTAAATTTTGAAATCGAATATCTTTAAAACCATAAGAGATAGGATATGCATGTCTCTCTGGACCTTTATTAACCCACCATCAAAAATAATGGGGGGTATATTGATATTGTCATTCCGTTTGTAATTTCCTTAATATTGGCTCCAAAACCAAAAGGCATATATATTCTAAATCCTAATAAAATTCTAAGACAATTGAGCATTGTCCGTCTATCTGTCCTTCTGTTTGCCCGTCTGTCTGTCTGTCCGTCTGTCTGTTGTCGATACGATAAAATCTTAACGAAAGGAAATAGGGCACTGGAATTTAGCATAAACATTATTCATGTCTTGAAAAATTATGGCATTGAAATCGAGCAAAATCGGTATACATTTGATCATAGCTCCCGTATAACCTCATCTAGGCTTATCGCTTATTTGCTAATAAATGTAAAATTATAACAACTATCATGATAAAATGTGGTATATAGAAGTTTTACATAAGAACTAGGCAGCATATAAAACGTCAACGAAATCGGTTCACACTTAACAATAGCTTCCATACAAAAAACTTACGGAAACAGCCTAAATTCCACAATAAATATATTTGAATGCCAATAAATGATAAACTGCAATAGATATGTCCACTAAATTTGGCACCAGAAAGTCCTATGTGAATACCAGCCTGGGTACCAAATTTTGTCACAATCGGTAACATTTGACCGTAGCTCCTATATAAAAGGCTTAAGGAAGCACAAAAATATGAAAAGAATGTCCGTCAGATAAAAGCGCTATTGCCACTTAACGAAAAGAGCTAGAGCATTTCTGGCAATTTACTAGAAATTCTGATAGAATTTTGTATGTAAAAATTGTGAGTATTTTCTTTTTAATAAAATAATTGTTCTACGGGCGGGTGTTAAAGTATTAAATTAATTAAAAGAAAATACTTTCGCCTATCTTTGGATGGATTTTTTTTTTGGGTTTTTGTAGCTTTTTTGTCTTTTAAAAGTTATACACTATTAAACTTCATACTTTACGAATATATAGTGGTTTCAAATTCATTACATAACACCCTAACTACAAATTATACAGGGTGCGCAAATCCCATTTATTAAAAACAAGAGTCCATCCAACATAACGAAAAGAATCGCAGCCTTGCATCGATAATAGTTTTCTTTATATTTCTAAATAACCACGCCTACTACTGTGAATATTTTGACATTTCTTGGCTACCTTAGCTTTGATAAGTTTCTTTTCTGATGGTGATCTATGTCATGAAAGAATATAGGTTTTGACCAATAAAAATTGATTCTGTGCCATCGTGCGTCGAACCACGTTATACTTATAATAAGGATAAATAAAGAAGCCCTAATAAGTCTATAAATTTCCTCAGACATTGCCTAAACATTTTCCCGCTCAAATGTATATTATGAACATGTTGTATACATACATATGTTGCATGCATGTATGTATTAACCTGTATGTCGTAAGAACAGAAAAAAATGATGCATGACTTACCAATAAAGGAAAAAAATGTTGATAAAAAAATTAAGAAAAATTCATGTATACAGAACAACTAGAAACAACTAAACTATACTGACTTCTTATTATCGGAATTTTTGACATACACTTGTATTTTATATACATACTTATCTTTGGACTGTATAAACTTAATAAAAAGGACATTTGTGTAGTCGAAATCAAACTTAATTAAGATGATCTAAAATTGGTGATGTTTAGTTTTAAAACTCGTTAAATTTATAAAAAAATATAAAAATATCATTCCATATTTCATACGATTTATTTTGCCGACCACCCATTGTTTGATTTCGACATACTTGCATGAGCATTGCGTAATGAATGACCGAAACATGTGCAAAACTTTAGACCATAATATATACATTTCAATATTTCCTTTCACAAAGTTACTTCCGCTTGCCCACTTTGCATTTTCATCTTAAGTTCTCTTGACTTTTAATTCTTTTTTGTATACAACTTTTGTACTCGTATGATATTTAAGTGAAATATGCAATTCTAAAAAACATACAAATTGTTTAAAATTGAAAAACAGAATAACAAAATTTAAAGAAAATAAGTAAAAAGGATATGGCTATAGACTAGCATTTCCAAAATAAACCTTGAAGCACCGGAACATACATGAGATTTGTATTTCACCGGTACGCAATACATGTTTCGGAATAGGGTCTATGTAAGAGTGCAAGAGAGGGCGAGAGTGCTTATTGATTACAGCATGGTATCTAACTCTATTGAACCACTGGAGTGTCACACTTTTCTATCGTTTTTACTTTGGAATGTGCCCCAACGAAATTAGGTAACTCGTTCCCAAACTAAAATCTTCTTATGCAATACATGTCTCAGAATAGAGTCTTTGTAAGAGCTACTCGACCGAGTGTAGGAAACGGTGAACGCGCTCGTCGGTATGCAACTCTATTGAGCCACTGGAGTGTCACAATGTTCTACCGTTTCTAGTTGCTTTGGAATCCGGTGTATCGAAATCAGGGAAATTGTTCCTAAAACCACTTGTCTTTTTCATACGTAGATCATCATTGAAAAAATGTTTAATTTAATTTTGAAAAAAAAGTTAAATTTTTTATTTTTTGTTTTTATTTATTTTTGATTTTATTTAATTTTAGGGTTAACATCATTTTACAAAAGTCTTAAGTTTTACAGGAAAAGCTTTCAGAAAAGTAATAAAATATCTCATGGCAATACTATTATTTGATATTTCATTACGAAGCTTTTACTTCCAAACGAAAAAAGAAAATGAACTCAATTTAGAGCTTTATCGTTAGGCTAGTATTCGATTGCCTTCTAACGTATGACAGTTTTGTGAACAGGCTGATAGCTTTATAAAAAATGGAGGAGCTTGCTCAATAAAAATTCGCATAACTTGAAAACTGTTTATTTTCTTGAACTAAGTAAAAAACCGAAATTCGACAACAAAATTATCCTTCAGGATCACTAATTATTTTTATATCCTTCACCACCATAGGTGGAGAGAGTATTATAAGTTTGAGCTGATGTATGCAACGCAAAGAAATATTTGTCTTAGACCAACCATTGAGTATACCAATAGACTTAGAATAAATTTCTGAGTCGATTTAGCGATGTCAGTCCGTTCGTCCCTCTGGCTGAACCCCCATGTAAGCCATGTAATCAAAGCACAGGTCGCAATTCTAAAGATAATTTGATGAAATTTGACACAAATCATTTTTTTGATAGTGAGACCATGGCTATTGAAATTCGTCAAAATCGGTCTATTATTTATGATACCTCCCATAGGTCCCACTTCCCGGAATTGATATATTGGCTACGAATATCAATATTTGTTCATGAAATTTAAATCAAATATTGCTTATGTAAACTAAAATCACTGTACCAAATTTAAAATTGGTCCACATTTGACCATAGCTCCCATACAAACTTTTCTTTAAAAACGCACTAAATGAGACAAAAATCACTAAAACGCTCATAAATCTGAAGATAATGGGAATTTTAAGTTTATTTTTTGCATACATAATTTTTGTAACAACTGTTATCAATTTGCCAAATTCGAGTTCGTTTTTGTAATATACAGATGTATGCTGACGATGTTCAGATATATATTAGCAGTACCAAGGAGTCTATTTCTATTAAGTTAAATGAGCTAAATTCCGATTTAAACAGAATTTCCGTATGGGCATCTGCAAATGGTTTGAAAATAAATCCTACGTAATCAATGTTTTTAACAATATCAAAAAATAATTCTATAATCGAAAATGAACTAAATGTTTCCATTGGAAATTCAAGAATAAAACCTGTAGACACTGTAAAAAATTTGGGTTTAACCTTCAATAAATCATTAACTTGGTCAGACCATATAAATAAAATCTGCGGAAGTATATATGGCATGTTACGCTGTTTATGGACCACGCAACATTTTACCCCCCTAAATATTAAAATTTTGTTGGCTAAAACCTATCTGTTACCAACTTTGTTATACGGTTCGGAAATCTTTGCTGGATGTTCGTGTCAAGATAAAAGGAAGCTAAACGTTACTTACAATAACATAGTGCGGTATGTTTTCAATTTAAGAAGATTTGACAGAGTTTCGGAATTCTCCAGTAGATTTATGGAGTTGTCTTTCAATAACCTATTAAAACTGAGGTGTCTTATTTTTCTCCACAAAATTATTACATTAAAAGAACCTGAATATCTATTTAATCGACTAATTTTTGCCAGATCGCGTAGAGGAAGAAATATTATTCAATTGCGTCACCGCAGTCATGCATCCGAATGCCAATTTTTTATTTTTACTATACGTCTCTGGAATCAGCTTCCAAGTCATATACAAAATACATACAACGCAACAAATTTTAAGAAAGTTCTTATTGAATTCTTAACTTAATATTTATTTTAATTTTTCTTTTAACATTATTATTTATTATTTTATTATAATTTATGATTTCATTCTTTATTGTAAGTTTATTATTTTATTAAATTATTATCATTGTAATTTTTATCTTTATCTTTTTTTTCTCTTCATTAATTATTTTTCATTAATTATTAATTATTTTCTGTATTTCCCTATAACAAGCCAGATTCTAATACTGTAATTAATAAGATAATATATCTTGTTGTATTAGAAAATCTATATAAGTAAATAAATCAATCAATCAATCAATCGTCCACATTTGACCCTAGCTCTCATATAATTCCAAATGTCGGAGACAGTTTAAATATATAAGTTTTGAGAAAATATTTGTATGATGGCAAAATTTAGCAAATATTTTTCTTTATACAGGAAAAATAACACCTTTGACCTTAGTGGTGAAGGGTATCGTATGGTCGGGCTTGACCGACTATAGCACTTTCTTACTTGTTTTTTTTTATGCATACGTAGGGGATGACCCCTACGTATGCATATGCATTGTGATGGAATTAGGAAAAAAGGTTGTGGGAAGGAGGATAGAGGGTGTAGTGTTTCGATTTGAAGCTTTGGATATCATAATTAGAATTGAAGACTGATGCAGCAAGTTTATTCCACATTCGTGATGTGCTGCAAAAAACGAGTTTTCCCTATAGTGCGTCATACGATCCACTTAAAAATCGATTACAAAAGGGACGAGCCCTTGTTGAGTTGCGTATGCTGCGAAGAAATGCACGGGTTTCAGAAACAAGATCCCTAATTTCGCTTGAGCACATGCCATTAAAGTAGCAATAGAACAGCGAAACGCAGACATTACGACGATACTCCAATGAGGCAATAGAAATGGCTACCCTACTGTCACCGATAAGCACCTTCCCCCTCTCTTGTACACGGTCGAAAAACTTCAAAATAGACTTTGAATCACCGTACACCGGTCAGATATAAGTACAAAGACGAGACATTTGAAAGCTTCTTTCATCACTTGAAAAACGTGATTAGTCCCACGGACATCATACAGAATTTTCATGCCTAGAACATCAAGAGTTTCTGATTCATTAATATTTGTACCACCCATACTTACGGATGATGCAACATTGTTCGTAACGCGTTTGTGTGTTAACACACAACATTGGGTCTTTCGAGCATTGAAACCGACCCTATTAAAACGACCCCAATTGGATATTGTAGAAAGGTCGGAATTTAGGTTTGCCTCTTGGAATTGATATCCAACATGCTTGGCCAAATGCCTTGTGCTACCCCCGAATTAATTTTGAACTCGTCGGACAATATCCCATCTACAACAACTCTTATAGTGCGATCTCTGAGAAAGCTCGACATAAACCGAGAGAAATTGTTACCTACACCAAAAGCAATAAGTTTTGATAGAAGTGCTCCATACCACACTCTATCAAACGCCTTAGAAATACCAAGAGCTATAACTTTACTTTCGCCAAAACGGTGAATATAACGGCACCATGTTTCCGATAAAAAAAGGATCATATATCACCCGTAAAGCGGCCCCTACGAAATCCATACTGCCGGTCCTTTAGTAGGTGATTAGACTCCAAATATTTAATTAGATAATGGTTTACCATACTTTCCATCACTTTGGAAAGCGGGGAACAAATTTCTATTGGGCGGTAATTTTCGAGGTTTCTAGCCTCACCTTTTTTGGGGATTGGCATTACATTAGCAACCTTTCAACATATAGGAAACTCACAGACATGGTATAGGGTGCTATAAAGTTTGGCTAATGGACAAACTAACATCAAAGAGCACTACTTTAAGACCACCGGGGAACAGCTCAACATATTGTCCCTCTGGAGTTGTGTGACCTGAATGGGGAAGCCAAGAAGAGTTGTGAACACTGCAACAACGATTTCATTGCTCAAGCAACTCTCGAGGATCTTTGTTATAGAGTCAAAAAGGGTGTCTAGGCCTGAGAATGTAAAGGAATCCGAAGTGTAACAAGTGCTTCCTGATTGTGAATTTAACCCAAAAGCAGCTAAATTGAACATCATATGTGCTCAAAGATTGCTGGCACTGAAAGGCAACTTCATTACGCATGTATGCATTTACCATTTTCGTCAATGTCAGACTTTTAATTGAAAATAAAAAAAAGTGGTTTAACAACTTAGTTTGACATATGTCGAATTCCAGTCCTATACTTTTGAAACCACGAAATAGATAACCCAATTTTTTGTTTGTTTTTGAACAAAATAAAAGAAATATTAAAATCACACAAGAGATCAAATCGCTGCACTCGTTATCGAATGCATTCGATCGACATTTTTATTTTTGAGATCACCGCACTCGATAGCATAGTAAGGTGTATCGAAATTTGAGATTATGGCATTCAATAACGAGTACCCATTCGAATGTCATCACTCGAAATTTTACTCGATACCAAATGAGCAATCGAAATTATTTATTTGAAAATTAAAACAGAAAATTTAATTATACACTCAGAATATTATGTAAGTAAAATTAACTTAAAATGTGATTTGAAATGAATGAATATTCATTTAAAAACCGGTCAACTGATTTTTCATTCAAATTCAATAAATATTTCATTTAAATTTAACTCACAAATATTTAAATTACATTTTCAGTTTTAAAAACGGAATATTCAGTTGTTTTCAAAAAAATTACTGACAAAAATGTAAACTAAATTTTTAGTATAAAAAACGGAAATTTTCATTTATTTAAAAAAAATGAATTTTAAAAAACTACGTAAAATTTCCATAAAACGGACAATTTTCATTTGTTTTTGTAATTAACATAATATAAAAGACGAAACCATAAAAAGGTTATATCCTTTAAGGCATCAAAAAACCAAACAGACAAAACAAAGTTTGTTGTTTGCTTAGGCCATTCCCCGTGATAGGCGGCCAGTATTATAAAAAGTTTCTTCTGTAAGCAAACCTAAGATACTTAAGGAAAAACAATAATTAAACAAATACCAATTATATTTGATACAATAATTGAAAAAATATATAAAAACTAAACAACTGATATTTTCAAATGTTACGGATTTAGGTTGTTTTTTAAACAAATGTATAAATATGTTAAAAATCAATTTTCATATAAATTTAAATGAATATTCATTTGAAAACAACATAACCGAAAATTTGCTAAACAACATACAATCAGTTACTGTAATAATTTCCTGAGTGTAGTAATTTTTATACCCTTCACCACCATAGTTGGAAAGGGTATTATAAGTTTGTGTTGATGTATGTAGCTCATAGAAATATTTGTATTAGACCCACCTTTTAGTATACCAATCACTTTCTGAGTCGATTTAGCGATGTCAGTCCGTCCGTCCGTCTGGACGTCTGGCTGGCTGGACCTCCGTGTAAACCATGTGATCAAAGTACATGTTGCAATTCTAAAGATAATTTAATGAATTTTGGCACAGATCATTTTTTGATAGTGGCACCATGGATATCGAAATTCCCACTTCCCGGAATTGATATGTTGGCCACAAATACCAATATGAAATTTAAAACAAATACTGTATAAGTAAACTTAAATCATTGTACCAAATTTCGTTGAAATCGGTCCACATTTAACCATAGCTCCCATACAAACTCTTCTGTCAAAACGCACTAAATGGAACAAAAATCACTAAAACGCTCGTAAATTTGAAGATAATTTGAGTTTTAAGTTTATTTTTTGCTTACATAATTTTTGTATCAATTTCGAGATAATCGGTCCACATTTGACCCTAGCTCTCATATAGAAAATGTTTGTTTGATGGCAAAATTAAGCAAATATTTGTCTCTATATAGGAAAAAGAACACATTTGACCTTAGTGGTGAAGGGTATCGTATGGTCGGGCTTGACCGACTATAGCACTTTCTTACTTGTTTTTTAGTGGAACGAGCGAAACGATGATGATAATGTAAAAATAATTCCAAAAAATTTTTTTTAACTTTTTTAACCACGCCTACAAATACCCCCCTTTTTGTATTTTGTTAACTGTGTTAAATTTATATATCGGTGCTTAGGGCTCTGTAAGGGCTACATTTCTCTCTTTAATAGTTTTTTACTACCTCGTCAATTTCTAGTCATAATTTTTTAAAATTCGAGTCGTACCCACCCTAAAAGTTATGACTATAAGTTGACTTGGTAGTAAAAAACTATCAAAGAGAGAAATATAGCCTTTACAGAGCCGCGAACATCGATATATATAACGGAAGGAATGGAATGGAAGGCGAACCGCTCTAATGCACAGACCTTACAACATTTGTAACCGCACCAGTCTCTTCACAATTTTGTCAATTGCTTGCGTAGTTGGACGATTATGTAACCAAAATCTTCTCTTAAAGCACGATATGAGGTTGTTGCAGAATCACCATTTTTGTAATATGTTTTGATTATTTTTATGAGTTGTTTGATACTACCATGCAGCAAATTTCAAGTCAGCCTCAAAAATTCCAATGGCAACAGAAAGTAGGCTATTAAGTTAACAGAACTGCCAAAGGGTGTTGAATAGTTAGCTTGAATTTCATTTTTATGGCCTCTTAAAGTTGGGCCATTTGGACCATAGGAGTGGACCATAGAAGTAACTCCTAAACCATTGATCACACAAATTGGATAAGTAGTTTTCAGGATATTGTATACTAAATAAGTTAAATAAAAATCAAAAATTTCTATGTCCCGCCATGTCATTTAGAAGTTTCAGTCGTTCACTGGTATGAAAAGATGTGGTGATGGCAGTACACATAGGTAGGGATTTTTGGCCTGTCTGTTTATTCAAAAAACGAGTATCTCCTCTATCATATATGCTATGCATCTTAAAAAGTAAAAATTAGTCACATTATATCTGTGGATTGGTGCTAAAAGGGCCAATGGCACTTTTTTGCTGTTTTGAGTTAATCATTGCGTTAGATTCCATCAGCTGTTGCGAAGCTCTGGCTGATCCACCCCTGCCCTAAGCTGTTGAGTCCTCCCCCACAATCCCCAGACTTAAATGTTATAGAGCATTTATGGTTTGAACAAGGTCGTAGAGAGTATAAAAACAGCTACAACAATCAATGTGGCCATATCCAAAAATATTTTACAGCTAAATCGGCTTTAAAATAATGCTAGAAAATGCTAAACAAAATTCTATACTGCCAAAAAATAAAGCTAAAATTTTAATTGTATTATTTTTTGTTACTTTGATTAATATATCTTTATAAATGGCTTTTTTTCATAATTCTTCCCTATAAACGCTTATTCCACATTATTTTATTGAAACAAATTGATTAAAAAGTAACGGAATATGAATTGAATAACACATATCGTCGTGCGGAAGATTATGTGCTCTATACGCCAAAATGCATTTTGAGAAAATCGATCTTGAAGTTTTAACTTAATTTTTCTAAAAAATTATACAATAGAATTTTGAGATTTTACACCATATATTTGGCGTATAGAACAAAACAGACAATATTTATCTGAGAAACTAGACGAGATAGCTGAAAACGGATTGCAGTTTTAAAAAACTAAAGTGTCATCATTAACTCAAAATGTGTAAAATGGCGGATAGAGCACATAAACTCCCGCACGACGATATGTAATTGAAGTATACATGTAATTACTAATTAATCTTATCTTATCTTATATTCTTAAACGAGCAATAATTGTATATATATATATATGTATATATATATATATATATATATATATATATATGTATATATATATATATATATATATATATATATATATATATATATATATATATATATATATATATATATATATATATATATATATATATATATATATATATATATATATATATATATATATATATATATATATATATATAGAATGGCTATCTCGAACACGGCTCTAACGATTTTGATAAAATTTGGACAGTGGGTATCTTTTTTGATGTATAGGTCGAAGAAGAAGGGACTTTTGGAACTTTTACCTCTAAGAGGGTAAAAACGGGTAAAAAGGGAAAAAATCGAAAACGCTATGTCTCCTAAAGTAATAGGTATACAAACAAAATTAAAATTACGTTTTAAACAGCTATGAAAATAAGCGGACAGGTGTTTGGTATTTTTTTGAAACTATGTCCGATAGGGGGTAAAAAAGGGTGAAAATAGTTTTTTTGGCACCTTTTTAACCCACTCTTATATTTTAAACTAAAGAATATAGAAAGAAACTTGGTACTGCAATCAATAGATGTAAAAAAAACATGAAACACGTATTTGGTACTTTTTTGATTTTGGAGCCAAAATGGGTAAAAAAGGGATAAAATGATAACTTAACATCTCCAAAGTAATATGAATAGGAACATTATACATTATGTTAAATGGGTTTTAAAAAAATGTACCGAATTCAATTGGCACCAAAAAAGTACCAAATATACATATGGAACTTTTAGAAATTATTGAATAAAAAGGGGGAAAAATTAGTATTATTTTAAACAAATGAATGTTTGTCTGTATGTATGTTCTTTATAGAATAGTAAACTGTGAATTTGATTGTGTTATGCTCTTTAGCGAAGATGTTGCGGATAAGCCGGCGAAGGTTTTAAAGTTGATAAGACTAATTTCCGACAGATGGCGCCACTGAAAATTACTAAAAATTAATTAAATCGTAAACTGTACATTTGATCATGCTATGATCTTTGGCAAAGTTGTAGCGCATGAGCCGACGAAGGCTTTTTAGTTGGTATGAATAATTTCCGACAGGTGGCGCTACAGAAACTTACTCAAAGTCAATTTAATCGTAATCTGTACATTTAATCATGCTACAATCTTTAGCAAAGTTGTTGCACATAAGCCGACGAAGGTTTCTTAGTTGGTATGAAGAAATTTCGACAGGTGGCGCTACTGAAATTTACTCAAAGTCAATTTAATCGTATGCTGTACATTTAATCATGCTATAATCTTCAGCAAAGTTGTTACGGATAAGCCGAAGAAGGTTTATGAATTGGAATAAGCAAAGTCCGACAGGTGGCGCCACAGAAAACTACTCAAAATGAATTAAATCGTAAACTGTGCATTTGATCAGACTATAATCTTTAGCAAAGTTGTTGCGCATGAGTCGACAGAGGTTTCTGTTTATATGAATAATTTCCAAAATTAAATATTCAAAATGAGTTAAACTGTAAACTATGCAAACTATGTGTTGGTCGGACAAAATAAATCAAATAATTCAAAATTAACTGAATATTTGTACAATGTCTTTCCTCTAAATTTATTTTAGCACTTTATAATATAAAAAATATAAAAACTTTAAAATTTTCCTCAAAATGCTTATCATAAAGCTCCGAGCAAGGCTCGGTCTACCAGGTACTATACATTTATGTACGAAATTTTACCATTTGATACCAGTTATTGTAGAAATTGCATATGCAACAAATAAACTAAAAATTGTCATTATCTTCAGAGCATTTAAGTGATTTTCGTTTCATTTAATGAGTTTTAACAAAATAGTTTGTATGAGAGCTATGTACAAATATGGACCGATTTCAACGAAATTTGGTAAAGTGATTTCTGTGTACATAGTCAGTATTTGTTTTCAATTTCATGAAAATATTCTGCTATTTCTGGAAAAATACAAATTCTGGGAAGTGAGACCTAAATAATTGACCGATTTTGATGAATTTTGATAGCCATGGTCCCACGACCAAAATATTTTTTGTATCAAAATATCTTTAGAATTGCACCTGTACTTTGATTATATGGTTTGCATTGGTGTTCAGCTAGCCGTCTAGACTGACAGACATCTTTAAATCGACACAGGAAGTGATTCTAAGTCTTTTGGATCTAACACTAATATTTCTATGCGTTACGTACATCAGCACCGTATTGTTAAAACTTTGCACAAAGAGCGTCTGTGGGGCCCTTCATAATGTACTCTTCGGCAGTGATGCCATTTCGATTTATTTTAGTGGCAGGGTTACATATTTAAATGTGTAATCAAAAAAAAATTGTGGTAGATTTTGAAATTAAGATTATTTATTTGAGTAAATAAATGTTTTGAATAAAAAAACAAGTAAGAGTGGTATATTCGGCTTTGCCGAATCTTGGATACCCTTCACCAATGGTGCTGCAAAAGTACTTAATGTAATTCCAAGCAAAATTTGGTTATACTAGTATTATATGCAAAGAATCTTTAAAATTAAGAGTCGGAAAAAGAAAAGCTTTTCGGTGGCGTCATCATCTAGAATAGTTATGCACCCAAAGGTTAGGTTGGGCAGGTGGCTGATGTCTAGGGAAGCTTCACTTGGGTTCTAAAGTGGTCCCTTTGTGAAAAATAATGATTACTAGACTACAAGTAGAGAATGCATATTTAAGCCAGCCAGTAGCTTCGAAATAAAATAGACACATATTTTACGAACATTTAATAAAGTTCGATAGACCAGATAAACCATGCAGAAAAGATGCTTCAAAATGTAGATGCCCTTACATTTGCAATAGCACATCGATTTGATGAAGTTTAAGTATTCTGGCATGCAATCCAAAAACACAGTGCCCAGTGAGGGTTGTGTGCTTTAATTCATACGAATTGTCCAACTATTAAAAGTTAATGATTAAATAGTTATGTAAAACTCTGAACTGATTTAGGTCAAAGCTTTAACAATGATAAGCCTTAAAATTATAGGGTATACACTCTTAGTTTTAGATACATACGTGAAATATATAGCTTTTGAATGGATGGATATCAGCTTTGTCGGAAAAGTTATTAAAGATTTACTTATTAATCTAAAGTTAGTTAATTAATTAAAATGAACACTTCATCAATAATATTTGGGATGTATTGTTCTTTCGACCTGTCCGATGGATGTTTGGAAAGTTTTGCTCTAGTTCCTTGTGCAATTTTAATGTGATTTAATTTATCAGCATTAAATCGATTCCCGGTCGGGGTTATATGGGAGATTTCACTAAATGTGAGTAGAGCTCGCCCATTTTCAATATCGAACTTTTCAAGAGATCAGAAATACTTTTGTCAAATGTTGTCCCTCTAGAAAGTTTATTTTAGGCGCTATTGCCCTGAATATAAATATTGTACAACGTCTTTATATCGGGTGTTTTTTATTGAGGTATAGAACTTTAAGTTGGCATCACTTTTTTAACTGGCGGCCATTTTGTCAGCTGTCAAGTGATTAATATTTAGTTTGGTTTGCCATTTCATCATGAACAGGTTGACAAAAGAACAACGCTTGCAAATCGTGCAAATTTATTTCGAAAATAATGGTTCAGTTCGCGAAGTTTACCGCAAGCTCCGTCCATTTTATGGTCGACATAATCGTCCATCAGAGCAATTAATTCGGTTAACCATGGATCGTTTTCGCACTACGTTTACTCTATGTGATAATACGCATCCGCAGCGACGTCGAACAGTGCGCACCGAAGAAACAATTGCTCCTGTAGAGCAAAGTGTTGAAGAGGACCCGAATGCATCGATTCGCCACCGCGCACAGCAATTGGAGCTTTGTCCATCAACTTTATGGAAGATTTTGCGCAAAGATCTTGGCTTGCGACCTTACAGGATCCAGCTGGTGCAAGAATTAAAGCCGCGAGACCATGCAATGCGTCGTGATTTTGGTGTATGGGCCGAAAATGAGATTGATCTCGATGCTGATTTTCATCGCAAAATTTTGTTCAGTGATGAGGCTCATTTTTGGTTGAATGGCTACGTCAACAAGCAAAATTGCCGCATTTGGAGTGAAGAGAATCCACATGAGACCCTTGAGACGCCATTACATCCACAAAAACTGACTGTTTGGTGTGCTCTATGGGCTGGTGGAGTCATTGGGCCATACTTCTTCCGAAATAATGCTGGAGAGTCAGTTACCATAAATGGAGACCGGTATAGAGCCATGATAACCGACTATTTTGTTCCTCAATTGGATGGCATGAATGTGGATGAGTTGTGGTTCCAACAAGACGGCGCTACATGCCACACAGCGCACGTCATAATTGATTTATTGAAGGAAACATTCGATGAGCGCATAATTTCGCGGACCTGTCAATTGGCTACCAAGATCGTGCGATTTGACACCACTGGATTATTTTCTTTGGGGATATGTGAAGTCGCTCGTCTACGCCAACAAACCAGAAACGTTAGGGGACCTGGAAGCCAACATTCGTGGCGTTATTGCCAACATACGGCCCCATATGCTCGAAAAAGTAGTTGAAAATTGGACCTGTAGAATTGGCTTTATTCGAGCCAGCCGCGGCGGCCACATGCCCAAAATCATATTTAAACATTAATGGCATAAAATTATCCTTCCAATAAAGCCAAATTGATGGACATTAAAACGATTTTCTTGTGTTTTATTTCAATTCGCAATTCTATACCTCTAAAAAAACACCCATTACTAAATGTCATCATCTTATTTTAGGCGAAGTTATACGGGATCAATTGTCAAACGTGAACGGATTTCTCCCAATTGCAATTAAAAAATTTAAATTTTCGTTGATATGTGAGATACTTACATACATATGTAGGTTTTGAACGGATATCATGTAGTTAGCTGCATTTTTGTACTTCCTAGGCAGATTACCTATAATTTGATATATAATACATTCTCAAATGTTATCATAATGTTCAAAAGTCAGACACAAAATTAAGATTAATGCAGAGTGTCTGTCTGCTAAAATCAGATTTGTGGAGCTCCTGGATTTTACATAAAATTTCAGGATATTGTCCCACCCTGAATTTTATCTTTGTCGATCAAAACACCATCGCTTAAACGCTAAATTATATCTACCACAAATTACCGAATGCATCAGGATTTAGGTAATCCCCTGCGAAGGACGCTATTAAATTTCATCAAAATAAACACCTGAGATATCGACAAAACAGGAGCTCCAAAAACTTGACTACAACAGAAAAAATTACAGACAAATAGACGGACGGACAAAAAACAGACGGACGGACAAACAAACAGACGGACGGACAGACAGACAGACAAACAGACGGACGGAGGTCGCAAAATCGATTCACCTGCCGATTCTGAGTTGATCGGTACAGTTTGAATGGTATTCGTAATCAGATTTGTGGAGTATAGATTTTAGAAAATCCTCACACAAAGAACGATGTCAAATTTCATCACAATCGGTCTATAAACACCTGAGATATCGCTGAAACAATACTTACAAAATGTAAACAAAATTTCTTAGACACGTACTTTGGGCAATTTGCTGTACATCAAATGCAGTGTTATGGCGATATCTCAATTGTTTATGGACCGCTTTTGATAAAATTTAATAACGTACTTGGCGGGGGAATTTCCTAAAATCTGATATAAAATTTATGTAGGTCCGTGCTAAAGGAGGATGGTTTTTCCTATTTCTGCATTTCATTTTTTCAACAAACATTCTCTAATGCGAACTTTGGGCAATTTGCGATACATCAAATTCAGTGTTTTGGCGATATCTCAGTTGTTTATGGACCGATTTTCATAAAATTTTACAGAGTGCTTTGGGAAACTATTTCCTACAATCTGATATATAATATATTGTCACATGTACACCAGGAGTATCTTTTTTCTCTTGTTATTTAAAAGTGTGTTTCAATCAAAAATTTTCAAATTTTCGTCTAATTTTTGGTATTTTTTCGATATTTTCGGTGTTTATAAACCGATTTTAATGAAATTTAATAGCGTTCATTGCGGGAGAATTTCCTAAAATCTGATATATAATTTATGTAAGTCCATCCTCCAGGGGCTTCAGAAACTTGATTTCAACAGACAGACAGACAGACGGACGGACAGACAGACAGACAGACAGACAGACGGACATCGCTTAATCGATTCTCCTCCCGATTCTGAGTCGATCGGTATAATTTTTATGGGGTCTACGATCACTAATAAAAAAATTACAAACGGAATCACAAACTTATAATACCCTTTCACCTATTGGTGAAGGGTATAATAATGCTAAAAAATGCTAAAAATATAATTAAAAATGCTAAAAAAAAATGCTAACTACAAAATGAAAAATTTTCAGCTAAATTATAAATAAAAATGCTAAATCTAGCCGCAAAAAAGCCAAAATGGCCACACTGACAACAATGTGGCGTTGCCACATGAGTGGAACAATATTCCGTCGGAAGTGTGCTCCAATTTGGTTAATTGATGCAAAACAGACTCAGAAGAGTTATTGAAATAATATTTTTTTCTAAGTTGTTAAAAAGTCTGTATTTATTATTGTGTCCGATTATTCGTTTGACCTCAAAATATAAATAATTTTTGTTATTTTTTGTTTTCTTATGAAAAAAAAATTGTTGCTTTTTCTCTTTTTTGGTTTTATAGACAAATAAAATAATTTTTATAGCGAAATAAATCAAAAAGAATTTTTTTATTAAAAAAGATCTTATTATAAAAGCACTTGTTATACCGATGTCCGATTATACGTTTGAACCAAATAATGAGTTAAACAGTTAAACTATTGAACACGAACTACTTACTCTTGACTCTTACTTACTTAAATGTTACAACCTGTTAAGGTCAAAGTTCGAGCATATTTTAGAATTCTATGGATTTCGATCTTGTGCGAATATTCTCCAATTTTATAAGCCAAGCTTTGAAAAATGTTCCTCTACTTGGTCTTTCTATCGAAGTTTCGGACATCCTCCTCTAACATTAGGTAGTGGGACATTCCAATTCTAATTTTATCCTCTTTATTGTATTTTTTTTCAAGAGAGGTTTACTAGCCCGTAATCCTAACCCATTTTATCGATCTTATGGAACAACTCTCGGAACATGTTAACTCACAATATTAATGGGTGTTAAACTAGCTCCCCGGGTGATACCATGAGGAGGTGTGTGTCCACAGTTGAGATGAAGGATGACCCAAAAAAGTTGGGCTTACCAAGTTAAGACCAATTAGAATCGTGTTTGGTATTCAACATTCCCTTCATAATCAAAATTGACTCATGGTGGTATTTTTTCATTAACGTGAGTTAGTTTTACAAATTTTTTTTACAGAAGATAATATTTAAGTTCTTAAAATTTAATAAAAAAAAAAATTGTTTAAAATTGTTGCCCTTGGTGGGATTTGAACCGGGGCCATTCAGTTTAAATTACCATCTTAGTTACAAATAAGTACTTCTGTAATAACTTATTATTTATTCGAATGGTATGTTGTAGTCGTTACAAGGTAAAAAGTTATCAGAGTACTTGCAATTACCAAAGTTTTGCTTCTTCTTCTGTTATCCTTGACTCCCAGTGGAGCTGGGTATATACATATTTATCTTTTTTATCGATTCAATTAATATCTATGTACATATGTCTAGTGAAATTTGTGATAAAATTATTTTAAATTTACTGCTTAATTTAAAAGCTTTAGAAATTCGATATATCCATTTTACAAAAAATATCCAAAAATATCTTTTATTTTTCTCAACAAGGATGATAAAATTCTTGATAATTTTTACAAAATATATTTTATAAAAAAAAAACTACAATACGAGTATCTAGTTTTATTTTGCCGTTTATTTTTGTTATTTTCTATCTATCGATAATAACATTAAAATAATAATGATTTGTGCATGTTGTTGCATGCATGCATGTATGTATAAATGAATGAATGAGTGAATGTCTGTGAAATATTTATGAATTTGATTTAAGTTTTTAAGTTAATGTCCTTTGGGAAGAGGAAATACAAAAAATTGAAAAAAAACTAAAATATTAAAATTTATGTGAATTTCCGAATGTTGTATCTATTTTTTTCGTTAGGATGTCCCTTTTTGGCAAAACTTTGAAATGCGTCATCGAAAATGGTTATACTTATAGTTCGCAAACGAGTTATTTTAGTGTGAAATTGAAGTTTTTAAAACTTTAAGCTAATATTTAAAGTTCACCACTGATCTATTTCCAAGGGATTCATAAAAATCGGCTTACAGATCTAATCTTAAAATAAGGGTAACCCTTAAATACATATCTATGTCGTTTATTTTTTTTTTCTGCATACAAAGTAATTTATAATGCAATAAATTTAAATATTGATTGTAAAAATCAAACAAAGCAACATCAGCATCATCATCATTATTACTCGTATTATTTAAAAGCATTACTTTTGTTATTTCCAAAATGATAAAATATACATAAATGTTGTAGGGAAAAATCGAAACGAATGAAATGTTATAAAATTTGTAACATTTACAATGCAATTGCATACGTTTATTATACCCTTCACCACCATAGGTGGACCCACCTTTTAGTATACCAATAGACTTAGAATAACTTTGTGAGTCGATTTAGCGATGTCCGTCCGTCTGGCTGGCTGGACGGCTGTCTGGCTGGCTGGACCCCCATGTAAACCTTGTAATCAAACTACAGGTCGCAATTCTAAAGATAATTTGATGAAATTTGGCACAGATAATTTTTTTGATAATGGGACCATGGCTATTGAAATTGGTCAAAATCGGTCCATTATTTATGGTACCTCCCATAGGTCCCACTTCCCGGAATTGATATATTGGCCACAAATATCAATATTTTTTCATGAAATTTAAATCATAGCTCCCATACAAACTTTTCTTTAAAAACGCACTAAATGAGACAAAAATCACTAAAAAGCTCGTAAATCTAAAGATAATGGGAATTTTTTACATACATAATTTTTGTAACAACTGTAATCAGTTTGCCAAATTTCGAGATAATCGGTCCACATTTGACCCTAGCTCTCATATAAGTCCAAATGTCGGAAGCGGCTTAAATATAAAAGTTTTGGTCGGCTTGACCGACTATAGCGCTTTCTTACTTGTTTTATTATAAATTTAAAGAAATTTATTGCAATTAAAATTTAGATTTAATATATCGTCTATATTCATTACCGACTATGAACCAAATATGATATTTTTAAGGAGACTGTTTAATATCCAAGCTAATTAAATAGAAGTCAATATTTTGTCTACAGTTTATTAAAGCCAATGTTCTAAAATAGATTATTTCTTCTTTTCGATTTTTATTGAACGTGATGTAACTATTATAAAAAAGAACAGTTTTCCAAACTGAAAAGTGATTTTGAAAAATTTGGTTCATAGACGATATTGAATACAGGTTCTCGATATGTATAACTTCTTCAACGGCATATTATGACACTAGTTCTAAAAGTTTAAATTTAAGCCAAATCGGATAACGTTCTACGGGCGCGCATCGGGTCAAGGGTTTAAAAGCCCATTTGTATAGTGAAAAATGGGTTATATTTTTATTTTTAAAAAACTTCAACCAAAAACAAACAATTTTTACAAGAAAAAATAATGGAATATTAAAGAAAACTAACACAGTTTTATTTCAAATAGTCACAAATAAAAATCCATGAAGTAATTTCGGAGTAATTCCATTTTTTCCCCTGAAAATTCATCTCCTTGAAAACGCGCCTAAGGATATCCACCAAAAATTTTATGTTGTAAACAAAGAACTTTCAAAGTTGGACATAATTTATATTTATATATATTCTTAAACGAGCAATAATTGTATGTATTTATATATATATATATATATATATATATATATATATATATATATATATATATATATATATATATATATATATATATATATATATATATATATATATATATATATATATATATATATATATATATAGAACGACTATCTCGAAAACGGCTTTAACGATTTTGATAAAATTTGGATAGTGGGTATCATTTTTGATGTATAGGTCGAAGAAGAAGGGACTTTTGGAACCTTTGCCTCTAAGAGGGTAAAAACGGGTAAAAAGGGGAAAAATCGAAAACGCTATATCTCCTTAAGTAATAGGTATAGAAACAAAATTTAAATTACGTTTTAAACAGCTATAAAAATAAACGGACAGGTGTTTGGTACTTTTTTGAAACTATGTCCGATAAGGGGTAAAAAAGGGTGAAAATAGTTTTTTTGGTACCTATTTAACCCACTCTTATATTTTAAACTAAGGAATATAGAAAGAAATTTTGTACTGCAATCAATAGATGTGAAAGAAATATTGAACACGTATTTGGTACTTTTTTGATTTTGTGGCCAAAATGTGTAAAAAATGGATAAACTGATGACTTAACATCTACAAAAGTAATATGAATAGGAAAATTATGTTAACTGCTTTCTAATAAAATGTATCGAATTCAATTGGTACCAAAGAAGTACTAATTATGCATATGGAACTTTTTGAAATTAGGGGATAAAAAGGGGAAAAAATTAGTAATGTTATATCTTTTAAACAAATGAATGTTTGTCTGTATGTATGTTCTTTATAGAATAGTAAACTGTGAATTTGATCATATTATGCTCTTTAGCAAAGACGTTGCGGATAAGTCGGTGGAGGTTTTTAAGTTGGTAAACCGAATTTCCGACAGGTGGCGCCACTGAAAATTACTAAAAATTAATTAAATCGTAAACTGTACATTTGATCATACTATGATCTTTTGCAAAGTTGTAGCGCATGAGCCGGCGAATGCTTTTTAATTGGTGTGAATAATTTCCGACAGGTGGCGCTACTGAAAATTACTCAAAGTCAATTTAATCGCAAGCTGTACATATAATCATGCTATAATCTTTAGCAATGTTGTTGCACATGAGCCGACGAAGGTTTCTTAGTTGGTATGAAGAAATTTCATGCTATAATCTTTAGCAAAGTAGTTGCAGATAAGCCGACTAAGGTTTATTAATTGGAATGACCAAAGTCCAACAGGAGGCGCCACTGAAAATTACTCAAAATGAATTAAATCGTAAATTGTGCATTTGATCATGTTATAATCATTAGAAAAGTTGTTACGCATAAGCAGACGAATTTTTCTTAGTTGGTATGAACAACTTCAGGTGGCGCCACTGAAAATTACTTAAAATTAAATAAATCGTAAACTGTGCATTTGATCATGCTATAATATTTAGCAAAGTTGTTGCGCATAAGTCGACGGAGGTTTCTGTTGGTATGACCAACTTCCAAAATTTTTCAAAATTAGTTAATCTGTTAACTATGCAAACTATGTGTTGATCGGAAAAAATAAATAAATTAATTCGAAATTAACTGAATATTTGCACAAAATGCTTATCATAAAGCTCCGAGCAAGGCTCGGTCAACCAGGTACTTTATCATTAAATGACACGAATTTACTTTTTTTTTCTCATGTTGAAAAATGGTACATTTTTGTTAGGTCGGTTTCAAAAATCATTTTTAAATATTTCGAAAATTTTGTTCAACAAATATTACAAATTTGAAATT
The DNA here is from genome assembly GCA_933228675.1 of Stomorhina lunata. Lineage (NCBI taxonomy): Eukaryota > Metazoa > Arthropoda > Insecta > Diptera > Rhiniidae > Stomorhina > Stomorhina lunata. Next base: position 110,782,984 of record OW121740.1, on the reverse strand, counting down.
TACTTACCCCTGTGTTTAAACAGACAAAGGAGAGAATAAAACTCAAAAAATTTAGGTCCACATCTTAAACAGTTTTTGCCGTAACTGCGACTTAAAATTGAAGAATTTCGCAAAAATTAAAAATTTTCGGGCCAAATTCGAGTAGATGCTCGGTGAATTTTATTAGTATTAAATTTTAACAAAAAAAAAAACTCATTTATATTATCGCTTAGTTTATGGAAAACCTATGCTAAAAGGTTTTTTTATATTGGAAGAAACTAACCCTTTCTTCCCTGGAGTCAAATGTCAAAATATGGATTTAGTTAAAATTTTCATTGCGAGATTACGAAATATCAAGTAATAATTAGCCAATTTTAATAACAACAAGTAAGATTGTTATATTCGGCTGTGCCGAATCTTATATACCCACCATTAAGTTGTGTTAAATTTAAAAATATATCTCATATATCTACGAGGGTGCAGCAAATTCACCACTTGGACCAAATTCAAAAAAAATTGTTACGTTAGTTGATATTGTTAGTAAAATATTTATAATTCAACACTTAAAAGTATGTAAGTGATTTCCCTAGTATTTACATTGAACAAAATTCGTTACAGTTACCGGATATGGTTTTACATTAAAAAGTTGTTAAATACTTTTCGTTTATCTTAATATTTAGTTAGAATAAAGAGGTTAATAGTTATACGACAGGTCCATATATTTAGTCAGGAGTTTCTATTGCATCCGCCGTATATAAAGCTTGTACCTCCGAATCTTTTTGATTGTAGATATAAAAATGTTATATATATGTAAGAATTATATCCAAATGTTGACCGATTGTAACAAAATTTAACACACTGTCTGGTATTTATATAAAGCTTATTCTTGCAAAATTCAGTGGCCATATCTATCATAGATTCTAATTTTATAGCTTTTAACTGGACTTTTGCTACATTTTTTTTTTGGTTTCCGGGAGTGTTTTTTATATGAAAGCTATAGTCAAATATATACCGATTCCTATAAAAGTTGATATGCTGACCAATAGTTGCATAAAACTTTTCAATTCTAAATTTAGTCGTCATAGCTATTACAATTGTATTCAATTTATCAGCATTCATGTGTTTCCCGAGGCGGGGTTAATGGGAGCTCTGACTAAATGTAAACCGATTTCGCCCATTTTCAGTACACAATTTTTGTTATATATCAAAAATACATTTGTAATATTTTGTCTTTCTAGCTTTTGTAGTTAAGGAGCTGTCGCGCTTTTATCTGACGGACGGATGGACATAAACCTCTTTTCTTTTTGTGTTTCTGTAAGTTTTTTTTATATTAGAGCCATGTTTAAATGGTGACCGATTGTAATAAAATTTTGCACACTGGCTGGCATGCATATAAGACTTTTGTAAAATTTTGTTGCTGTAGCCCTTTTAGTTAAGGCGCTATCGCGCTTTTATCTAATGGACAGACGGACATAAATCCCCTTTTCTTTTTGTATTTTTGTGTTTCCGTAAGTTTTTTATATGGGAGCTATGGTCAAATGGTGATCGATTGTTTCAAAATTTTGCACATTGGCTGGCATTCACATAAGACTTCCTTGTGATATTACAGTTTATCATTTATTGGCAGTTAAGTGAATTTCAGGTGGAATTTAGGCTGTTTCCATAAGTGTTTTGTATGGGAGCTATGGCTAAATATGAACCGATTGTAATGACTACTGCTTATGTGAGACTTCTGTCTACTAAATTTTATTATCATAGCTATTATAACTTGTCACTAATTAGCAAATACGCCATTAGCCTAGGCGAGGTTATACGGAAGCTATGGTCAAATGTGAACCGATTTTACACAATTTCAATAACAAAATTGTCCCAGAAATAAAGAATGTCTTTGCCAAATTTCAGTGACCTAGCTCCTTCCGTATAGACGTTATCGTGATTTTAACATACAGGCAGACTTACAGACAGACGGACATCGCTCAATCGTCTTAGAATTTCATATGGATTCAGAATATATATAATTTTTATTTTTTGAGCCAATATTAAGGAAATTTCAAACAGAATGACAATCTCAATATACCCCCATTTTTTTTTTTTTTTTTTTGATAATGGGTATGAAAAGGGTACGTTATATATAAAGCTGTCATAATTTATAATTTAATATCTTTTGTGGCCTTTGTGGCGTTAAAGCGGTTTCCGAAAGTGTTTTTTTTTACCCTTCACTACCATATGTGGAAAGGATGTTATAAGTTTGTGCTGATGTATGTAACTCATAGAAATAGACCATTAGACTTACAATCACTTTCTAAGTCGATTTAGTGATGTCAGTCCATCCGTCCGTCTGGCTGGGCTGCTGGCTGGCTGGCAAAATACAGGTCGCAATTCTAAAGGAATTTGGCACAGATCATTTTTTTGATGGTGGGACCATGACTATTGAAATTCATTAAAATTGTTCCATTATTTATGGCACCTCACATAGGTCCCATTTCCCGGAATTAATATTTTAGACTCAAATATCAATAATTAATGAAATTTTAAACAAATGCTGCTTATGTTAACCAAAATCACTGTGCCAAATTTCGTTAAAATCGGTCCACATGTGACCATAGCTCCCATACAAATTCTTCTACCAAAAGGCACTAAATGAGACAAATAACACTAAAACGCTCATAAATCTGAAAATAATGATTATTTTAATTTCATTTTTTGCATAAATAATTTTCATAAGATTTGTAATCAATTTGCCAAGTTTCAAGATAATCGTTATACATTTGACCCTAGCCCCCATATAAGTCCAAATGACGAAAACAGCTTAAATATATAAGTTTTGAGAAAATGTTTGTATGATGGCAAAATTTAGCAAATATTTGTATTTATACACGAAACGGAACACCTTTGACTTTTGGTGAAGTGTATCGTATGGTCGGGCTTGACCGACTATAGCACTTTCTTACTTATTATATGAAAGATAAAGTCAAATATGGAACGATTCCCATAAAATTTGAAATACTGATCAATAGTTGCATAAAATTTCTCTGTTCAAAATTAAGTCGTCATAGCTATTACAATTGGATTTAATTTGTCATCACTAAATATGAACCGATTTCGTTAATTTTCAATACGCAGCTTTCTCAATATTTCTTTAATATAATAATTATATAATTATAAGCTATTATTTCAACTGATCTTTTGACCCACTTTGTGAAAATAGAATTTCACCAAATTTTGACCACACATAGAATTATTTATGTAGATTGTTATTATGCAATAAAAAATAATGGTGTACATGAGTATACACTATTGTTTTAATTACAAGTATATTTTAAGATTTAAAAAACACCTTAACTACCCACATTATGGTCCATTTACTCATGGGGTACAAAAAATGTCATATGACATGCCATTGATAAAACTTAAATTGCAAAGTCTGATCCAAAAGTTTTTTTATTTGGAGATCAAACCACTCTTAATGCTTAAATTTTGTTAAATATCTTAATAGTTTCTTAATACTATTATTTCTATTTAAATGAGCAAATTTGATGAAATTACTAAAATGTCTTAGGCATTTGTTATACAAACGTACATTAGGGTGACCCTTAGTTACAATACATATCTCGAAATGTTCACTCCCACCTAAACTGTTTAAACTAATACAAAAACAAGTAAGAAAGAGCTATAGTCGGTCAAGCCCGACCATTCGATACACTTCACGACTAAGGTCAAAGATGTTATTTTGCTAAATTTTGCCATCATACAAACATATTCTCAAAATGTATATATTTAATCTGTTTCCATCGTTTGGACTTATATGAGAGCTAGGGTCAAATGTGGACCGATTATTTCGAAATTTGCCAAATTGATTACAGTTATTACAAAAGTGATGTGTGCAAACAATGAACTTAAAATTCTCATTATCTTCGGATTAACGAGGGTTTTAGTGAATTTTGACTCATTTGGTGCATTTTGAGAAAAGAGTTTGAATGGGAGCTATGGTCAAATGAGGACAGATTTCAACAAAATTTGGTACAGTGATTAAGGTTTACATAAGCAGTATTTGATTTAAATTTCATGTAAAAATATTTTTGTGACCAATATATCAATTCCGGGAAGTGGGACTTATGGGAGGTACCATGCATAATGGCCGATTTTGACGAAGAGCCATGGTCCTATTATCAAAAAAATTATCTGTGCCGAATTTTATCAAATTATCTTTAGAATTGCAACCTGTAGTTTGATTGCAAGGTTTATATGGGGGTCCAGCCAGCCAGACGGACGGAAGGACGGACATCGACTCAGAAAGTGATTCTAAGCCTATTGGTATACTAAAAGATGGGTCTAAGACAAATATTTCTATGCGTTACATACATCAGCACAAACTTATAATACCTTTTCCACCTATGGTGGTGAAGGGTATAATTAACCTCGCCAGTAAAAATTTAAAACGTTTTAGATTTAAACTTATTTATCAAGTGAGATTTAATATTTTGCAAAAAAAAGTGCCACCCTAATGCACATATATATAATTTATTTCGAATGATTTGTTTAATTTATTATAAATTGCTAATTAAAAGAAAATACAAAAGAAAAATATGAAATCTAATTGTTTTTAGAAATCGTAAAAGTTAAACACATTAAATGAATTATAATTCCTAAATTATAAGATGATTTCATTTTTTTTCTTCTATTTTATGTATTTTTCATATTAAGAAATTAATTATTTGCTTTAAAATTGCGTATGTTTGTTAAAGCATCTGTCTATCCTTATAATTCTCTGGACATTATTTAAAGTCAGTTCTTTTGTTATTTATTTAAATAAATATTTAATTATAATCAAAACTTTTAGTGCGTTTATTTGACTTTTTAGATTATTGTTTTCTTTGAATGCTTTATAAATGTTTAATTATCGAGTAGAAAATTTAAATTCAATTAAAGAAAATTTTTACATTTTGTTTTCATTTTAATACAAAATGTTTATTTAAGTATTGAAGTTCAAAGGTTATATACTCGTGAATGTGTATAAAGATGGCATTTGCTTTATAAAATATATACAAATATTTCTCTTTAACTGATATATTCCGAAAAAAATTGATTTATACAGGGTGGGCAAATTTGGGGTAAGAAAGGAAATTCAAATGTCAAAACATGATATACAGGGTGGACAAATTTAAGGTAAGGAAGTAAACTTAAATGTCAAATGATGAAATGCCAAGAATTGAGCTGCCATCTTTTGACATATGTATATTTAGTAAAATTCTCCTATAAATTATTGTGAATATTAAACTAAATGAAATCAAGTAAGAAAGTGCTAAAGTCGGTCAAGCCCGACCATACGATACCCTTCACCAATATGGTCAAAGGTATTCGTTTTCGTATATAAATTTTGTCATCATACAAACATTTTCCCAAGACTTACATATACAATGCATATTATACATACACATATTAAAGTTTCTGTAATTTGTATTTATATGAGAGCAAGGGTCAAATGTGAACCGATTATCTCGAAATTTGGTAAATTAATTACAGCTTTTACAAAAATTACACTGCAAAAAATTAATTTTTTGTCTTTCCTTTTAATAAAACTATGCGGACTGTATGAATCTTGATGCGGTAAACTCAAATCCGTTTTCGATTTTTCTCCATGAGATCTGGATTTTTTTTATGGGCGTGGCAAGTTTTTCCCCTTAAATTAGTCAGGTACGGAGACCTGTTTTGTCCTAACTCGAGAACGACTCATCCGATTTTCAATATTAAAACACTTGAAGATGCATACAAAATTGCATTTATTTTAGTCTAACATAATTTTTCTGTATCTCTTATCGTTTTGGAGTTATTTAGAAATTAATACAGAAACAATTTTTTTTTTCGTGCGAAATTCATAAAATTTTTCAGGTTAAAAATGTAATTAAAAAAAAGATAGAGTAAAATTTTAACATTTAAACATTTTTCTAAGAGCTACATAATAAAATTCACATTTTTAAACCGATTTTTATGGTTTATATCTTATTTTATTCCTAAGATATGTAGCTCTTAGAAAAATGTTTAAATGTTAAAATTTTACTTTACCTTTTTTTAATTACAATTTTAACCTGAAAAATTTTACGAATTTCGCACGAAAAAAAATTGTTTCTCCATTAATTTCTAAATAACTCCAAAACGATAAGAGATACAGATAATTATATTAGACTAAAATAAATGCACTTTTGTTATTCAAGTGATTTAGTTTTGAAAATCGGATGAGTCGTTCTCGAGTTAGGACGAAATAGGTCTCCATACCTGACTAATTTAAGGGGAAAAATTTGCCACGCTCATAAAAAAAAATCCAGATCTGATGGAAAAAAACCGACAACGGACCTGAGTTTAGTGCATCAAAATCCATGTAGTCCACATAGTTTTATTAAAAGGTGGATTTGGCTGCAGAGCATTGTTATGTATGTGAAAAATAAACTAAAAGTTGTCATTATATTGAGATTTAAGAGCGTTTTAGTGATTTTTGTCTCATTTAGTACGTTTTAACAGAAGAGTTTGCATGGGAGCTATGGCCAAATGTAGAAAGATTTCAATAAAATATGGCACAGTGATTTAAGTTTATATAAGCAATATCTGTTTTAAATTTCATGAAAAACTATTAATATTAGTTTCCAAAATATCAATTCCGGGAAGTGGGGACTATGGGAGGTACCATTAATAACGGACCGGTTTCGACAATTTCCATAGCCATGGTTCGACTACCAAAAAAAAAATTATCTGCGCCAAATTTCATCAAATTATCTTTAGAATTGCAACCTGTAGTTTGATTACATGGTTTTAATTTGGGTCCAGCCAGCCAGCCGTCCAGCCAGACGGACGGACTGACTGACATCGCTTAATCGACACAGAAAGTGATTTTTGGTCAATTGGTATACTAAAAGGTAGATCTAAGACAAATATTTCATTGCGCTACATACATCAGCACAATGATGGTCCAAGGCGGTTCCCCAATGAGTCAACGAATTTGAACTTAAATTAGTAGAGGTCCAAGTAGTCGTTGGTTTTTAAACATATTTTGAATTTTTGTTATCTATATAAAACCAAATAAGTTTTATATAGAAGTGTTTCATCGTTGTAGGATCACTCCTTCTATTTTTTGCACCTCGATAAAGAAATGTCACTGAAATGATTTCTGGGCGTCTTTACGAGAAAGTATTTTTTTCCAGACAAATATGGCTCATTCTCATAGTCTTTAGCTATCAAGGCTTACTAGTGTCCATTAAGGACACATTCTGATGAGAAGGCCCAAACTAGATATGGCGACGCGTAACTTTTACAAATGCTGTGGTGAGGTATAGTACAACATCTTCTCTGTATGAAAAATAGTTCCAATTTCAAATTAAAATCATTAAATTTACCCGATATAAGCTAAATTTTACGTAAACATGCATGTGTTATAATCATCTGAATGTTCATATTATTTTGTATAATTATTTGTGCATATGTCAGTAGGTTTTCGTATGAATAATGTTGTATCTAATGGATTATAAACTAATCAACAACTGCTACAATTACAAAATACACCCAAACACAAGGATCAATTTTCTACCATGTACAAATGTTACATTTCTTAACTCTTGCATTAGATTGCTTTCAAACTGCAAAACAAATAAAGGACATACATACATAAGTACTTAAATATGCATATATTCACATTCAGGTTTAAACAAGTATATGAGAAAAACAAGTAAGGAAGTGCTATAGTCGGTCAAGCCCGACCATACGATACCCTTCACGACGAAAGTCAAAGGTGTTCTTTTTCCTGTATAAAGACAAATATTTACTAAATTTTTCCATCATACAAACATTTTCTCAAAACTTATATATTTAATCTGTTTCCTTATATGAGAGCTAGGGTCAAATGTGGACCGATTATTTCGAAATTTGGCAAATTGATTACAGTTTTTACAAAAAATATGTATGCCAAAAATAGACTCAAAATTTTAATTATCTTCAGCTTTAGTGTTTTGGAGATTTTTGTGTCGTTTAGTGCGTTTTGACAGAAGATTTTATATGGGAGCAATGGTCAAATGTGTACCGATTTTAGCGAAATTTGTTAAAGTGATTTTGGTTTACATAAGCGGTATTTGTTTTAAATTTCATGAAAAAATATTGATATTTGTGGCCAAAATATCAATTTCGGGAAGTGAGACCTATGGGAGGTACCCTAAATAATGGACCGATTTTGACGAATTTCAATAGCCATAGTCTTACTATCAAAAAAATTATCTGTGTCATATTTCATCAAATTATCTTTAGAATTGCGATCTGTACTTTGATTAGATGTTTTATATGGGAGTCTATCCAGCCAGACGGATGGACGGACGGACTTACATCGCTAAATCGAGTCAGAAAGTGATTCTAAGTCTATTGGTATACTAAAAGGTGGGTCTAAGACAAATATTTCTCTGCGTTACATACATCAGCACAAACTTATAATACTCTTTCCATCTATGCACAGTGGGAGAATACGGTCAAAACTCAATAACTTGGTCATTTCTTAACTCTTGTTCTGGAAATTTTTAGTGTATATAAATAATATACTTGTAGTTAAACTGAAATAGTTTAAGAATATATAAAGTCTGTGGTCACATAAAACTGGACTAATATATATGCTGAAAAAATCTTTGCTGGCTATTGTAAAAATTATTTACTTTAATAGGATAATATATGAAAAGAATACCTATCCTACGATACATGACTTCACAAAATCGGACATGTTATTTCAGATATATTGGGTTCATACTATGAGCTTGAAACCAGATTTTGTATGCTTCTAACAAACCTACAGAAAAACTCTAAATATTGAATATTTGTATAAAAAAGTTTACGAGTTCTTTAACAATCTAAAATTTTGCAGATTTTACAATTTTTATTGTGTCCACAATTATGTGACCACTACCTATATACTAAAATATATTATACGAAGGTCAATCAAAACTAAAAATTTTGCCGTTTTTTTTATTTATATATAAATTTTGCATAGAAAAGGAAACTAAAGAAAATGGCATAAAAATATTACATTACGCCTATATTTCACTTCAGCGTTTTTTCGCGATAAATTGTAACAAATTTTGAAAAATTCGCGGTCTATCAAACTTTGTATTTATTTATTTTTTTTAATTTTGTTGGCGGTTGTTTTAACTGCTAGAATTCTAGATGAAGCATAGGTCAAAAAATAGTGAAATTAGCGCGGTTAATTTGTAAAAGGTATCTACTTTTTAATCCAAAAAAGAATAAGTTAAAATTTTGCACGTATTTCAAAATTAAGCGAATTTTATATATGGGTTCATATGGCCAAGGCTGTGGGCTGGAACGTCACCAGTTTGCGCAATTTTCGACGTATATTTGATGAACAAAGTAAAAAAGTAGCGATAACTTTTGTTCACTCAAAATATATTCTCAGGCTGTAACTTTGGCGCAAAAAAATGTGCTTCTATTTCTTGCAAATTAAAAGTTACAGCCATTTGAAGTTAACTGGAACGTCACACTAAAAGAGAAGTGGTCTAAGAGCTTGTACAACATTTTCCAAAATTTCGTAATGTTTTCAAAAACCTGGACACGTTTCTCTCTAACATATCGTAGATGAAAGATCAAAGAATACTCTACGCACAAAAAATTTATAAAAAATTGCATTTATAGTTGTTTTGGATGCAAAAACGCAAGACTGGAACGTCACAAAAAAAAAGACTGGAACAACTTAGGAGCCATGCAAAAACGACCAATGTGAATAAATAAAACACTAAAATTTACTTAAAAAATTTTATTTGTTTATTTTTTATTGGATAAAAAAAACAACATCACTTCATGTTTGATTATACTATTCAGTAGGTACGTAAATTCTTTCAAAAACAATATTAAGTGAAATTATTTTCTCATAAAGTTGTAAAGAAAAAATTAAATAAAATAAAATAGAAACCGATGCTCAAAAATTTTGATATATATTACTTCACAAATGTACTCTCTTTGTTTTGTGAGGCTTTGGACTGTAAACAAACAAATGACAATTACAAAAGCACTAGATAATAAGAAAAAAAAATTTCATTGAATTCCCCTTTTCCGCGGCCTTGGCCATATACACAAATAATTTTATTAAGAACATATAAACAAATATTCAAATTTTGAGGAATTATTATAGCATTAGTAGGCAATGCAGTATGGTAAAAATTTAGGATTATATGTTTTAGTAACTTGCCGACGAAAATTCTGAACTTATCCCTTGCAATGCACGTTGATTTTAAATGTCCTACACTGAGCAAATTATCAGATCCATTGGAGTAAGGCAAGGATGAATCCTTCACCTTTTATCCTCATCATGGACAACATAATGGGTAGGTTACTAAATGGTTCACACTGTATCCAATGGACAATACCCTCTAAACAATATGAGGACTTGGAATATGCCGATGAGGTATGTCTTCTAAGACAAAACTCAGGCCATCTTCAAGAGAATATTAATGCCATTACTGTTGAATCTCGGGCAGCTGGGCTGGAAATCAATATTTCTAAGACAAAGACTATGTCCGGAGGCTATGGCGCAAACCCGTCATTAATGTGGATAACACACATTATTGGGGATAAAGAGGTTATTGGATACCTTTAATTACCTTGGAAGTTTAGTATCTCCAAAAGGTGGCGCAGACATGTTAAATAGCGTATTAATAAGGCAAAATCTGTATTCGGCATTTTTCGAGCTATTTGGAAATCTCGACAAATATCAACAACAACTAAGTTACGAATATACAACTCGAATGTCAAGTTCATTCTATATTATGGCTTCGAAACATGGAAACGCACAAATGAAATCGATAAACTGCTGCAAACCTTTACAAACTAATGCTCAAGGCAAATCCTTAATATATGGTGACCGAATCGCATAGGAAATGAAGATCTATTTAATGCGACAAAAAAAGCCCTGCTTCCACAGAGGAATGTCAACGGAAATGGCGGTGGATATCCCACATTTCCAAATCCAAATACAAACATTGCTCGACAATCGCTTAGTTGGAATTCACAGGGAAGAGGCCGTCGTGTTGGTGCACCAGCTAGAACACACAGTGATATTTCTTCATATATCTAACTGCAAAAAATAGAAGTAGTGATTGTACAATTATGAAACTTGGCACACTTATTTAATTCTATATAGATAAGAAAAACTCAAAAAAACTTTGAAATCCGTCAACTCCTTCGGGTGGCTCCCGTGGACCTCCATTTTTTCACTTATTTTTCTTCTCAATGTACAACCCGAAATTTTTACTAAAATTTCGTGAAAATCGACACAACTCTATTACTTGACCCAAAAAAGAGCTCCACTAGACCCCCATTAGACCCCCATTTTTTTACTTATTTTTATTCTCAATGTATAAAACTCTGTTTTCAATAGAATTTGATCAAATTTAATACAGTTATATTTTTTGATCCAAAATGAGCTCTAAAAGTTTTAGTTGAAATCCGTCTACTCCTTGCGATACCTCCCTTGGACACCCATTTTTTCTCCTATTTTCCTTCTCAATGTGTAATCCGCTGTTTTCAATATAATTTGATCAAATTTAGCACACTTCAATTTTTATGATCCAAAAAAGAGCCCTACTAATTTTGGTTCAAATCCGATGACTTCTTGGGGTACTTCCCTTGGAACCGCATTTTATCACATATTTTCCTTTTCAATGTATAAACCGCAATGTTCAACAGAATTTGATAAAATTTAGCACACTTCTATTTTTATGATCCTTAAAAGAGCTCTACTAATTTTGGTTGAAATCCATGGACTCCTTGGGGTACCTCCCTTGGAACCTCATTTTTTCACTTATTTTCCCTTTCAATGTATTACCCGCAATATTCAATAGAATTTGATAAAATTCGGCATACTTTTATTTTCTGATCCAAGAAAGCGCTCTACTAATTTTGGTTGAAATCCGTGGACTCCTTGGGGTACCTCCTTTGGATCCCCATTTTTTACTTATTTTCCTTTTCAATGTATAAACCGCATTGTTCAACATATATTTAAATTCGGCATGCTTTAATTTTCTGATCCAAGAAAGAGCTCTTCTTATTTTGGTTGAAATCCATCGACTTCTTGGGGTACCTGCCTTGGACCCCTATTTTTTCATGTATTTTTATTCTCAATAAATAAGGCGAAATTCTCAACAAAATTTAGTGAAAATCATCACATGCCTATTAGTTGATCCAAGAACTCTACTAATTTTTATTTAAATCCGTAGAAAATGTAATTTAAACTAATGTAAGGATTAATAACAATTTGAGTAAAAATTTAAGCCTGAAGGTATGCAATGCTTTTTTTATAAGCAATATTCCTTACTTTTTTTTTTACTAAATTTTAATTTTTTCAAAAGATTGACAAAAGTTGCTGAATTTTTTTTAGCTAATTCGAAAGGAAAGCCTTTTGAATTTCACTTCACTAACTGACTTTTTCTCCAACGAAAACGGCCAATGCTTTTATAGGATAATTTTGATGCGCTCATATCTCCCAAACTACGTATGCAATAAACTTTTTTTTTCTTTGAAACAACAGCAAGATCTCAGACTAAAATAAAATTGATATCTACATTTTTCCAGTTAAAATATCTTTGATACATAAGTTTTTAAATTTCAATAATTTTACAATCAATTTTTGTTTCACAATATTCAGCTGACTTCAACCGATTTTTTCTATAAATTAAATTATTCGATTTTTGAAAAGTGGAACGTGAAGAAGATCAATTAATGCGGAGTTGCCAGAAGCCAACAATTGATAGAATGATGTATACCTAACATCACGCAATAGATTCCGACATAAAAGGATGGTTGAGGCCCTATGCTTCACTGGGATTCAAGGGTAGCAGAGAAGAATAAATTTTCTTATGAAAAAAATATATTACGGGCATAAAGTTCCTAAATAATCAAAGAAAGTTTATAAAACTTTATTTATTTCTATTAATTAAATGTTTATTTTTTTACGATACATCACAAAAGATTTATTAAAAACAAATAAAGTCTTCTTTCATCAATTCAACTCTTAAAGATAAGTAATAAGCGTTAATATTTTGAGTGATAAACAACAGCTTTATCATTAATTTTCTATTAATTTGTTATAGTTTTTCTTGCTTTCATCTTAAGTGTTATTTAATCCAGAGCCAATAAACGGAGTCCTATTAGCTTGTCTTCATTCATATTCATTATAAGATGGCCATGAAAAACATTTAATCGTTTATGGGAATCCAATGAAATCAACTTGAAAAGAAAGAAAAGTTTTTTTTTCCAACTCATCAAATCGTCATCAAACTAATTTCGGTTTTTAGCTTTTAGTCCTTAATGTCTAAGGGAAACCAGGAAGAATGACAAAAAAACATTCTATGATATTGTATTTCTATAACTTTGGCACATTTTCATTATTATGACAAATTCGTCCATCATCATCATAATCGTTTTCATTGTTATTATCATCATTATGATAATCATACTAAACTTTTCGGAAAGCGAAAAGTTCTGTCCTTACGTTTCTTTTTTTCTTTTCATTATTTAACTTTTGCATCAACGATTAATATCAATTAATGGCTAAATACTAATCGACATGTGTCAGTGATGACTGTTTGTTTTTCTATTTTCTTTTTCTGGTATTTGTTTTGAAAAAGTATATAAAAAAAGTACTAAATACTGGATATGCTTAAGTTTTGTGGTGAGTGTGTGTGTGAATGCTTCATAAGAAATATGAATTTTCTTTCAAATTACGGTTAATCCTCACTAATTTCCTTACAGTGGGTGAAGAAACTTAGTAAAGATATTTTTCCTATAAATAGTAAAATTTTGAAAAATTTCCTATAAACAGTAAATTTTTTTAAAATTTCCTATAAATAGTAAGTTTTTGAAAAATTTCCTAAAAATAGTAAATTTTTAAAAAATTTCCTTTAAAAAATAAATTTTTGAAAAATTTCCTTTAAAATGTAAATTTTCTTAAATATCCTATAAATAGTAAATTTCTGAAAAATTTCCTATAAATAGTATATTTTCAAAAACTTTCCTATAAATAGTAAATTTTTGAAAAATTTCCTATAAATAGTAAATTTTTGAAAAACTTCCTATAAATAGTAAATTTTTGAAAAACTTCCTATAAGTAGTAAATTTTTGAAAATTTCCTATAAATAGTAATTTTTTTAAAAATTTTCTATAAATGGTAAATTTTTAAAAAATTGTTGTATAAAAAGTAAATTTTTGAAAACATTTTTTTCTGAATAGTAAATTTTTGAAAAATTTCCTATAAAAATAATAAATTTTTATAAAATTTCCTTTAAAAATAGTAAATTTTTGAAAAATTTTCTATAAAAATAGTAAATTTTTAAAAAATTTCCTATAAAAATAGTAAATTTTTGAAAATTTCCTATCAAAATAGGAAATTTTTGAAAAACTTCCTATAAAAATAGTAAATTTTTGAACAATTTCCTATAAAAAAAGTAAATTTTGGAAAAATTTCCTATAAAAATAGTAAATTTTTGAAAAATTTCTTAAAAAAAAATAGAAATTTTTTAAAAATTGTAAATATTTGAAAAATTTCCTATAAGAATAGTAAATTTTTCCTATAAAAATAGTAAATTTTTAAAAAAATTCCTATAAAAATAGTAAATTTTTGAAAAATTTCCTTTAAAAATAGTAAATTTTTGAAAAATTTCCTATAAAAATAGTAAATTTTTGAAAAATTTCCTCAAAAAATAGTAAATTTTTGAAAAATTTCCTATAAAAATAAATTTTTTAAAAATTTTCTATAAAAATAGTAAATTTTTGAAAAATTTCCTATAAAAATAGTAAATTTTTAAAAAATTTCTTATAAAAATAGTAAATTTTTGAAAAATTTCCTATAAAAATAGTAAATTTTTGAAAAATTTCCTATAAAAATAGTAAATTTTTGAAAAATTTCCTAAAAAAATAGTAAATTTTTGAAAAATTTCCTATAAAAATAGTAAAATTTTGAAAAATTTCCTATAAAAATAGTAAATTTTTGAAAAATTTCCTATAAAAATAGTAAATTTTTAAAAAAATTGCCTCTAAAAATAGTAATTTTTTGAAAAATTTCCTATAAATAGTAACTTTTTAAAAAATTTGCTGCAAATAAATAAATATTAAATTTTTAAAATTTTTCTAAAAAATAGTAAATCTTTGAAAAATTTCCTTTAAATAGTAAATTTTTGAAAAATTTCCTTTTAATAGTAAATTTTTGAAAAATTTCCTTTTATTAGTAAATTATTGAAAAAATTCCTATAGATAGCAAATTTTTGAAAAATTTCCTATAAAGATCCGGCCATGAGAGAATACTTTTTTTGTCCACTGTTCTTCAGAAATAATTATCGGCACCTCAAGACAAAAATATGCTTTTGCAATATGAAAGTCCTTGCTTAAGAATTGCTCAGTTATCCTTTTATTTTATTTCATTCATTCGTTTTCTCATATTTGATTGCTTAATCATTTTCATTTGAAAATATATATTTTTTGTTTTCTTCTCGAACTTTGTTGTTCTCTTGTTGATTAATGCTGTCATTGTTGGTTTGTGTTGTAGTTGTAGTAGATTCGTCATTTTGTGTCTGTTTGTGTGTTTGTTTTTCTTTGTAACAAAATGATTAAATATAATTTTATGCTAAAGTTTTCTTACCACATTTTGCTTACAAATTGGAGCAAGCGAGAAAGAGATAGAGAGAGTGAGTATGAGTGAGACAAGTGTTAAAAAGATTTATGAATAGTTATGGCCAGGATTAAAAGTGGTGGTATTAAGTGAAATAATTAATTATAAGCAAATGATGGACATTAATTTTTCAAAGGATTAGTTTTACTTTTCTCTGGGAATTAAATGTATGTGTGTGTTTATGATATACAAAACAAATGTTCTTTGGAATAAAAGGACATTCATATAAATAAATTGTTTAAGCAGAAGTGAATATGACCGTAAAGGTTTTGTTTTAAAACCTTAAACAAAATAAGTTTTGGAGAGTATTAAGTTTGAAAAGCTTAAATGTTGCTAAAATTTAAAGGCTTAAATGTAAGTTAATTGAAAATTTATGTTAAATTCCTTTTCAGAAAATGTAAGGCATTTGAATAAAATGTTAAATTTGTAATAAAATTGATGACCAACAAACAAAAACAAAGACAATAAATATATTACACAAATAGTTTGAACAAAAGACTTACTTCACATAAGATGGATGAGTGTTTAATTATTTTCAACATAAATCTAAATGGGATTTCATTTATTACAATTCAACATTTTTGGATGATGATTAAATACAAAAAAAGAATTCAATTTCTAATGTGACTTATGAAACTTAATTTTGAAATTTAAATACACATCCAGAAATTGTTTCTTACCTAAATTCCCTTATTTATTACTAAGTATGTAATAAACTTTGAATAAGTTAATAATTTTTCTGCACACAACATCTTGGCCTTAATTTAAAGATTAAAAAAATAATTTCGTTTTCATATTCTTAACAAATATAAAGTAAAACATTAAAAATGTTTTAGTTTTGTGATTCTAATACTTTTTATATTAAAAATATTTTAATATACATTTTTGTCTAAGCCTAAAATAATATTATTTTTTTAATATTTATTTTTATTTCTATTTTAATAACAAAACTCTTAAAAAAATCACAATTTAGCTTTTTATTACATTTTTAAAAGGGGGCTTTAGCAAACATGCAAACATTTTGAAATAAACCAAAATACCTTGCATACGTTAAGGCTGATGTTATAAAAATAAAATGCTGCCTAAGTTTGTTTTAAAAACTACTTTTAATGTTTAAAAATATTTACATATTCGTTTTTTAAATACCACATGAAAAAGTATTTAGGCATTGAGAAATATTTTTAAGGAATTTTGTTATTTTTTTTTATTTGTTAATATAAAATATAAAAAAATCTAAATAATTTTTATAGGACTAGTTTTTTTTACACAAAGTAATACTAATAACATTTTAAGCTGTTAACTAAAATATTTGCTACTAATTAAAAGTAAAAGCCTAATTCTTATTATTAAAAATCAAAATGACATAAATTAAAATCATTCATTAACTATTTCACTTTTTCTTTGTTAAGGCAATAACTTAAAGAATCTGCGGTAATTAAATGTTACAAATTATTGTTAATTATTACACAAATACTCATTAGCATAAAACTGAAAAAAAAAACTATTCAAATACTGCATTTCTTTTCTTATGGCTTTTTCTTTCTCTTAGTTGCTTCATTAAGAATGCTAACTTACACCTGTGACTTGTTTAACAGACAAATGAAACTATTTATAGGAATTTTTTTCAAAGATTTACTATTTGTAAGAAATTTTTTGAAAATTTACTATTTATAGGAAATTTTTCAAAAATTTACTATTTAAAGGAAATTTTTCAAAAATTTACTATTTAAAGGAAATTTTTCAAAAATTTACTATTTATAGGAAATTTTTCGAAAATTTACTATTTATAGGAATTTTTTTGAAAATTTACTTTTTGTAGGAAATTTTTCGAAAATTTACTATTTATAGGAAATTATTCTAAAATCTGCTATTTATAGGAAATTTTTCGAAAATTTACTATTTATAGGAAATTTTTCGAAAATTTACTATTTATAGGAAATTTTTTGAAAATTTACTATTTATAGGAAATTTTTCGAAAATTTACTATTTATAGGAAATTTTTCGAAAATCTGCTATTTATAGGAAATTTTTCGAAAATTTACTATTTATAGGAAATTTTTCGAAAATTTACTATTTATAGGAATTTTTTCGAAAATTCACTATTTATAGGAAAATTTTCGAAAATTTACTATTTATAGGAAATTTTTCGAAAATTTACTATTTATAGGAAATTTTTTGAAAATTTACTATTTATAGGAAATTTTTCGAAAATTTACTATTTATAGGAAATTTTTCGAAAATTCACTATTTATAGGAAATTTTTTTGAAAATTTACTATTTATAGGAAATTTTTCGAAAATTCACTATTTACAGGAAAATTTTCAAAAATTTACTATTTGTTGGAAATTTTTTAAAAATTCATTATTTATAGAAAATTTTTCGAAAATTTACTATTCACAGGAAATTTTTTAAAAATTTACTATTTGTTAAAAAATTTACTATTTAAAGGAAATTTTTTTTAAAATTTACTAATTATAGGAAATTTTTTAAAATTTTACTATTTATAGGAAATTTTTTTCAAAATTTATTATTTAAAGCAATTTTTTCAAAAATTTACTATTTATAGGAAATTTTTCGAAAATTTACTATTTATAGGAAATTTTTCAAAAATCTACTATTTATAGGAAATTTTTCAAAAATTTACTGTTTATAGAAAATTTTTCAAAAATTTACTATTTATAGGAAATTTTTCAAAAATTTACTATTTATAGGAAATTTTTCAAAAATTTATTATTTAAAGGAAATTTTTTTGAAAATTTACTATTTATAGGAAATTTTTCGAAAATTCAAAGGAATTTTTTAAAAATTTACTATTTTTATAGGAAATTTTTCAAAAATTTACTATTTGTAGGAAATTTTTTGAAAATTTACTATTTATAGAAAATTTTTCGAAAATTTACTATTCACAGGAAATTTTTTAAAAATTTACTATTTATAGGAAATTTGTTTAAAAATTTACTATTTAAAGGAAATTTTTTTAAAAATTTACTAATTATAGGAAATTTTTCGAAAATTTACTATTTAAAGGAAATTTTTAAAAATTTACTATTTATAGGAAATTTTTCAAAAATTTACTATTTGTAGGAAATTTTTTGAAAAGTTATTATTTATAGAAAATTTTTGAAAATTTACTATTCACAGGAAATTTTTTAAAAATTTACTATTTGTTAAAAAATTTACTATTTAAAGGAAATTTTTTTCAAAATTTACTATTTAAAGGAATTTTTTAAAAAATTTACTATTTATAGGAAATTTTTTTCAAAATTTACTATTTAAAGGAATTTTTTAAAAAATTTACTATTAATAGGAAATTTTTCGAAAATTTACTATTTATAGGAAATTTTTCAAAAATTTACTATTTATAGGAAATTTTTCAAAAATTTACTATTTATAGGAAATTTTTCGAAAATTTACTATTTATAGGAAATTTTTCAAAAATTTACTATTTATAGGAAATTTTTCAAAAATTTACTATTTATAGGAAATTTTTCAAAAATTTACTATTTATAGGAAATTTTTCAAAAATTTACTATTTAAAGGAAATTTTTTTGAAAATTTACTATTTATAGGAAATTTTTTGAAAATATCCTATTTATAGAAATTTATTAAAAAATTTACTATTTATAGGAAATTTTTCAAAAAATTTAATATTTTAAGAAAATTTTTAATAAATTGAGTATAAAAAGAACATTTTTCAAAAATTTACTAATAAAAGAAATTTTGTTTTAAATTTTCTAAAGACTGTTTTAATTTGCAAATTTTTTAAAAATTTCCTATTCAAAGGAAATTTTTTAAAAATTTACTATTTTTATAGGAAATTTTTCAAAAATTTACTATTTTTATAGGAAATTTTTCAAAAATTCACTATTTTTATAGGAAATTTTTCAAAAGTTTACTATTTTGATAGGAAATTTTTCAAAAATTTACTATTTTGATAGGAAATTTTTCGAAAATTTCCTATTGTTATAGGAAATTTTTCAAAAATTTACTATTTTTATCGGAAATTTTTCAAAAATTTACTATTTTTATAGGAAATTTTTCAAAAATTTTGTATTCTTATAGGAAATTTTTCAAAAATTTACTATTTTTATAGGAAATTTTTCAAAAATTTACTATTTTTAAAGGAAAGATTTGAAAAATTTGCTATTTTTTTAGGAAATTTTTGAAAAATTTATTATTTTTATAGGAAATTTTTGAATAATTTACTATTTTTGTAGGAAATTTTTCAAAAAGTTACTATTTTTGTAGGAAATTTTTCAAAAATTTACTATTTTTGTAGGAAATTTTTCAAAAATTTACTATTTAAAGGAAATTTTTTTGAAAATTTACTATTTATAGGAAATTTTTTGAAAATATCCTATTTATAGAAATTTATTAAAAAATTTACTATTTATAGGAAATTTTTCAAAAATTTCCTATTTATAGGAAATTTTTCAAAAAATTTAATATTTTAAGAAAATTTTTAATAAATTGAGTATAAAAAGAACATTTTTCAAAAATTTACTAATAAAAGAAATTTTGTTTTAAATTTTCTAAAGACTGTTTTAATTTGCAAATTTTTCAAAAATTTCCTATTCAAAGGAAATTTTTTAAAAATTTACTATTTTTATAGGAAATTTTTCAAAAATTTACTATTTTTATAGGAAATTTTTCAAAAATTCACTATTTTCATAGGAAAATTTTCAAAAGTTTACTATTTTGATAGGAAATTTTTCAAAAATTTACTATTTTGATAGGAAATTTTTCGAAAATTTCCTATTGTTATAGGAAATTTTTCAAAAATTTACTATTTTTATCGGAAGTTTTTCAAAAATTTACTATTTTTATCGGAAGTTTTTCAAAAATTTACTATTTTTATAGGAAATTTTTCAAAAATTTTGTATTCTTATAGGAAGTTTTTAAAAATTTACTATTTTTATAGGAAATTTTTCAAAAATTTACTATTTTTAAAGGAAAATTTTGAAAAATTTGCTATTTTTATAGGAAATTTTTGAAAAGTTTACTATTTTTATAGGAAATTTTTGAAAAATTTACTATTTTTATAGGAAATTTTTGAAAAAATTTCTATTTTTGTAGGAAATTTTTCAAAAATTTACTATTTTTGTAGGAAATTTTTCAAAAATTTACTATTTTTATAGGATTTTTTTCAAAAATTTACTATTTTTATAGGAAATTTTTGAAAAATTTACTATTTTTATAGGAAATTTTTCAAAAATTTACTATTTTTAAAGGAAATTTTTCAAAAATTTACTATTTTTTAGGAAATTTTTGAATAATTTACCACTTTTATAGAAAATTTTTCAAAAATTTACTATTTTTATAGGATTTTTTTCAAAAATTTACTATTTTTATCGGAAATTTTTCAAAAATTTACTATTTTTATAGGAAATTTTTCAAAAATTTACTATTTTTAAAGGAAATTTTTCAAAAATTTACTATTTTTATAGGAAATTTTTCCAAAAATTTACTAATATATTGCAAATTTTTTCATAAACACAAATACATGATTTTGACAGTTTTACAATTTTGTCCATGGTTTAATGTTTTTCGGATTTACCCATATTGAAAATTTAAAACTGATTTGAAAAATAGAGCTGAACAGAAACTGAACCTCCTTCTAGAACTTAACCAAAAACTTGGGTAAAATACATGTCGATCGAAAACTCATATTTTTAACCAAATATTGTGTAGCATACATTACAGATCTTAAAAATATTTTGCACAAGAGTTTAATAAAATTTGATATCTAAACATATCCGTTTTTTTTTGTTAACACATTTAGTATTAATTAAATTCCTTTTCTATCAGTTTACTATTGAAGAATATGTTACAATGTAGTGAACATTATATAATATGTTTTTAGATTATCCTAAAAGTATGCTACATAAATGTTTCTGAAATATCTTACATTTCGATCGGTATCAATTGCGACATTTGGCGCCTGGATCTATAACTGAACCCAGAATCTAATCCAATTAATTAAATATAGAACTTAGAATTTTGTATCGCCATAACTATATCCAAGGATAGTTATGTCGGGAAGTTTTGTGTTGTCGGGCAAACCATGGCATTGATAAGTGATGCAGTTGATCTGTTTGAAGAATTAATAAATGTTTTGGAGAAAATTAGCTAATATTTACCAATATCTAAGAAATGAAAATAATCTGATGGGTCTAGATTCTAGACTCTATAAGGTTAAGAAAGTGAGTATTTTGATATTTTTCAAGATGCTACTGACTTGTAGCTTCCGAACTGTCTTCAACATTGCTACAGAATTCATTCTATGACTTGCACTAGCCCTTTATATTCGAGAGTTACTGAGTGATTGTCAAATAAATCAAATATTCAAAAAGTTCTCAGTGGCTCAAGTGTCTGAACATTTAACATGTTAAATGCAAATAAAGGCGAAAAGAATATGAATTCAACGCAAAAGTTGTAAGTAATTATTAAGTTGGTTAAAGGGGAGGGAAAATATAACGCGTTTTTATGTTTGTAAATTAACAAAAACTCAACCAAAAAAGAAAAAAAAAAAAACAACAAAATACCAACAAGTAGAAAATACTTACAAATAAAACAAAAACATAAAATGAAATAAACTTTAAGCACGTTATGCGTCGTCTGAGGTGGTTGGCATTTAAAGGCAAAATTAAAACTACTTTTTACAGGCATTGTGGCCAAATAGCTCATTTAAGGAATTTTCTGATACGATACGATTAAATTGTGAATGTTTCGTTTAAATTATGTAAGTATTTATTACGTTGGAGTGTGTAACTAACTATCAGATACTTTATGTATGTTTCTGTCATGGCTTTAACTTTAATTTGAACATGATAACGAACCGAGCGAACAGAAAACAGAAATGTTTCGTGTAAATTATCCTGATATTTCCAGTTATTCCTCTTTTATAGCCGCTTTTGTTGGCTGCTATTAGTGTTTAGTGTCAAAGATAATTAAGTGATAGGGTAAACCACTAATAAATTAAATAGAAATGAAAAAGTACAACTAATAAAGTCATTCAAAGTGAACAAGTAAATGATAGGGAGAGTGATAGTGCTAAAGGACATGCAACAAACAGGGAGTGTTCAAAAATATTAGATCAAAATATGAAGAATTTTGTGTTTTTCTTTAATTTCTACTAGAAAATATTTTTGTTGAATTTTCTTAGTTTTTTCTATAACTAGTATAACTAGACATTTCTTGATTTTGTTAAGTAAACTTTTTTATAAAAATTAATTTTCCTAATGAATTATGTTACGAGCGTTTATTGCTACTTATAATATCTTTTTGTATGTACTCGTACATTTTGTGCATTTAACCATACAATCTTAATGACTCCAGGCTGCTCTGATGAACATTTCATTTTCCCTTCAAGAGGAACAGAGATGGCCTTTCGGTTGTTAGATGTCATGATATACTGTCATTTTGTCATTTTATGGTGTTTACTTGACTTACAGTGCACTTTGTTCTTGGGCCATTATGAAATCTAGAAAGAAGTTAAAGTGGAAGGAAAGAAATATATAAGATAGAAAAAGAAGTAAAATGCATTTAAGCGTTAAGAAATTAAGGCGACCAGGTTCTGTTTGTAAAAGAACAAAATTTTTGATATCAAAAATTTTGTATAGAAAAAAATTTTTGTTATTAAAAATTTTGTAATGAAAAAAATTATTGATATTTTGATATCAAAATTTTGTACAGAAAAAAATTTTTGATGTCAAAAATTTTCTATAGGAAAAAATTTTTGATATCAAAAATTTTCTATAGGAAAAAATTTTTGATATCAAAAATTTTCTATAGGAAAAAATTTTTGATATCAATAATTTTCTATAGGAAAAAATTTTCGATATCAAAAATTTACTTTAGGAAAAAATTTTCTATAGGAAAAAATTTTTGATATCAAAAATTTTCTATAGGAAAAAATTTTTGATATCAAAAATTTTCTATAGGAAAAAATTTTTGATATCAAAAATTTTCTAGAGGAAAAAATTTTTGATATCAAAAATTTTCTAGAGGAAAAAATTTTTGATATCAAAAATTTTCTATAGGAAAAAATTTTTGATATCAAAAATTTTCTATAGGAAAAAATTTTTGATATCAAAATTTTGTATAGAAAAAAATTTTTGATATAAAAAATTTTGTATAGAAAAACATTTTTGATATCAATAATTTTGTATAGAAAACATTTTCAATTTAAAAAATTTTAGATAAAAAAAATTTTTGATATCAAAAATTTTGTATAGAAAATAATTTTTGATATCAAAAATTTTGTATAGAAAAAAAATTTTGATTTCTATAGAAGAAAATTTTTGATATCAAAAATTTTTTATAGAAAAAAGTTTTTAATATCAAAAATTTATTTCTCTAGAAAATTTTTGATATCAAAAATTTTTCTCTAGAAAATTTTTGATATTAAAAATTTTTTTCTATAGAAAATTTTTGATATCAAAAATTTTTTTCTCTAGAAAATTTTTGATATCAAAAATTTTTTTCTATAGAAAATTTTTCATATCAAAAATTTTTTTCTATAGAAAATATTTGATATCAAAAATTTTTTTCTATAGAAAATTTTTGATATCAAAAATTTTTTTCTATAGAAAATTTTTGATATCAAAAATTTTTTTCTATAGAAAATTTTTGATTTCAAAAATTTTTTTCTATAGAAAATTTTTGATTTCAAAAATTTTTTTCTATAGAAAATTTTTGATTTCAAAAATTTTTTTCTATAGAAAATTTTTGATATCAAAAATTTTTTTCTATTGAAAATATTTGAGATCAAAAATCTTTTTCTATACAAAATTTTTGATATCAAAAATTTTTTTCTATAGAAAATTTTTGATATCAAAAATTTTTTTCTATAGAAAATTTTTGATATCAAAAATTTTTTTCTATACAAAATTTTTGATGTCAAAAATTTTTTTCTATAGAAAATTTTTGATGTCAAAAATTTTTTTCTATAGAAAATGTTTAATATTAAAAATTTTTTCTATAGAAAATTTTTGATTTCAAAAATTTTTTTCTATAGAAAATTCTTGATTTCAAAAATTTTCTTCTATAGAAAATTTTTTATATCAAAAATTTTTTTCTATAGAAAATTTTTGATATCAAAAATTTTTTTCTATAGAAAATTTTTGATATCAAAAATTTTTTTCTATAGAAAATTTTTGATATCAAAAATTTTTTTGTATAGAAAATTTTTGATATCAAAAATTTTTTTGTATAGAAAATTTTTGATATCAAAAATTTTTTTCTATAGAAAATTTTTGATATCAAAAAATTTTTTCTATAGAAAATTTTTGATATCAAAAATTTTTTTGTATAGAAAATTTTTGATATCAAAAATTTTTTTGTATAGAAAATTTTTGATATCAAAAATTTTTTTCTATAGAAAATTTTTGATATCAAAAAATTTTTTCTATAGAAAATTTTTGATATCAAAAATTTTTTTCTATAGAAAATTTTTGACATTAAAAATTTTTTTCTATAGAAAATTTTTGATAACAAAAATTTTTTTCTATAGAAAATTTTTGATATCAAAAAGTTTTTTCTATAGAAAATTTTTGATATCAAAAATTTTTTTCTATAGAAAATTTTTGATATCAAAAATTTTTTTCTATATAAAATTTTTTATTTCAAAAATTTTTTTCTATAGAAAATTTTTGATATCAAAAATTTTTTTCTATAGAAAATTTTTGATATCAAAAATTTTTTTCTATAGAAAATTTTTTAAATCAAAAATTTATTTTCTATAGAAAATTTTTGAAATCAAAAATTTTTTTAGAAAAAAAATTTTGATATCAAAAATTTTCTAAAAATGTTGATATCAAAAATTTTCTAAAAATGTTGACATCAAAAATTTTCTATAGAAAAAAATGTTGATATTTAGCCATGTTTATATAGAGAAAAGTATTGCATATATTTAGGCGTATTTATATCGAGAAAATTATTGCATATATTTAGGATTATTTTTTCATTTAATAACAGAATGCTTATGGTCACCTCTAGAATCTATTCTTTATAATTTATTTTACTATTTTTTCTGGTCACTATGCATTTTGGTCAAGTAACTGTTTCTAAAATGGGTTGAAATTATTAAAAAATATTTCATTTTCTTGAATTTTTTCCATTTCATTAATACAAAAAATTTTATTTCTCTTTTATTTAAAGTAAATGTCACACAGCATAAATTTTTTTGTCCGTTCTTTTTTAAATATTTGTCCAGATCTGTCTAAAATTCTATTTACGTTGAAATTCCATTGATTCAAAAACGTTTTGTCTAACGAACTTTTCATCCCACTTGCTTAGGTAAGTGATATAGACTTTAATTGAGAACTGATTGCGGCTCTTGTTATTTCCAAAAAATATTTTATATATTTTTGTTGTAATTTTTGTGAGTTTTTCTTTTAATTTCTATTCACAATTCCGTTGAAATTAAAGCCATTTCAAAGAATCTCAGTATCAAAAAACCTAAAAACATCATGGTTTCATTTTATTTAGACAATTTTTATAAAACTATTATCATTAAAATTCTAGCTAGAATCGCTATTTTTCCTAAATATTTTTTTTGCATTCCTTTAGAATATTTTAATTACTATATAAGTATGTGTTAATGACATTATTGTAGTTTTCTGCATTATATGTTTAGGTATATGAAAAGTTATTATTGACTGAAAATACTTTAAAAAAAGAAACATTAAAGCTTCATGATTTCAAATGGCATAATTAAGTAAAATAAGTCGTTTAGTGCCAGATCGGGAAAACAGAGTCTCAATGAAAGTCTTTTACTATCAGATAACTTTTATCAAATAATTTAGCTAACCTTTTGTGTTATATATTTTTTCGACTATCCTATAAATATGCTACACACAATCGATTTTTTATTAAAAATTGTTCTTTAGAAAACTTTTTTATCAAAAATTTTCTATAGAAAATGTTTTTATCAAAAATTTTTACATACAAAATTTTTTTAACAAAAATTTTTCAAAAGAAATTTTTTTTTATAAAAAATTTCTATCGAAAATGTTTCTACAGAAAAATATTTCTATCGAAAATGTTTCTATAGAAAAATATTTCTATCGAAAATTTTTCTATAGAAAAATATTTCTATCGAAAATTTTTCTATAGAAAAATATTTCTATCGAAAATTTTTCTATAGAAAAATATTTCTATCGAAAATTTTTCTATAGAAAAATATTTCTATCGAAAATTTTTCTATAGAAAAATATTTCTATCGAAAATTTTTCTATAGAAAAATATTTCTATCGAAAATTTTTCTATAGAAAAATATTTCTATCGAAAATTTTTCTATAGAAAAATATTTCTATCGAAAATTTTTCTATAGAAAAATATTTCAATCGAAAATTTTTCTATAGAAAAATATTTCTATCGAAAATTTTTCTATAGAAAAATATTTCTATCGAAAATTTTTCTATAGAAAAATATTTCTATCGAAAATTTTTCTATAGAAAAATATTTCTATCGAAAATTTTTCTATAGAAAAATATTTCTATCGAAAATTTTTCTATAGAAAAATATTTCTATCGAAAATTTTTCTATAGAAAAATATTTCTATCGAAAATTTTTCTATAGAAAAATATTTCTATCGAAAATTTTTCTATAGAAAAATATTTCTATCGAAAATTTTTCTATAGAAAAATATTTCTATCGAAAATTTTTCTATAGAAAAATATTTCTATCGAAAATTTTTCTATAGAAAAATATTTCTATCGAAAATTTTTCTATAGAAAAATATTTCTATCGAAAATTTTTCTATAGAAAAATATTTCTATCGAAAATTTTTCTATAGAAAAATATTTCTATCGAAAATTTTTCTATAGAAAAATATTTCTATCGAAAATTTTTCTATAGAAAAATATTTCAATCGAAAATTTTTCTATAGAAAAATATTTCTATCGAAAATTTTTCTATAGAAAAATATTTCTATCGAAAATTTTTCTATAGAAAAATATTTCTATCGAAAATTTTTCTATAGAAAAATATTTCTATCGAAAATTTTTCTATAGAAAAATATTTCTATCGAAAATTTTTCTATAGAAAAATATTTCTATCGAAAATTTTTCTATAGAAAAATATTTCTATCGAAAATTTTTCTATAGAAAAATATTTCTATCGAAAATTTTTCTATAGAAAAATATTTCTATCGAAAATTTTTCTATAGAAAAATATTTCTATCGAAAATTTTTCTATAGAAAAATATTTCTATCGAAAATTTTTCTATAGAAAAATATTTCTATCGAAAATTTTTCTATAGAAAAATATTTCTATCGAAAATTTTTCTATAGAAAAATATTTCTATCGAAAATTTTTCTATAGAAAAATATTTCTATCGAAAATTTTTCTATAGAAAAATATTTCTATCGAAAATTTTTCTATAGAAAAATATTTCTATCGAAAATTTTTCTATAGAAAAATATTTCTATCGAAAATTTTTCTATAGAAAAATATTTCTATCGAAAATTTTTCTATAGAAAAATATTTCTATCGAAAATTTTTCTATAGAAAAATATTTCTATCGAAAATTTTTCTATAGAAAAATATTTCTATCGAAAATTTTTCTATAGAAAAATATTTCTATCGAAAATTTTTCTATAGAAAAATATTTCAATCGAAAATTTTTCTATAGAAAAATATTTCTATCGAAAATTTTTCTATAGAAAAATATTTCTATCGAAAATTTTTCTATAGAAAAATATTTCTATCGAAAATTTTTCTATAGAAAAATATTTCTATCGAAAATTTTTCTATAGAAAAATATTTCTATCGAAAATTTTTCTATAGAAAAATATTTCTATCGAAAATTTTTCTATAGAAAAATATTTCTATCGAAAATTTTTCTATAGAAAAATATTTCTATCGAAAATTTTTCTATAGAAAAATATTTCTATCGAAAATTTTTCTATAGAAAAATATTTCTATCGAAAATTTTTCTATAGAAAAATATTTCTATCGAAAATTTTTCTATAGAAAAATATTTCTATCGAAAATTTTTCTATAGAAAAATATTTCTATCGAAAATTTTTCTATAGAAAAATATTTCTATCGAAAATTTTTCTATAGAAAAATATTTCTATCGAAAATTTTTCTATAGAAAAATATTTCTATCGAAAATTTTTCTATAGAAAAATATTTCTATCGAAAATTTTTCTATAGAAAAATATTTCTATCGAAAATTTTTCTATAGAAAAATATTTCTATCGAAAATTTTTCTATAGAAAAATATTTCTATCGAAAATTTTTCTATAGAAAAATATTTCTATCGAAAATTTTTCTATAGAAAAATATTTCTATCGAAAATTTTTCTATAGAAAAATATTTCTATCGAAAATTTTTCTATAGAAAAATATTTCTATCGAAAATTTTTCTATAGAAAAATATTTCTATCGAAAATTTTTCTATAGAAAAATATTTCTATCGAAAATTTTTCTATAGAAAAATATTTCTATCGAAAATTTTTCTATAGAAAAATATTTCTATCGAAAATTTTTCTATAGAAAAATATTTCTATCGAAAATTTTTCTATAGAAAAATATTTCTATCGAAAATTTTTCTATAGAAAAATATTTCTATCGAAAATTTTTCTATAGAAAAATATTTCTATCGAAAATTTTTCTATAGAAAAATATTTCTATCGAAAATTTTTCTATAGAAAAATATTTCTATCGAAAATTTTTCTATAGAAAAATATTTCTATCGAAAATTTTTCTATCGAAAATTTATACAAAAATATTGTTATTTTAAATTTTTATAAAGAAAACATTTTTCTAAAGAAAAATATTTTTATCGAAAATTTTTCTATAGAAAAATATTTCTATCGAAAATTTTTCTATAGAAAATTATTTCTATCGAAATTTTTCTATAGAAAAATATTTCTATCGAAAATTTTTCTATAGAAAAATATTTTTATCGAAAATTTTTCTATAGAAAAATATTTTTATCGAAAATTTTTCTATAGAAAAATATTTCTATCGAAAATTTTTCTATAGAAAAATATTTCTATCGAAAATTTTTCTATAGAAAAATATTTCTATCGAAAATTTTTCTATAGAAAAATATTTCTATCGAAAATTTTTCTATAGAAAAATATTTCTATCAAAAATTTTTCTATAGAAAAATATTTCTATCGAAAATTTTTCTACAGAAAAATATTTCTATCGAAAATTTTTCTATAGAAAAATATTTCTATCGAAAATTTTTCTATAGAAAAATATTTCTATCGAAAATTTTTCTATAGAAAAATATTTCTATCGAAAATTTTTCTATAGAAAAATATTTCTATCGAAAATGTTTCTATAGAAAAATATTTCTGTCGAAAATTTTTGTATAGAAAATTATTTCCAACGAAAATTTTTCTGTAGAAAAATATTTCTATCGAAAATTTTGCTATAGAAAAATATTTCTATCGAAAATTTTTCTATCGAAAATTTATACAAAAATATTGTTATTTTAAATTTTTATAAAGAAAACATTTTTCTAAAGAAAAATATTTTTATCGAAAATTTTTCTATAGAAAAATTTCGAATTATGTTCCTAACCGTCCACAGTAGTGGACGGTTTTCTGACAATCGTCGTTTTTGAAGACATATAAAGCAGTGATGCCAACTCAACTTAGGGCACGATGAAAACTGTCAATAAACACAGGTGCTTTATGGTGCTAAATCACTGAAAAATATTGATGTATTTAGCTATTTTGTTAAGTGTACTACAATGTATTAAAATGTACTACAGTGTAACTGCTGAAAACAATACATACATACATATACACTCACACTTGATAAATAGTTATTTGTGCCAAATTCATAAGCTAAGAATTTTCAAAGCAAATTATATGTCAAATTCATGTGATGTCAGATTGTTATTATTTTTGATACATTTTTTTTTAATACGTGCAATAAAAATGTCCATAAGAGTACAATATATGATGTGACAATAGTTAATACTCCTACCAAAATACAAAGGATTTTATTGTTGGTTTTAATACAGATTTCCTCACTTTTGTAAGTGTGTGTGTCTGTGTGTGCAAAATAATTCTATACCAATCTCTTTATATTGCTTGATTCCTGTAACAACCAGGATTGAATATAAATTTTTCCGCCAACATGAAAATGTTTTTTGATTGATGTTTATGACATTTTTATTTTGTATAAACTTATAAAGGACAACCAACAGCAACAACTTGACATCATCATCGCACACATCATCGCTCTCCGCCAGAACATCATAATTCTTCTTTGTATCGTCTATGTCAGACTTCATACGAGTATTATGTAAACGCCTCATCTTCAACCTCAACCTTAAACTCAACATCATTGTCATCAATCTATGGAAAATATATAAAAAATTTTGACATGTTGAATATTGTTTATGATTTTTGAGATTTTTTCGTTAGAATTTTTGTATACGAGTATGTGTTATGTTAATTAGGAGCAACAATGTTTTGGGTGGAATGGATTGTAGGACTGTTATTGTTGCTAATATTACTAAGGACTATGTATTAAGTGTTATTCTGCCAGTATTTGTCAATGTATGTTTTTATACCCTATTGCCACACTAGTTTCTTTCATATAGAATAAATTGCACAAGTAAGAAAGTTATATTGTGCTATGCCGAATCTTATACACCCACCATCAAGTAGTATTAAATTTAGAAACATATCTCATATATGTTTCTACGAGGGTGCAGCTAATTTAAAATGTGGACCAAATTTGAAAAAAAAAACTGTTAAGCTAATAGATATTGTTGGTAAAATCTTTGAACTAAATTCGGTTGCTGTAGCTTTATAGTTCAACATATAAAAATATCTAAGTGGTTTCCCTACTATTTACTTTGAACAAAATTCGGTCTCATAACCGGGTATAGTTTTACATTAATAAGTTTTTAAATACTTTTCGTTGTGCTTAATATGTAAATAGTTAGGCTTAGCACGTTGACAATAATACGGCAGGTCCATATATTTATTTTGTTTATACTTCTATATAAAGTCTGGACTTGACATTGAATGATAGCTATATAATTTTCATTGTGTAGTCTTAACCCTTATGTGTAAACCAAGGTACCCCGATACCTTTATCAATTTCATCTTAACTTTTTTAATGGAAACAGGTGGTTCACGAACTTCAAACTTCTTGAGAACTCCTAACAATTGAAAAAGTTTAAATTACACAGGTCAACAGCAGCTCTAGTAACCACTATATACATTTGATGTATCATGGCTATCTTAGTACAAAAATGGTAAAATTTTTAAATTCTATGGCAAGATTTTAAAAAAATTTTTTTTTTTTAAATTGGAATATTTTAGACATTTCTTCAAATAATTAATGATAACTCAAAATCTACTAGTCCGATATTAATAAAATAAAATCAGAAAAATTAGGATTTACATAGCCTTTAATTCGTCTATATATCGCGTTTCAATCGAATCAAAGTATCGGAGTTATAATAAAAAACTTAAGAAAAAAATATATTTTTTACATAAAAATGGCGAAAATTTTCGTTTTAAAAAAATCATGAAAAATCGAAATCGGCAAGAAAAACTTCCAGATTTATTATTTTATCGCATAGCGACATATAATAGCAACAAAATGAGATATCGACCATAAAAATCGATTGATTTTTTTCGAATTTATTTACAATTTAGTGAATTCGCTCATTTTCACAAAATTTTAGTTTTTTGCTTGATATACGCATTATAGCGGGTTATGAAAAAATAAATTTTCCAATTTCAAGGGGTGCATGTCGGATTATTGTGAGATTTGGTGAGAAACTTCCACCCACAAAATTTTAGTCGAATTGGACAACGTTAACACGTAGCGCATAGGCCCCAAATCTGAAAAATAGCGTTTAAATCGAAAAAAATTGTCAAATTTTCAGTTTTTGCAAAATTAAAGCTATTTATTCCCCCTTTTGCAAAAAAGTGGATACTGGTCCTTAGGCAAACAATGAGATTTCAAATAAGCTACATATCTTTAAAATCGGTTAAACAGTTTTCGAGTTACTACAATTTGCACTGGCCATTACATGTTTTTGAGGACTTGCCGAAGGCAATTGACCAAAAATGTGACTAAGTCAAATCGATGGAA
Organism: Stomorhina lunata; assembly: GCA_933228675.1. NCBI lineage: Eukaryota > Metazoa > Arthropoda > Insecta > Diptera > Rhiniidae > Stomorhina > Stomorhina lunata. Next base: position 110,750,221 of record OW121740.1, on the reverse strand, counting down.
TAGATCGAAAATGTATTTGTATTGTTTTATTCATGTACTTTATTTTATATTTTTTAAATTTATTACAACATATAAAATAAGGAAATAAATAAATATTATAAACTACAAACTTTGGAATTTTCTTTTATGACATTTTCTATATAACGAAGTGTTGCTCTGAATACTCTGGCAAAAATCTGTCATCATGTGTGCATCCCAGCGACCCTGGTATCTTTCCCCCATTGTCCGAATGTCTTGGTGAAATCGTTCGCCCTGTTCCTCACTTAAGTCTCCTAGATTTTCAGGAAAACGATCTAAGTGACTGTGAAGGTAATGTAACTTGATGCTCATGTTGTATCCAGGATTCTGGAAGTGAGTTAACATCTCTTCAACGTGCGCAACATAATCATCATTCTTGTTATTTCCTAAGAAATGTAGAATAACCTATACAAACGAATCCCATGCATTTTTCTCAATTTCTGACATTGAACTGAGAAAATCGGTATCTTTGACCAATTTGCGAATTTGTGGGCCGTCAAATATTCCTGCTCTCAGCCTTCAATACTGTATTTCCACAGTAACACGTGTCTCACAGAAATACGTGTTTTGACCAAAACAGTGTTTCGCGTACTTATTTTGCCATACATTTCTCATTCATCCAAAGCACTTTGGCAGTACCTGGATATTGTATAGTGGTTTCAAAAGCATCGAATTTTTTTATTTTGTTGCGTTGTGTAATAGGAAGATATCCGTCAATTTTAGCGAAATTTTATATTTTATTGTTGACATGTATACTGTAAGTTAAAAAAGAAAAAAATAAAAAATTTTAAACTAAGTAAAATGTTTTTGTAAATTGTCTTCGGCAAGTCCTCAAGGACATGTAATGGCCAGTGAAAATTGTAATAACTCGAAAACTGTTTAAGCGATTTTAAAGGCATGTAGCTTATTGGAAAAATCATTGCCTTTGCACTAAGAACTAGAATCCACTTTTTTGCAAAAGGGGTAATAAATAGCTTTAATTTTGCAAAAACTGAAAATTTGTCAAATTTTTCGATTTAAACGCTATTTTTAAGATTTGGGACCTATGCGCTACGTGTTAACGTTGTCCAATTCGACTAAAATTTTGTGGGTGGATGTTTCTCACCAAATCTCGCAATAATCCGACATGCACCCCTTGAAATTGGAAAATTTATTTTTTTCATACATTTGAAAACCCGCTATGATGCGTATATCAAGCAAAAAACTAAAATTTTGTGAAAATGAGCGAATTCACTAAATTGTGAATAAATTCGGAAAAAATCAATCGATTTTTATGGTCGATATCTCATTTTGTTGCTATTATATATCGCTATGCGATAAAATAACAAATCTGGAAGTGGTTTGCTGTTTTCGATTTTTCATGATTTTTTTAAAACGAAAATTTTCGCCATTTTTATGTAAAATATATATTTTTTTCTTAAGTTTTTTATTATAACTCCGATACTATTGATCCGATTGAAACGCGATATATAGACGAACTAAATTAAAATCTTAATTTTTCTGATTTTATTTTATTAATATCGGACTAGTAGTTTTTGAGTTATCATTAATTATTTGAAGAAACGTCTAAAAAAATTGCAATTCTAAAAAAAAAATTTAAAAAAAAAATCTAGCCATAGAATTTAAAAATTTTACCATTTTTGTACAAACGTAGTCATGATATATCAAAATTGTATAGTGGTTTTAAGAGCACATGAAATTATTTTTATTTTGTTGTGCTGTGTTATTATTACTTTTAAGCTAAAAAATTATATTGTTTAGGCACTGTGGTCCAATTTATATCTTATATACGTAACAGTACGGCAAGGTACCCGGGTACCTTCATACATTATATATGAAAAAACTATAATAAAAAGTAAAATTTTATTGAAAGATATCTAAAGCAAAATAGGACTAAGTAACTAAAAATATTTTAAATTTGAATATTTATGTAAAAACAAGATTTGCATGATTTTCTTTGTTTCATATGTAGTTTCGATTTTTTTTTTAATTTATTACTTGACCCTGGTTATAAAAGGGTTAGCGACATCCAATTTCTACCAATTATCTAATATATATTTCTATCCATTAAAGCAATCATAATTTCAGTTCTGCTTATAAAAACTGCTAATATATTATAATTGATGTGCTTTTTTTTATAACTTTAGAGAAAAATTATGTTTTAGTCGAAATCCCTTGACTAAGCCGTTACAGATATTGCTCTAGTTCCTTCTTGGTGGTAATCTGCAGAGGGTTTTAACTATAACTCGAACTTTTTTTTACTTTTTTCGAATTCGTTTAACAATCTATTTAAAACAAGTAAGAAAGTTCTGTAGTCGGTCAAGCCCGACCATACGATACCCTTCACCACTAAGGTCAAAAGTGTTATTTTTATACCCACCATCAAAAAGAATGGGGGGTATATTGAGATTGTCATTCCGTTTGTAATTTCCTTAATATTGGCTCAAAAATCAAAAACGATATATATTCTGAATCCTTATGAAATTCTGAGACGATTGAGCGATGTCCGTCTGTCTGTCTGCCTGTTGAAATCACGATAACGCCTAAACGAAAAGAGCTAGCTCAATGAAACTTAGTGGAAATATTCTTCATCTCTAAAAAAATTTTGGTGTTGAAATTGGGCAAAATCGGTTCACATTTGACCATAGCTCCCGTATAACCTCGTCTAGGCTAATCGCTTATTTGTTAATAAAAGTCAAATTATAGCAGCTATGATGATAAAATTTGGTACATAGAAGTTTTACATTAGCCCTAGGCAGCGTATAAAATTTCATCAAAATCGGTTCACATTTAGCCATAGCTCCCATACAAAAACTTACGGAAACAGCCAAAATTTCACCTAAAAAAACTTTTGATCAGTTTATCAAATTAAATAGAACTCAGTCCATATTTGACTTTAGCTTTCATATAAAAATCACTCACGGAAACCAAAAATTTTAGCAAAGGCCAGTTTAAAGCTTTTAAATTAGAAACTATGATAGGTATGGCCACTAAATTTTGCAAGGATAAGCTCTATATATATACCAGCTAGTGTGCAATCGGTCAACATTTGGCTAAAACTCTTATGTATATATTACATCCCCTTTTTATATCTACAATCAAAAAGTTTCGGAGGTACAAGCAGCATATTAAGATTGCACCAATGTCCAGATTTATATACGGTAGATGCATTAGGAAAAATATATGGACCTGTCGTTTTACTACCAACATGTTTATCCATATTAAGTATTAAACTCAACGAAAAGTATTTAACAACTTATTAATGTAAAACCATACCCAGTTACGATACCGAATTTTGTTCAAAGTAAATACTAGGGAAACCACTTACATACTTTTTAATGTTGAACTAAATATAGAGCTACAGCAACTGAAGTTATTCCAAATATTTTACCAACAATACCAACTAGCGTAACAAATGTTTTTCGAGTTTGGTCCACATTTTGAATTAACTGCACCCTCGTAGATGTATGAAATATTTTTCTTAATTTAACACAACTTGAAGTTAGGTATAAGATTCGGCACTGCAGCATATAACACTCTTACTTGTTTTTTGTTTTTTAATGAAATAACTTGAAACCCATAACTGTTACTTTAATAAGGTAAGCACAGAAAATTAAAACACAACCATATTCGACTATGATTAATATAGCTATACGATCCAAAAGCCATTTTGTTTATGGTGATTTACTTTGATGCCCAAAACTCGCGCTGTTAAAATACAGGGTAACGCTAGATACAAAATTCAGAAAGATTGGGTCTTTCTTAACAATACTCTCATACATACTTATGCAATCAGACTTTCAGTTTAGAAGAAGTGGTAATAAATCTGTATTACCCCTTTTTGTTTTGTTTCAAGCCACTGTGCACCACTAGGAGGAATTGTGATGAAAAATATTAGTTTTTTTTAATTCTTAAATCGGTTATTTAATGAATGGTGTAGATCAGACCAAAGTAAAGCTGAGGCTTTTTCTCAACACCTAGAACATATTTTTCAGCCTAATCCCCAGAGTGGTTCGTCCAATGATAGTGATATTTTTGAATTTCTGGACTCTCCTTGCCAAATGTACTTACCTGTTAAGCATATTACTCCGAATGAAGTTAAAATGGAAATATCAAAGCTAGGAAATAATAAATCCCCAGGATATGATAAAATTGACTCAAAGTTAATTAAATTGCTTACTAAGAAAAGCGTATTATTTTTATCTTTAATATTTAATAGTATTTTGCGAATACAACACTTTCCAAACCAATGGAAATGTGCCGAAATCATTATGATCCTAAAGCCAAAACGAGAGCGAGTTGTTATCATATAGACCGATAAGCTTACTGACAACATTTTCAAAAATATTTGAAAGACTGCTTCTACAAAGATTAAAACCTGTTTTAGATAAAAATAACATAATTCCAGACTATCAATTTGGTTTTCGCAGCAAACATGGAACTCCAGAGCAGTGTCATCGAATCGTCAATGAAATAACTCATGCTTTTGAAACAAAAAAGTATTGCTCCGCTGTGTTTCTAGATGTTCAACAAGCCTTTGATAAAGTTTGGCACCCAGGCCTTTTATTTAAATTAAAATTACTACTACCAACTCCACTTTATTTGATTTTAAAATCTTATTTAAGCGAGAGATGCTTTTATGTCAAAGTTAAAGAAGAATTTTCTAACATAAGACCAATCAAAGCTGGAGTTCCGCAGGGAAGTGTTTTAGGACCTACGCTTTACACAATATATACTTGTGATATGCCTTATTCACAAAATATTACTGTCGCGACTTATGCAGATGATACTGCACTAATGGCATCCTCTGATTGTCCTATTGGTGCTTCCGCTTTGTTGCAGAGAGAATTAAATATATTGCAATTGTGGTTACAAAAATGGAAAATAAAGATAAACACATCTAAATCATCTCACATAACATTTACCCTAAGAAAAGAAATGTGCCCACCGGTCGCACTTAATGGAATGCTTATACCAATTGTTAACAACGTAAAATATTTAGGATTGCATTTAGATAAGCGTCTTACTTGGAAAGAACACATTCAGACAAAACGGAAATATTTAAATATTAAAACAAAGAAAATGTATTGGCTTTTAGGCCCGAGATCAGAGCTTACAGCCTGTTCACAAAACTGTCATACGTCAAAAGGCAATCGAATACTAGCCTAACGATTAAGCTCTAAATTGAGTTCATTTTCTTTTTTCGTTTGGAAGTAAAAGCTTCGTAATGAAATATCAAATAATAGTATTGCCATGAAATATTTTATGACTTTTCTGAAAGCTTTTCCTGTAAAACTTAAGATTTTTGTAAAATTATGTCAACCCTAAAATTAAATAAAATCAAAAATAAATAAAAACAAAAAATAAAAAATTAAAAATTTTTTTTTCAAAATTAAATTAAACATTTTTTGTTTAAGAAAGACAATATTAATATTTTTTTTAAGACAAAAAAAGTTCGGGTTTTAGGAACAAGTTCCCTGATTTCGATAGACCGATAGAAACGATAAAACATTGTGACACTCCAGTGGCTCAATAGAGTTGCATAACCACGAGCACGTTCGCCCTTTCTTACACTCGGTCGAGTAGCTCTTACAAAGACCCTCTTCTGGGACATGTATTGCGTAAGAAGATTTGAGTTTGGGAACGAGTTCCCTAATTTTTTTAGGGTACATTCCAAAGTAAAAACGATAGAAAAGTGCGACACTCCAGTGGTTCAATAGAGTTGGATACCATGCTGTCATCAATGAGCTCTTTCGCCAGATGCGTACCGGTCAAATGCAACTCTTATGTATGGGCTGGTGCTTCAAAGTTTATTTTGGAACTTCTTGACCGAGTACAGGAGAGAGCAAAAGTGCTCATCGGTAACAGTAGGTTATCCAACTCTATTGTTCTATTGTTACTACTTTGGAATGTGCTCTAACGAAATCAGGAAACTCGTTCTCGATACATGAACTTTCTTACGCAATAGACGTCTATCTGTTAGAACTCATCCTTTCATAGTCGATTGACCAGTAGACAGACGATACTCTACAGCTAGACGATACGCTAGCCATACAGTTCGTATGTAGATTTTGCTTCCCGCAGAAGTTTTTCCAACAAGTTTCAATATAGGGAAGTTTAAATCAAATGTCCACAAACCTATTCCCCCTCCTACCACCTTTTCCTAGTTTCAACACAATGCATTGTATTGTGTTCAGGTCCTAAACAAAAAAAAAAACTTAAATAACCATTTTTTTGTTTCCCAGGCGATTAGATTTTTTTAATTGCCTGATTTGACATTTACTTTCGTCTATAAATTTCATTTACGAACCAAAATTTTAAAAGCTCTTTCTCGTTTCACCCAAAAAAAGATTTCAAAAACCAAAAGTTCAATTTTTTTGTAAGTTGACGTACAATTTAAAAAATTTATAGTTTCAAAAACAGGCTGTTAGTCTAAATAACAAGCTTATTTTATATAAAGCAATCCTTAGACCCGTATGGACTTACGGGATACAACTATGGGGAACAGCAAAAAACTCTAATGTTGAAATCCTACAGCGTTTTCAGTCGAAAACTCTTCGATTTATTACTCAAGCACCTTGGTATATGACTAATAAGGCTTTACATAATGATCTTAAATTACCTTTAGTTAAAGAAACTATTAAAACTTTTAGTACTAGATACCTTCAAAGACTGAGCAATCATACCAATCCTTTAGCAATTAGTTTGTTAGATGAAACGGAAGAAGTATGTAGACTAAAAAGGTTACATATATTAGATTTACCATTTATATAACATGTATATTTAGTTATTTAGTTTTAATATAAATATTTATATATGCTTCATTTTTATGTTATTGTTTAAAATATCAATAACAACTGTTATATTCTAAATATTAAGAAATTTGCTAATTGTTGTAAGTAACAGATTGTAAATAAATTATATAAGAAAAAAAAAATCGGTTATTTCTGCAGTTTAAATAATTTTATTACTTGAAAACAAAATTCATGGAAAAATTTTAAGTTGCAACATTATTTTAGTAAAACAACATCAAATGATTTTGTTTAACTTTCAGAACTTTTTCACGGCAAATGCAGTTTAAAAAAAAAAACTTAACTTAAAATTCTAATATCTAAATATTTGAAAGAAAAGTCCATAATATTGTATATAAAACTTCGCATTTAATGACAAAGCACAAAAATATTAATTTTCTAATGAGTTAAAACATCAACTTACTCCATAATTACTAAATGTTTTGAAACTTTACTCAAGCATAAAATTTTTAGAAATATACAATATAATGAAAGAAAATTTCATTCTAATTAAAAGTTTATAATCTTTTAATAATCCAGCCTTTCATTCGAAAGAAGCATCATAACAATTAGATGAAAATTCTTCTTGTTTTTTGTAATTTATACTTTTTGCAACCTTTTTCGAAAGGCATCATCACCATCATCAGCATAACTTCAGTTCAGTTCTTGGCTTGTTATTGATATTTTAATATTATATTAATTTATTTATTTTGTTTCTAGGTTTAACTCTTTTGGAAAATGTATTTGGCTTTAACAAACCATTAAATGTTGAAAATAAATTAAAACTTTTTAATCCCTCAAAATTTAAGTCTTTTAAATAAAATGAGCAAACACCCAACCTTAAGACTTTTTTTTATAGATTTTAAAACTTTAGAACTTTTGTATAACAACAATAATCGTAAACACTAGTTAAAACCCTCTTTAAGTTTAAGTCAAAGTTACTTTTTCTGTTTGTCTAATATTTCAGTTGAGTTCAGTTGCTTCTGCTGCTGCTGGTTGGAACTGTTTTGCTTTTTAGCTGATTTTTGCCATAAAGTCATAAATTTTAAATTTCTCTTGTTTGGAATTTGATTTTTTTTTCTGCTTCGTTGTTGCTTTTGTTGCTGCTACTATTATTATTGTTGTTTTTAATTTTTTTTACATCAACAGCTGTCAAAAAGTTATTCGATTTTTTTTGTATCCGGTATAATAAAAATTTTTAAAACATTTTAATAAAAATTGGTACATAAAAAATTTAGGGAATAAAAAAGTTCAACGCGTTTTTCAAATTGAAGAAAATTAGTAGCAAGGGTATTCACAAGGGTGTATCTATTTTACCAAAATGCGAAATCTCACCTTAATTTCCGAAAATGTTTAACATAACAAAACAATATGTTATAAAAAGCTTTATAACATCCGCCCACAACTTACTAAGTTAAATAACCTATATTTACAACCTGTTAAGGTTAAAGGCCTATCATGTTTTAGAATTCCATGGGCTTAGATCTTGTGCACATATTCTCCAAATTCATAGGTTCAGCTTTGAAAGATCATTTAGTACTTGGTCTTTCTATCGAAGTTCGGACGTCCTCTTCTAACATTAGGAGCCGCTTTACTACGCACCATCAAAAACAATAGGGGGTATACTGAGATTGTTATTCCCTTTGTAACTTCCTTAATATTGGCTAAAAAACTAAAAGGGGTATATATTCTGAGAAATGTTATATATTCTTATGAAATTCTACGATTAAGCGACGTCTGTCTGTCTGTTGCCGGCACGATAAAACCTTAACGTAAGGATATAGGTCACTGAAATACAAAAGTATTTTCGATGTCTTGAAAAAGTTCAACATCGGTTCACATTTAGTTAGAGCTCCCGGGAAACACATTAATGCTTATAAATTGAATACAAATGTAATAGCTGTGACAACTAAATTTAGAATAGGGAAGGTTTGTGCATATCAAATATAGAATCGGTCCATATTTGACTATAGCTTTCATATAAAAAACTCTCCCGGAAACCAAAAAAGAATGTAGTAACGGCCAGTTAAAATCTAATTAATTAGAAACTATGATAGCTATGGTCAATAAATTTCTCAAGAATAAGCTCTATATAAATACTAGCCAGTGCGTAAAATTTTGTTACAATCGGTCAATATTTGACTATAATTCTTATATATGTAACATCCCCTTTTTACACCCACCATCTAAAAGAATGGGGGGTATATTGAGATTGTCATTCCATTTGTAATTTACTTAATATTGGCTCAAAATTGAAGTATATTCTGAATCCTTATGAAATTGTAAGACTATTGAGCGATGTCCGTCTGTCTGTGGTCGGCACGATAAGAACTTAACAAAATTTGGCACAAATATTCTTCATTTCTTGGAAAATTTTGGTATTGAAATTCGGCAAAATCGGTTAATATTTGACCATAGCTCCCGTATAACCTCGTCTAGGCTATTTGCTTATTTGCTAATAAATGACAAATTATAACAGCTATGATGACAAACTTTGGTATCTAGAAGTTTTACATAAGCACTAGGCGGCAAAATTTCATCGAAATCGGTTCACATTTAACCATAGCTCCCATATAAAAAACTTACGGAAATAGCCTAAATTCCACCTGAAGTACACTTAAATGCTAATAAATAAAAAACTGTAATAGCTTTATCCACTAAATTTAGCACGAGGAAGTCTTATGTGAATGCCAGCCAATATGCAAAATTTTGTTACAATCGGTCAGCATTTGACCATGTCTCCCATATAAAAATCTTACGGAAACACAAAACTACAAAAAGAAAAGGGGGTTTATGTCCGTCTGTCTGTCAAATAAAAGGGCGATAGCGCCTTAACCAAAAGGGCTACAGCAACAAAATTTTGCAAAAGGAAGTCTTATGTGAATGCCGGCTAGTGTGCAAAATTTTGTTACAAGCGGTCACCATTTGACCATAGCTCCAATATAAAAATCTTATGGAAACACAAAAATACAAAAAGATAAGACAGTTTATGTCCGTCTGCCCATCAGATAAAAGCGCGATAGCTCCTTAACTACAAGAGCTGAAGAGACAATATTGAACAAAAGTATTTTTTATATGTAACAAATGTTGTTCACTTAAAATGGGTGAAATCGGCTCACATTTAGTTAGAGCTCTCATATAACCCCGCCCCAGGAAACACATGAATGCTGATAAATTGTGTACAATTGTAATAGCTATGACGACTAAATTAAGAATAGAGAAGTTTTATGCAACAGTTGGTCAGTATATTAAATTTTATAGGAATCGGTCCATATTTGACTATGGCTTTCATATAAAAAACTCTATCGGAAAAAAATGTAGCCAAGGCCAGTTAAAAGGTATTAAATTAGAAACTGTGACAGCTATAATTCTTATATATATTACATCCCCTTTTTTATATCTACAATCAAAACGATTCCGAGGTACAAGCAGCATATTAAGATTATGTATATGATAGATGCATTAGGAACTCCTAACAAAATATATGGACCTGTCGTTTTACTATCAACTTCTTTATCCTAACTAAATATTAAGCTAAACGAAAAATATTTAACAACATATTAATGTAAAACCATACCCGGTTACGATAACGATTTTTTTCAAAGTAAATAAATATTAGGGAAACCACTTACACTCTTTTGAATGTTGAACTATAAAGCTACTGCAACCGAATTTAATGCAAATATTTTACCAACAATATCAACAAGCGTAACAACTTTTTCGAATTTGGTCCACATTTTGAATAAGCTGCACCCTATATATGATACATGTTTCTTAATTTAACACAACTTGATGGTGGGTATATAAGATTCGGCATGGCCGAATATAACACTCTTACTTGTTTTTTGTTTTTGTTTCAAGCCGATTCAAATCACATTATTACTGGTTAAATTAATTCAATTTTAATAGATACGCTTAATTTGAAACAGAGAAGTTTTGTGGAACTATTGGTCAGTATATCAAATTTTATAGAAATTGGTCCATATTTGACTATAGCTTTCATATAAAAAAGCTAATTTAAGAATTAAAAGTAAGATTGTCATATTTTGTTTCGTTCTTATGAGAAAACTCGGGCACATGTTAGCACTTTTCATTAATGGGTGTTAAAGTAGTTCCTTTGATGAAACCACGAGAAGGTCAGCGTACAGTGTTGAAATGAAGGATAACACAGATAAGTCTGGGCTTACCAAGTTAAGACCAATCAGAACCGTTGCTTGGTATTAAACATCCCCTACATCACCCACAAACTCTAAAAATTGTTTTTTTTATCGGGTGTTTTTTATTGAGGTATAGAACTTTAAGTTGGCATCACTTTTTTAACTGGCGGCCATTTTGTCAGCTGTCAAGTGATTAATATTTGGTTTGGTTTGCCATTTCATCATGAACAACGCTTGCAAATCGTGCAAATTTATTTCGAAAATAATGGTTCAGTTCGCGAAGTTTACCGCAAGCTCCGTCCATTTTATGGTCGACATAATCATCCGTCAGAGCTATTAATTCGGTTAACCATGGATCGTTTTCGCACTACGTTTACTCTATGTGATAATACGCATCCGCAGCGACGTCGAACAGTGCGCACCGAAGAAACAATTGCCGCTGTAGAGCAAAGTGTTGAAGAGGACCCGAATGAATCGATTCGCCACCGTGCACAGCAATTGGATCTTTGTCCATCAACTTTATGGAAGATTTTGCGCAAAGATCTTGGCTTGCGACCTTACAAGATCCAGCTTGTGCAAGAATTAAGGCCGCGAGACCATGCAAGGCGTCGTGATTTTGGTGTATGGGCCGAAAATGAGATTGATCTCGATGCTGATTTTCATCGCAAAATTTTGTTCAGTGATGAGGCTCATTTTTGGTTGAATGGCTACGTCAACAAGCAAAATTGCCGCATTTGGAGTGAAGAGAATCCACATGAGACCCTTGAGGCGCCATTACATCCACAAAAACTGACTGTTTGGTGTGCTCTATGGGCTGGTGGAGTCATTGGGCCATACTTCTTCCGAAATAATGCTGGAGAATCAGTTACCATAAATGGAGACCGGTATAGAGCCATGATAACCGATTATTTTGTTCCCCAATTGGATGGCATGAATGTGGATGAGTTGTGGTTCCAACAAGACGGCGCTACATGCCACACAGCGCACGTCATAATTGATTTATTGAAGGAAACATTCGATGAGCGCATAATTTCGCGGAATGGACCTGTCAATTGGCCACCAAGATCGTGCGATTTGACACCACTGGATTATTTTCTTTGGGGATATGTGAAGTCGCTCGTCTACGCCAACAAACCAGAAACGTTAGGGGACTTGGAAGCCAACATTCGTGGCGTTATTGCCAACATACGGCCCCATATGCTCGAAAAAGTAGTTAAAAATTGGACCTGTAGAATTGGCTTTATTCGAGCCAGCCGCGGCGGCCACATGCCCGAAATCATATTTAAACATTAATGGCATAAAATTATCCTTCCAATAAAGCCAAATTGATGGACATTAAAACGATTTTCTTGTGTTTTATTTCAATTCGAAGTTCTATACCTCTAAAATAAACACCCTTTATGTTAAATAATGGGAGTTTTTTGTTTTTGTCAAAATTTTAACCAATAAGAAATAAAAATAATATTATATAATTTCAAAGTTAGACATAATTAACAATTCTATGGCTTATAAGTTGATTTTTGTCAAAATATCGTTTTAGTATTAATTGAGATTCATGCAAAGAAAGTTGTCATACTCTTGGAACAATTCATAAACTAAATATAACAAATGCTTCCAAGATGAATACCCTTAATGCGTCGTAATTATTTTCCATGTATATCAACTTTCAATATCAATACACTTGTTTGTAAATATTTGCCTAGAGAATACGTTCAGTCATTAGTTCCCAACCATTTGTATTATTGGTGTTATTGTTGTTTGTGCTCCTGTTTTCATTGTTTTTCTTATACCCAGCAGTTGAACGACCATCTTTAAAGCTTACACAATTGGCACAGCTTTTTAAATAGAAGTTATAAAATATTACTACAGCTTACATAAAACTTACCTGTACTTTATATATATATATATATATATATATATATATATATATATATATATATATATATATATATATATATATATATATATATATATATATATATATAAATACATATATATACATTTTTCAGAAAATTATTAGTATTATAGGATGGTTAAATTTCAAGGGTCGATGTTGATTTTGAATAAAACACAAACTATTTAAGAAATTATTGTAATTTTATTTCATTATGATGTATTGGTATTACTCAATTATGTATGGAACAAAATATCGGCCAAATGGGCGCCGCGACCACAGCAACACATCTCCATCCGATGGTCCAAATTTACGATGACCCTGAGGCATATTGGAGGTTATATGCCGTTAATGTGATGAATTATCTCATCCTTTAGCTCTTGAATTGTTGCTGGAATATTGACGTACACCTTTTCTTTCAAATAACCCCAAAGAAAAAAGTCCAACGGTGTCAAATCACATGATCTTGGCGGCGAATTGACATCGCCATTACGTGAGATAACACGGCCATTGAATTTGTTGCGCAAAAGAGCCATTGTTTCGTTAGCTGTGTGGCAAGTGGCACCGTCCTGCTGAAACCACATATCGTCCACATCCATATCTTCCAATTCAGGCCATAAAAAGTTCGTTATCATCTCACGATAGCGAACACCATTCACAGTAACTGCCTGACCGGCCTCAGCTACACTATCGCGAACAGCAGCAATATTTTCTGCAGTACGAGCTGTACGAGCATGCACTGGTGTTCTCACATCTTCCAGAGACCCGGTTTGCTTGAATTTTTCCACGATTTTTGCGATTGTACGCACATTTGGACGATCAAATTGACCAAAAAAATCACGAAGTGCACGATATGCATTTTGATTTGAACGCCCATTTTCATAATAAGTCTGGATAACTTTAACACGTTGTTGGATTGTGTATCTCTCCATGGTTCAAATTGAGTAAGTCTGAAATAGAGAAATGTCAAATAAATTTTGGAAAAAAACCTTACAATTTAACCACCCTTTAGGTGTACTACGTATATTTTTTAATTATATAATTTTTTTTTTAATATAATTTTATATTTTTCCATCCTTTTGGTAAACATTCACTTTGCTGTGCTTCATTGATGAACAACTTTTATGGATTTAGCTTATCTTGGGGTACTCACATGGTCGATTGAGTGTTTGTTTCCGGTTTATAAGCTTTATCATTGGCTCGTTAACTGTCTCGAATTATTCAGATCTTTTAAAACACCACGTTCGAATTTTTTGTCATTTCCTTATACTAGTTAATGGGAGCCTTTTTTAACGATTAATGAATGAGTCAACATCACTCGGGTCCTAACGTGGTCATTTTGTGGTGCCTGCAAGGAATCCACAAAAAAGTAAAGATTTTTATAGTGCCTATAGTAAAGGCTTAGCTTCGATAAATGTGTCTATTTTGCGATCATTATGTTCGATAGATCAGATAAATCAATTTGCAGGCGGAAACGGCAAACCCATAAACTGGTCAACATCTTCCTGATAATAGGATATCCGCAATATTGTTCGTTATTATAACCTGGTGCCTAAGTATTCAAAAATAGCATTGTCTCGCCATCTCGTTGAAAGATACCGTTCATTTGCATGTGAGAACAGGTATTGTATGGAAATTAGATTGCGATTTTATGAAGGCCTGGCTGTCGATATAGAAACGAACATCTCATATATTCTGTGATATCTTAGACACATGATTGCCTTTTATATAGCCGATATCTTGGCCCGAAGAGTTTTACGAAGATCATGGAGCTTTAAACAGATTTTCTTCCCTAATACAGGGATGAATAAGCTTTCCACCAACCCCTTCTTTGACTTATTTAGATCTATCAGTCTATACCTCCAGACATCTATCATCATATGATATAGGACCTTCAGAGATAATCACAGTAAAGGATTTGTAAAAAGGAAAGTGTAATTGCATGAACAGGTAACCGATAATAATATCATTGTATCCCCATCTCATTTAGAGATGTCTTTAATTCGTTAGTCAGATGTTGTATGGATATTAGATAGAGATTTTATGACGGTCTGGCTGTCGATACAGAAACCACCAACCTCTTCTTTGACTTAGATCTATCCATGTATACCTCAAGACACCAATCATCAGAGGAAGTAGGATCTCCACAATAAAGGATTTGTAAAAGAGGGGAGTGTAATTACAGATAGGGATAGACATGCGATAGGTTAGGGATAGGCATGGCCTGTAGGTGAATGACACCAAACTCCAAAAGTGCTTAGCCGGATTGCAGAGTATGGAATTACTTGCTGAATCATTAAATCGATTGGGAGCCAGTTAAATATAACAAAGAATTATTGGAACGTGGGGTTCTAATGGTACCGGTAATAATAAAAGCAGAGGACTTAATAAAAGAAACTTCCTGATTTGCTTTGTTAAGTGCAGGTCACTAAACAAGTTAGCTATACATCAGCATAAGCTTGACGACCGTTTCTAAGAGTCAGGCAGTGTTTTAAGGATTTAAGCCCCAAGTATTGCCTAGGGCTCTTCTACAAGAGTAGAGTGCAATTGACACCTTAGTTTGAGTGTTTGGCTCCAGGAAAGTTTAGAGTCAAGAATTTACTTTTTATAGGAAATATTTAAAAAATTTACTTTTTATAGGATATTTTAAAAAATTTTACATTTTATAAGAAATTTATAAAAAATTTACTTTTTATAGGAAATTTATCAAAAATTTACTTTTTATAGGAAATTTATCAAAAATTTACTTTTTATAGGAAATTTTTCAAAAATTTACCTTTTATAGGAAATTTATCAAAAATTTACTTTTTATAGGAAATTTATCAAAAATTTAAAAAATTTACTTTTTATAGGAAATTTTTCAAAAATTTATTTTTTATAGGAAATTTATCAAAAATTTACTATTTATAGGAAATTTATCAAAAATTTATTTTTTATAGGAAATTTTTAAAAAATTTACTTTTTATAGGAAATTTGTCAAAAATTTACTTTTTATAGGAAATTTATCAAAAATTTATTTTTTATAGGAAATTTATCAAAAATTTACTTTTTATAGGAAATTTTTAAAAAATTTACTTTTTGTAGGAAATTTGTCAAAAATTTACTTTTTATAGGAAATTTATCAAAAATTTACTTTTTATAGGAAATTTATCAAAAATTTACTTTTTATAGGAAATTTTTCAAAAATATCCTTTTTATAGGAAATTTTTAAAAAATTTACTTTTTATAGGAAATTTTTAAGAAATTTCCTTTTTATAGGAAATTTATCAAAAATTTACTTTTTATAGGAAATTTATCAAAAATTTACTTTTTATAGGAAATTTTTCAAAAATTTACTTTTTATAGGAAATTTTTCAAAAATTTACTTTTAATAGGAAATTTTTCAAAAATTTGCAATTTATAGGAATTTTTTCAAAAATTTACTTTTTATAGGAATTTTGCTATGAAAAATATTTGACAAAATTTTTTGAAACAAAATTTTTCATTTTATTTATTTTGAAAGTGGAATAAGTTTTATATATTTTTCAATTGAAAAGTAAAAATTTGTTTACACAAAACCAAAAATTTAAATTTTATTTCTTTTGAAAACAGTTTAAGTCCCATACGTTTTTCAATTCAAAAAATGAATATTTTAAAATGTTTGTTTTGTAAGTGGTATAAGTCCATTCAACCCGCTAAAAAACGCATTTCCAAATGGTTTTTATTAATTGTTTTTTATGAAAGAAAAAATTTGATAGGTTCTGATCAAAACCTAAGATTTCATTTGCTAAAATTGGTCACCTATATTTTTAAAAACACTACAACGCAAAACCCTTTATATCTCAATTTAAAAAAAATTGACTTAATCCACTTTCAAAATAAGGTCTTCATTTATGCTAAAACCTGCCAAACTTTATTATGGTGTTGGCAAATTTTAGCTATTGACATTAGTTTTGCCAGTTCCAGATACTTAAATACTAAGCCTCGTACATAGTTTGGTTAGTAGATAATTCATCAGCGTCGGTGCCTGCCCTGCCCCTAAAACTCCTGGGTAATTTTCTTATGATGTTAATGCCTCCATGTCTTTCGTCGTAGTCGACAATAAAAATACATTTCTTTTTTCATCTACAAGTGTTACAAATTAATGAAATATAAACAAAATGAAGTGTTCAATATCAATAGAAACAATATTGGGATAAAAAGCGAAAGGAAACGGAAAAAAGTCATAAAAGTTTCCTGATTACACTAAAACGCCTAATTCTTGTAAATGTAAATAAAAATTCATAAAATTTTATATCTTTGTGTTGTGTATTTTTATTGAAAGTTTTACTTATTTTTAGCTTGGCTTTGTTCAAGTATAGCAGAAGTATCAATATTAAGTTTAATAAGGAATATAATAAGTAAATTTTATGTGGGATCCGGTTTCCGGAAAAAAAGTCATGTGAACTGGCTTTAATCGAGTTGAGTCAGAGGATGGAATTCGTTATGACCATTTACAAATGTTGATGTTGCTTCTTTTTTTTCAATATTTAACATATTTCCATCCAACTATTACATTGATTCATTTCTTAACATATGAAATTTACTATTATTTCCTTTTTATTTGCCATTTTAGTTGTAAACTTGAGTTTATCTCCAAATAAAACATTCACAAAAAAATGTATTGTATTTACATAAGTACAGGAAAATTTTTCTTCATATCGAAATATATATTGACCTGTATTTTTAGAATTTTTTACCGACAGACATTATACCACAGCCTTGAAAGATGCTTAACAATGATAAGTTTCATTTTATTTCTGGTCTTTTACGTATTAGGATTTAAATTGTCATGTACATAATTTGTGACATGTAAAATAGTATTTTACTTTTATTGACATCAACTGGGAATATTTATTGTTAGTAAATGTTTATAAAAAAAGTAACATCAGAATCAATAAGGATTTAATTTAATGCACAATAGAAGTAAATATTATGTTTGCTTTGCTAAAAGAAATAGCCGAGAATATTGTATATTGCACAATGGGACAGAAGAAAAAAATTTTTGATTTTTAATTTATAATTTTAAAAAGCTGATGTCATATGTATGCTTCTATATCCTGTAGGAGATTTTATATGAAAGTCTTTAGAACCATTAAATTATCTTTTATAGTTTTTAAGTTCGATTAAATCTATTTAACTTAGGATTTATAAATGCAGTTGTTTTTATACCCATCATCAAAAATAATGGGGGTATAATGAGATTGTCTTTCCGCTTGTAATTTCCTTAATGTTGGCTCAAAAATCAAAAACGATATATATTCTGAATCCTTATGAAATTCTAAGCGATGTTCGTCTGTCTGTTGAAAGAACGATAACGCCAAAACGAAAGGAGTTAGCTCACTGAAACTTAGTAAGAACATTTACCATCTACGAAAAAAAATTTTTATTGAAACTGGGCAAAATCGGTTAACATTTGACCATAGCTCCCGTATAACCTCGCCTACGCTAATCGCTTATTTGCTAATAAATAACAAATTATCATTGCTATGATGATAAAATTTGGTATATAGAAGTTTTGCATAAGCCTAGGCAGCATATAAAATTTCATCATTTAGTTTACATTTAGTCATAGCTCCTATACAAAAAACTTACGGAAACAGCCAAAATTTCACCTAAAATACACTTAAATGCCAACAAATACATTTAAAACAATAACTGATAAAACAACTAAATTTTGCGGAGGTCTTATGCCAACCAGTGTGCAAAATTTTATCACAATCGACCATAGCTCCCATATAAGAAACTTACGGAAACACAAAAATACAAAAATATGTCTATCCGTTAGATAAAAGCACGATAGCGCCTTAACTAAAAGGGCTACAATTTTATAAAAGGAAGTCCTATGTAAATGCCATCCAGTGTGCAAAATTTTGTCACAATCGGTCACCATTTGACCATAGCTCCCATATAAAAAACTTACAGAAATACAAAAATACAAAAAGAAAAGGAAATTAATGTCCGTCTGTCCGTCAGATAAAAGCGCGACAGCTCCTTAACTACAAAATCTAGAGAGACAACAGTCAGAGCTCCCATATAACCCCGCCCCGGGAAACACATTAATCCTGATAAATTGAGTACAATTGTAATAGCTATGACGACTAAATTTAGAATAGAGAAGTTTTATGCAACTATTGGTCAGTATACCAAATTTTATAGGAATCGGTCCATATTTGATTATAGCTTTCATATAAAAAAAACTCCCGGAAACCAAAAAATATTTAGCAATGACCAGTTAAAAACTATTAAATCAGAAATTGTGATAGCTATTGCCACTAAATTTTGCAAAAATAAGCTATATATAAATTTCAGTCAGTGTGTAAAATTTTGTTACAATCGGTAAATATTTGGCTATAATTCTTATATATATATATATTACATCCCCTTTTTTATGCCCACCATCAAAAGGAATGGGGGGTATATTGAGATTGTCATTCCGTTTGAAATTGGCTCAAAAAAGAAAAGCGATATATATTCTGAATTCTTATGAAATTCTAAGACGATTGAGCGATGTCCGTCTGTCCGTCTATCTGTCTGTCTGTTGAAATCACGATAACGCCTAAATGAAAAGAGCTAGCCCACTGAAACTTAGTAAAAACATTTTTCATCTATGAGAAAATTTTGGTATTGAAATTGGGCAAAATCGGTTAATATTTGACCATAGCTCCCGTATAACCTCGTCTAGGATAATCGCTTATTTGCTAATAAATGACAAATTATAACAGCTATGATGACCAAATTTGGTATCTACATTTACATAAGCACTAGGCAGCATATAAAATTTAATCGAAATCGGTTCTCATTTAAACATAGCTCCCATATAATAAACTTACGGAAACAGCCTAAATTCCACCTGAAATTCACTTAAATGCCAATAAATGATAAACTGTAATAGCTTTGGCCACTAAATTTAGCACAAAGAAGTATGTTAATGCCAGCCAGTGTGCAAAATTTTATCACAATCGGTCAACATTTCACCATAGCTCCCATATAAAAAACTTACGGAAATACAAAAAGAAAAGGGGGTTTATGTCGTCCGTCCGTTAGATAATAGCACGATAGCGCCTTAACTACAAAAGCTAGAGAGACAAAATTTTACCAAAGTATTTTTGATATGTAACAAAAGTCGTGTACGGAAAATGGGCGAAATCGGTTCACATTTAGTTAGAGCTCTCAGATAACCCCGCCCCGGGAAATACATGAATGCTGATAAATTGAGTACAATTGTAATAGCTATGACGACTAAATTCAGAATAGAGAAGTTTTATGCAACTATTGGTCAGTGTATCAAATTTTATAGAAATCGGTCCATATTTGATTATAGCTTTCATATAAAAAACACTCCCGGAAACCAATAAATATTAAGCAATGACCAGTTAAAAGCTATTAAATTAGAAATTGTGATAGCTATTGAAACTAAATTTTGCAAAAATAAACTTTATATAAATACCAGCCAGTGTGATTGTTACAATCGTTCAACATTTGGCTATAATTCTTATATATATATATATATATATATATATATATATATATATATATATATATATATATATATATATATATATATATATATATATATATATATTACATCCTTTTAATATATCTACAATCAAAAAGATTCAGAGGTACAAGCAGCATATTAAGATTATGTGTATGGTAGATGCATTAGGAACTTCTAACAAAATATATGGACCTGTCGTATTACTATCAACTTTTTTATCCTAACTAAATATTAAGCTAAACGAAAAGTATTTAACAACTTATTAATGTAAAACCATACCCGGTTATGATAGCGAATTTTTTTCAAAGTAAACACTTTTGAATGTTGAACTATTGTATAAAGCTACTGTAACCGAAGTTATTCCAATTATTTTACCAAAAATACTAACTAGCGTAACAACTTTTTTCCACTTTGGTCCACGTTTTGAATTTGCTGCACCCTCGTAGGTATATGAGATATTGTTCTAAATTTAACACAACTTGATGGTGGGTATATAAGATTCGGCACACCCGAATATAATACTGATTTTTATAATATAATTTTTTTTCAATTTAAATGCTTTCAATTTCATTTTATTAAACCTAAGTACATTTTGATTAAACATGAAAATAATTAATAAAAAATTTTGCTATTTGTTTAAAATTTTTTCAAAAAATGTATGTTAGTTATGTATTGGGTAGTTAAATTTCAAGGGCCGATGTTGATTTTGAATAAAACACAAACTATTTAGGATATTATTGCAATTTTATTTTATTATGATATATTGGTATTACTCAATTATGTATGGAACAAAATATCGGCAAAATGGGCGCCGCGACCACGGCGGCACACCTCCATCCGATGGTCCAAATTTTCGATGACCCTGAGGCATAATGGAGGTTCTATGCCGTTAATGTGCCGAATTATCTCATCCTTTAGCTCTTGAATTATTGCTGGCTTATCAACGTACACCTTTTCTTTCAAATAACCCCAAAGAAAAAAGTCCAACGGTGTGAAATCACATGATCTTGGCGGCCAATTGACATCGCCATTGAATTTGTTGCGCAAAAGAGCCATTGTTTCGTTAGCTGTATGGCAAGTGGCACCGTCCTGCTGAAACCACATATCGTTAACATCCATATCTTCCAATTCGGGCCATAAAAAGTTCGTTATCATCTCACGGTAGAGAACACCATTCACAGTAACTGCCTGACCGGCCTCGTTTTGGAAAAAATACTGCCCGATGATGCCGCCAGCCCATAAACCGCACCAAACAGTCACTCTTTGTGGGTGCATTGGTTTTTCGACAATCACTCTTGGATTCTCATTCGCCCAAATGCGGCAATTCCGTTTATTGACGAATCCACTGAGGTGAAAATGTGCCTCATCACTAAAGATGATTTTCTTCGAAAATTTATCATCCATTGTTGCCATTTCTAGCCACCATTCTGCCGATTTACGACGTTTGGAATGATGAAGAGGCTTTAGTTCTTGAGCCAATTGAACCTTGTAAGCGTGTAAATGCAAGTCTTTATGCATAATGTTCATCAACGACTAGCGTGAGAGGTGCAATTGTTGGGCACGACGACGAGTTGAGGTGGACGGCTCTTCAGCCACACTAACAGCAGCAATGTTTTCTACAGTACGAGCTGTACGAGCATGCACTGGTGTTCTCACATCTTCTACAGACCCGGTTTGCTCGAATTTTTCCACGATTTTTGCGATTGTACGCACATTTGGACGATCAAATCGACCAAAAAAATCACGAAGTGCACGATATGCATTTTGATTTGAACGCCCATTTTCATAGTAAGTCTGGATAACTTTAACAAGTTGTTGGATTATGTATCTCTTCATGGTTCAAATTGAGCAAGTCTGAAATATAGAAATGTCAAATAAAATTCGGAAAAAAAACTTGGCGTTTCGGTGAGGTTCACATTCAACTTCGGCCCTTACAATTTAACCACCCTTTATATTTATAAGTAAGTACAATCAATTTGAGCTTTCAAGCAAAATAATTATTATACAATGAATGCCATAAATTTGTTTTGAAGACGACTGATGTAAAGCTTGCAATTAAAGTTTAGTTCTCAGTTTTTAAGATAAATTTTTAAAAGTCAGCGGAGACATTTGCGGTATTTTAACGATATCTTGATTGTTTATGGTTCCATTTTGAAGAGACTGAATACCTTCATTTCGAGATATATACTTAGATATTTAAATTAAGTCCTATCCCATATATTTTTACTCTGCCTAAAGCACTTATTTGGCACTGGTTTTCTATCTAGTTCTTATTTAATTGTGAACTTTTAATAAACTGACTTTCTTTTATTACTTATTATACTTTCGTTTATTCATCTTCTTAAACTTAATATTGTTCTTATGATTTCAAATAAATTGTCTTATTTTTTATTAGTTATTTCTACTATTATTGGTATTAAATTGACTTTTGATTGCAGTTTAAATTGTCATTACCCGCTGACATTAAAGTATTTTGGGGTTGACTATTGTTCCATTGTTGTAGTCATCAGTTGTATCTGGATTTTCTCTTCGTTGGTTATCAGCCGCATTATCATCGTTTATGGGACTATGTTTTAGCCAAATTGGTGCTAAACGTAACATTAAAATCGCACCCAATGGTGCAGTGAATATAATGGCCAATACGGATATGATTAGAACGTTGCTGGCCAACGATAAATTCGCCGCATCAGAATTAAAAGAACGAGCCAAATCCAAGGCAATTGGACCTAAGGCAGCCTAAAACGATAGTAAGAAAAGAAAAAAGAAAGAGATATTAAAATAAATTTGAAACAAATTGTGGGTTTATTTTTTAAATAACTATGGGGATGTGTAGTTATTAGTGAAAACATTATTTTTTTAATAATATTCTTATTTCTGTTATTTAGGTAAGCCCTAACTTATTCCTAAATAAAATATAATATAACAAATAAATAAAAAATAATATAAAACTTTACAATCTTAAAGCTTTCGGTTGGATGTATAATGATTTCTTGTATTAAACTTTTGTCGACAACTTTTTTCGGATAGAAAACTTTCAATATTAAATGATTTATTTTAATATCTAAAAATTTCTACTAAAAACATTCCACATCGAAAGCTTTCCAATCAAAAACTGACATTATTTATCTAAAGTTTTCTTATATAAAACTTTTATATAAAACTTTCAATATCAAAACATTTCTTATATAAAACATTTGTAGTCAAAATATTTCAGATAGAAAAATTTTTATGTAAAACTTTCTTATAGAAAAATTTTAATAGATAACTTTAATATCAAAAGCTTTCTAAAAAAAACTATTTATTTATTGCTTTACAAAACTTTTGATTACGAAAGATTTCCTATAAAAACATTTGATATCGAAAGATTTCTTATATAAAACTTTCATTTAAAAAAACTTTCAATATCAATGCTTTCCTATAGGTAACTTTTGATATAAAAAGCCATCAACAAAAAACATTTCATACGGAAGCTTTCCGGAAAAAATATTTTGTATATAAAACTTTCGATGTCGAAAGGTTTCCAATAAAAAACTTTTAATATTGAAAGATTTTCTACAGAAAACTTTCTATATCAAAAGATTTCTTATATAAAACTTTTGTTGTCAAAATATTTCGGATTAAAAACTTTTTATATCAACAGATTTCCTAAACGTAACTTTTAATATCTAAAGCTTTCTTTCTAAAACTTTCCATATTAAGAGCTTTCTAATATTAAAATGCCAATATATATATATTTCTTATATAAATCTTTCGATTTCGAAATGCTTTATTGTTAAGTTTTCGATATGGAAAGATTATCTATAAAAAATATTTGATTTTCCTCATAAAATTTCAAATATCGAAAGATGTAAAAAACATTCCAAGTCAAACTTTCAATATCGAAAGCTTTCCTGTGGAAACAGTATCGAAAGCTTTCCTATAGAAAACTTTTAATATCGAAAGATCTCTTGTATAAAGCATTCGCTATTGAAACCTTTCCTATAGAAAGCATTCGCTATATAAAGTTTTCCTTAATATAATTTGTTTTGGTCACTACAGAAAAAACCCTAAGTTACCCTAAGCTATACTGCACAATGTAAGAACTTTAAAACAACTAGCTTTTGAGCTTTCACATCGACACACTATATATAAGAGAGACGCAAATATGTTTGTCCGGCTCACACTTACGGAAAATTGTCTTTACAGATTTCCTAAAGTTACTTTTAATATCCAAAGCTTTCTACTTACAAACATTCCATATCAAGAACTTTCTAATATTAAAATGCCAATATCTAAAGGTTTTCTATATAAATCTTTTAAGCTTTCCAAAATAAAAATGCATATCGACGCTTTTTATTCAAATAGTGCTATCTACATTTTTGACCAAAATGGTTTTTAATGGAAACGTGCTCCTTGGCTTATTTGTCATATGTTATATAAATGTTAAGGAAGAAAAATAATTTAAAAACATTTTTTTTTATAAATTGTGTTTGTGCTATCTACACATAATCAAAAAATAGTGCTATCTTCATTAAAAATATTTGTGAAAATAATAACAATTGTTATAAAATATACATTGTAATTTGTGATAAACCAACGAAATGGACCACAATTCCCTGCAACGTACTGTAGTCATGGATTTCTAAGATATACTCGGCCTTTGACCTTAACAGATTGTAAATAAACGTTACATAAGAAAGATAATACCTTGAATTCTATTGACATATTTATATTAAATCTTGTTTTATTCAAAAAAACTTGTTATTTTAATTAAAATTCGTGATATGTTGATAAAAGCTTCAATTTTCGTTATATTTTATTTTTTTCTTGTTAAAATAATGCTATCTACTTGCTTTAGTACTTGAAATGATCAAATTTTAACTCGTAAAAAGTGCTATCTACTATAGAACCGAAAATATAAGGAGTTAATAAAAAAACTTAATTTGTACAAGATCTTAGCCCCGATTTGTATGGTATTGTAAAACAAAGTTTATTTATTTCTCTTATAGTTAATGACAAAAACAGTTTTTTCCCTCTCCTGTAAAATTGTGAATTTGTAGATAGCACTTTTTGAATATAAACCCTCGATATATCAAAAGATTTCTTATATAAATCTTTCGATTTCGAAATGCTCTATTATTATTATTAAAATTTCGATATGGAAAGATATTTTATAGAAAACTTTTCATTTCCTTCATAAAACATTGAATATTGAAACATTTTTTTTTTGTTAATTCATATGTATTTTCATAGGGACATTTTTGAGGCCAGTTGGCAAGGTATATAAAAAGAACTTATCAAATATTAAAATATACAAAACATTATCCATGTAAAGCTTTCCTTAATATAATTTTTATTGGTTACTACAGAAAATAGCCCTAAGTTACATTTATGCTCTGACATGAGAATACAAAAAGCACTATCTCAATTTAGTTTTTTATATGTTAAAATTAAAAAAAAGTTTTGAGAACCAAATTCGTCCTTCATTTTAATAATAACCTGCATTAAAATAAACGATGTTTTCTTTGATTTACTCAAAACTATGGAAATGTTGTTTAACACGTTTTAAAAGTAAAGCATTCAATTGCGTTGAATATTTTTTTATTTCCGAAAGAAAATTACCAATTTTTTCGAAACACTCAAAGAAATTGTATTAAAAATACACTTTCCATTAGCCATATATTCACCAACAATATTGTAGAGACTCTACTCCATCATCTTTTGAAAGCCAGAATTCATTCGCAGAATTTTCCAATTTATATGTATCAGTAAACGAGAAATGGATTCATTTAAACTCAAACCAACAGACATATCTACAAGTATATGAGTGGCCCTCAAAGATCTCTCTACAAAACATCTTACAAATCTCATATACATATGTATGTCATTTTATTTATACTCCCACAACCCACATCTGAAATCCAAGATCCTCAAAAGTTTTCGTAGCCACCCAGAAGGTTTTCATTTCGAACTCATAAACTTCTTGGTGCTCATTACTTTTTTTCGGTCAAGAGCTATTTGGTGGCACTTTGTCTGTTTTTATCACAGAAAAGCAAAACTCAAATGAAATAGCAAAAAAAATTGACCAGATTCCATTGATTCATTAACATTACAAAAAGGAAGTTTTTCGTTTATAGTGTTCTAGCCTTTGTTTCTTGCGCTCATTACCAAACGTTTTCTTTTACCAAAAAAAAATATATATATACAGACAAAAAAATATCAAGTCAGACGGACAACATTTGTTCCTTAAGAAATGTGTTTTTAATGACAAGACATTGTAAAAGATATCATGATATAATGAAACAAGAATGGGAGCAAGTGGAAAAAGGAATGAATAAAGGAAAAGTCCTCTTACAAAACCAAATATGATGACCAGGTAAACACAGAAATGACTAGACTATGACTAGACTATGACTAGACTATGACTAGACTATGACTAGACTATGACTAGACTATGACTAGACTATGACTAGACTATGACTAGACTATGACTAGACTATGACTAGACTATGACTAGACTATGACTAGACTATGACTAGACTATGACTAGACTATGACTAGACTATGACTAGACTATGACTAGACTATGACTAGACTATGACTAGACTATGACTAGACTATGACTAGACTATGACTAGACTATGACTAGACTATGACTAGACTATGACTAGACTATGACTAGACTATGACTAGACTATGACTAGACTATGACTAGACTATGACTAGACTATGACTAGACTATGACTAGACTATGACTAGACTATGACTAGACTATGACTAGACTATGACTAGACTATGACTAGACTATGACTAGACTATGACTAGACTATGACTAGACTATGACTAGACTATGACTAGACTATGACTAGACTATGACTAGACTATGACTAGACTATGACTAGACTATGACTAGACTATGACTAGACTATGACTAGACTATGACTAGACTATGACTAGACTATGACTAGACTATGACTAGACTATGACTAGACTATGACTAGACTATGACTAGACTATGACTAGACTATGACTAGACTATGACTAGACTATGACTAGACTATGACTAGACTATGACTAGACTATGACTAGACTATGACTAGACTATGACTAGACTATGACTAGACTATGACTAGACTATGACTAGACTATGACTAGACTATGACTAGACTATGACTAGACTATGACTAGACTATGACTAGACTATGACTAGACTATGACTAGACTATGACTAGACTATGACTAGACTATGACTAGACTATGACTAGACTATGACTAGACTATGACTAGACTATGACTAGACTATGACTAGACTATGACTAGACTATGACTAGACTATGACTAGACTATGACTAGACTATGACTAGACTATGACTAGACTATGACTAGACTATGACTAGACTATGACTAGACTATGACTAGACTATGACTAGACTATGACTAGACTATGACTAGACTATGACTAGACTATGACTAGACTATGACTAGACTATGACTAGACTATGACTAGACTATGACTAGACTATGACTAGACTATGACTAGACTATGACTAGACTATGACTAGACTATGACTAGACTATGACTAGACTATGACTAGACTATGACTAGACTATGACTAGACTATGACTAGACTATGACTAGACTATGACTAGACTATGACTAGACTATGACTAGACTATGACTAGACTATGACTAGACTATGACTAGACTATGACTAGACTATGACTAGACTATGACTAGACTATGACTAGACTATGACTAGACTATGACTAGACTATGACTAGACTATGACTAGACTATGACTAGACTATGACTAGACTATGACTAGACTATGACTAGACTATGACTAGACTATGACTAGACTATGACTAGACTATGACTAGACTATGACTAGACTATGACTAGACTATGACTAGACTATGACTAGACTATGACTAGACTATGACTAGACTATGACTAGACTATGACTAGACTATGACTAGACTATGACTAGACTATGACTAGACTATGACTAGACTATGACTAGACTATGACTAGACTATGACTAGACTATGACTAGACTATGACTAGACTATGACTAGACTATGACTAGACTATGACTAGACTATGACTAGACTATGACTAGACTATGACTAGACTATGACTAGACTATGACTAGACTATGACTAGACTATGACTAGACTATGACTAGACTATGACTAGACTATGACTAGACTATGACTAGACTATGACTAGACTATGACTAGACTATGACTAGACTATGACTAGACTATGACTAGACTATGACTAGACTATGACTAGACTATGACTAGACTATGACTAGACTATGACTAGACTATGACTAGACTATGACTAGACTATGACTAGACTATGACTAGACTATGACTAGACTATGACTAGACTATGACTAGACTATGACTAGACTATGACTAGACTATGACTAGACTATGACTAGACTATGACTAGACTATGACTAGACTATGACTAGACTATGACTAGACTATGACTAGACTATGACTAGACTATGACTAGACTATGACTAGACTATGACTAGACTATGACTAGACTATGACTAGACTATGACTAGACTATGACTAGACTATGACTAGACTATGACTAGACTATGACTAGACTATGACTAGACTATGACTAGACTATGACTAGACTATGACTAGACTATGACTAGACTATGACTAGACTATGACTAGACTATGACTAGACTATGACTAGACTATGACTAGACTATGACTAGACTATGACTAGACTATGACTAGACTATGACTAGACTATGACTAGACTATGACTAGACTATGACTAGACTATGACTAGACTATGACTAGACTATGACTAGACTATGACTAGACTATGACTAGACTATGACTAGACTATGACTAGACTATGACTAGACTATGACTAGACTATGACTAGACTATGACTAGACTATGACTAGACTATGACTAGACTATGACTAGACTATGACTAGACTATGACTAGACTATGACTAGACTATGACTAGACTATGACTAGACTATGACTAGACTATGACTAGACTATGACTAGACTATGACTAGACTATGACTAGACTATGACTAGACTATGACTAGACTATGACTAGACTATGACTAGACTATGACTAGACTATGACTAGACTATGACTAGACTATGACTAGACTATGACTAGACTATGACTAGACTATGACTAGACTATGACTAGACTATGACTAGACTATGACTAGACTATGACTAGACTATGACTAGACTATGACTAGACTATGACTAGACTATGACTAGACTATGACTAGACTATGACTAGACTATGACTAGACTATGACTAGACTATGACTAGACTATGACTAGACTATGACTAGACTATGACTAGACTATGACTAGACTATGACTAGACTATGACTAGACTATGACTAGACTATGACTAGACTATGACTAGACTATGACTAGACTATGACTAGACTATGACTAGACTATGACTAGACTATGACTAGACTATGACTAGACTATGACTAGACTATGACTAGACTATGACTAGACTATGACTAGACTATGACTAGACTATGACTAGACTATGACTAGACTATGACTAGACTATGACTAGACTATGACTAGACTATGACTAGACTATGACTAGACTATGACTAGACTATGACTAGACTATGACTAGACTATGACTAGACTATGACTAGACTATGACTAGACTATGACTAGACTATGACTAGACTATGACTAGACTATGACTAGACTATGACTAGACTATGACTAGACTATGACTAGACTATGACTAGACTATGACTAGACTATGACTAGACTATGACTAGACTATGACTAGACTATGACTAGACTATGACTAGACTATGACTAGACTATGACTAGACTATGACTAGACTATGACTAGACTATGACTAGACTATGACTAGACTATGACTAGACTATGACTAGACTATGACTAGACTATGACTAGACTATGACTAGACTATGACTAGACTATGACTAGACTATGACTAGACTATGACTAGACTATGACTAGACTATGACTAGACTATGACTAGACTATGACTAGACTATGACTAGACTATGACTAGACTATGACTAGAGTATGACTAGAGTATGACTAGAGTATGACTAGACTATGACTAGACTATGACTAGAGTATGACTAGAGTATGACTAGACTATGACTAGACTATCTCTCTTTATAGACATTGAAGTGTTTGCTGGTTTATTTCATTTCCGTTTGCGTGATGCTTTAGAAATTCTTTATTCATTTATTTTTCTGCTTAAAATATTTTTATTTCACTTATTTGGTTGCATTTTCCTCTTTACATTTTGTATTTTTATGTGGTTCTAGGATTTTTTGTTTGTAGATATACGTTTATACAAAGGTTCAAATATTTAAATGTCTTTAGATTTTCCTTGTATTTTCATTTGTTTCCTACACGTTTCTTAATGTATTTCTTGCATAAATATCACTATTTTTTTGAATGTGTGTTAATGTTGCCAACATTATTCTATTGTCCTATTATGTTTTCTCTAGTTTTTTTTGGCCTCTGTATATTTCCTTTGTTTTGTCCTGTGTCTTGGCGTCTTTGTTGCCTTTAAGTGAGTGTATAGTCTTCCTTTGATTTTGTGTTTATGTGTAATTCATTCTTATTTTGAGGTTTTTAGAAAAAACCTAGAAATTTTTTAATACTGTATGTATGTATTTATATTTAACTTTTGTATGCTTTCTTCTTAATGGTGTCTTCCGTTTTCTTTCTTTAAGTCTTGGCTTTTAAAATAGGACTTTAATTTAATTAAATGAATTTAATATTTAATAACAGAAGATAGTCGAGTTTTTTTTATTTATGCTATTTGATTCATATAATTTAAATTTTATTTAAATATGCAATTAAAAGTAGATAATTAATTTCTAAAGCATACTCTTGGGCTTCGTTTTTAATAAACAGCAACGCCTCGATAAACGTAGCCTAGTGCTGAAGTGTTATGATAATTAATTTCTAAAGCATACTCTTGGGCTTCGTTTTTAATAAACAGCAACGCCTCGATAAACGTAGCCTAGTGCTGAAGTGTTATGCTGGAAACACAATTACGGCTACAGGCTAAGGGCTACAACCTGTCAAAATTAAGTTTACGTGCATTCAAATGGGAATAAATTTGTTAGCGTCGGCACAGCTACACGACTAACGACCACCGTTGTAGCTGCAGCCAAGATTAAACTAATTTCTATTTTTACTGGCGACAATAACAGATTTAGTGCTGTCAACACCATAGAATATTGAAATAAATGAGCGATTTAAGCCACTTAACTTTATTTACAATAATTATGAAGGAAATTGAAATAAACAATTAATATACTTATCAAATATTTACCTATATATAGTGTATGTAATAATATCTGATAAGTATATGATATACAAATTTATATTTATATAACTTTACCTCAATAAAAGTGCATTTTTAAGAAGTTAATTTTTAAACGGTCATAACTCACACGCTTCATGTGCTAGAGCTACTTAGTTAGGTTATATAAAAGCCTGGTATGTCCTGTATAAAATCTTTTATTTAAAAGAGCAGACTTATATTTATGTTGTTTTAAGATATGCGTATTTTTATTAAAAAGTTTTGGTTGTAAAAATATTTTTTAGGATATGAACTCTTAATCCATTATAAATCGAAACAATATATATATATATATCATTTGAAAGGTAGCATTTGTTTGATACCAAAAAGGTAATATCGGATATAAGTTTCTAAAGTTATGCCCTATAATTCTTTATATTTAAAAAGCCCATAACTCTCAAACTATAAGTGATTTCACAAAAATCTTTCTATTATAATTTTTTTATTTATATATACTATCAGGTACATGAAAACCGTTGACATCGGAGGTTAGTAATCAAAAGGATTTATGTAATTATTGTCAAAATATAAATCGTTATTTTGCCCATCTTATAAATGCAATATTGGCATCACTCATAAGCAGATGTTTCTATTGTAGACATTTTCCTTTAATTTTAGTTTACTACATTTTTTATTTTTTCTTTCTGTTGGCTTTTGTTTTATTTGGTAAGTTTATTATAACTTATTGCTTATTTGTTATTAATAAAAATTTTTAGCCATTATTTTAAAAAACAAATTAAAAATTTGTATGGTCCAAACGTCAAAAATCTATATCAGCTGTTTTCAATGCAGCTGCAGTCTTAAAAATAATTAAGTAGCTGGCAACAAGGCTACTGTTGCAGCCAACGACTTTTGTAGTCGGTGTTCGTGTAGCCTGCTGTCAGATTGTGTTTCTAGCATTACATTGTACTATTTGCGCTAAAGAGAGACAACTCAAAAAGGTTTAAATTTTGACTTTTTTTGGAAAATATCTACCCACTATAAAAAACTTGTATTATTTTCTCTACAATCTCTCAAAAATATATTTATGCATCCGACTTCTTTATATTAAATTAAACAGGTTTTTGCATCTACTGAAAAGTTTTTAAGTTTGAGTTGACTCTTTTTAGAGCAGTCACCGCCGGACACTTTATTACAACCTCTTCAAGTCAAAGGCCGAGCATATTTTAGAATTTTATGCGATTCGATATTGTGCGCATATTCTTAAATTTCGTAGGCAAAGCTTTGATAGATTTTCATCTTATTGGTCCTGCAGTCAAAGTTTCGAACGTCCTTTTTTCGAGTTTTCTCGGGATCACTTGCTGGAGTATTTTCATCCATTAGCACAAGTCCTAGCCAACGAAACCGCTGTAGTTTAATGAGCTTTACTATGCCAA
This sequence comes from Stomorhina lunata, assembly GCA_933228675.1. Taxonomy (NCBI): domain Eukaryota; kingdom Metazoa; phylum Arthropoda; class Insecta; order Diptera; family Rhiniidae; genus Stomorhina; species Stomorhina lunata. Next base: position 110,717,078 of record OW121740.1, on the reverse strand, counting down.
TGTCAGCGTATAACTCATACAGCACATGATTAAATCGGTTTCGATATTCATTGTTGATGCTGGTTGGTCCATACGTTTTTCGTAGAATCTTCCTCTCAAAAATTCCAAGAATGACTTCGTCTGCTTGTGCAAGTGCCTATGATTCAGCACCACATAATAACACTGGTAGTCATTGCTGCCAGAAAATTTTTGTGAAAGATTAGCATTATCGGCGGTAAATTTTCAGAAATCAGCAAAAAATCAGAATTGTCAAATATAAATCACAAATATAGCCAAATATTAAAAAAACTATTAATTAAAAATATCTCCATAGCGCAAATTTTTATTCCAAATTTTTCTATAGAACAAATTTTATATTGAACATTTTCATAATTAATTGAAAAGTTAGGATTTATCAGGCTTGAGTTCTTTTTTAATTTTTAAATTATCAATTTGAAAATTTGAATGTTATAATGTTTTTTTCAATTTTTCTCCGCATTATTACTTTCAAGTTTTCAAATTAATTATTTGAAAATTAAAAATGAACTCAAGCCTGGTAAGTCCTAATTTTTCAATTAATTCAATTTAAAGTTCGAATAATTAATTCCCAAATAAGAAAAAGTCATATTGAAAATCTCTTATTGAAATTTTATATTCAAAATTTTTCTATACAAAATATTTTATATTAAAAATATTTTATATTAAAAATTATTTTATACAATAATTCTTATATTGAAAATTTTTCTGTACAAAACATTTTATATTGAAAATTATTTATACCAAAAAATTTTATGTTGAAATTTTTTTATATTCCAAAAATTTTATATGGAAAATTTCTCTTTTTAAAAAATTTGTATATGAAAAATTCTTCTTTACAAAAAAATGTATACAGGCTAATTTTTATTCAAAAGAAAAATTATTCGTACTTAATCCCAGTCTGTAGAAAAAATTTATAAAGCACATTTTTTTTGAAAAACTTTTATTTTGTTCCTAAATTTTGATTCTGTGAATTCAAATTATCGGAATTATATGAAAAAAAACTTTGGAGTTAAGTTTGTTTTCGATATAATTTCAAAAACGACTATTTTCTAGACAAATTCTGTATATCGGCAGTTTACTATTTTCAGGTAAAAAATCGTCAAAACCGCTAAATCTAGCAGACATACCAGCAGGCCTGACAGATTTGCCGAATTTTGCCAGCATTTTGGCGATTTTTTACCTGAAAATAGAAAACTGTAAATATGCAGAACAAGTATGATTTTTCGCTTGATTTCGAAACTTATGTCGTTATTTATGTTTATAGCGGTACCAAGGTATACAAATCACTAATTATAGAAAAAGAATTCTGTCGATACTACACACTACATTTGAAAAAAAGTATAAAAATTCTGTTACGTCCAAGCTTTTTACAAATATCAAATATATCATCATTCGCTGTGAAAAATCAAAAAAATCGCAAATTTACATATTTGTTAGTGCCCATTACCATTTAAGAGCAACCAGTACGATATTAAGTCCGCAGGTCAACATCAAAAAAACTGAAGGTGGCCACTAAATGTTTTCTTGCAGATTTTGACCGTCTAGACGCGTCTGAAAACAGAAAAAGTATTCGAAACATTGTATTACATCCCCATTCGCCAACAAAGTGTTAATATTTGGGAAAAATGGGAGTATTTTTTGTATTGCTAAAATTTAAATCACGAAGAATTAAATTACTTATGCAGTTTTGGAGTTATTGCAATTTTCCTAGAAAAATCATGTTCTTGACAATATGCCTTAGGATATGCAGGAAAAAATGTATATAAGAATGAATAAACTTCAAAGCACGAAATGAATTACAATTGTTTGGCCTGTAAGTACTAAATACTTAAATTATTTTTAATATATAATATTATTTGCTTAGTTTTTTTACATAAGAAAATTTCACCCATTTTTCATGTCGCTTTCTAAAATCATTTTTTAATTTTTTGAAAATTTTGTTCAACAAATTTTAAAAATTTTAAATTTTCTTTTCAGTATCATAAAATGAACTAAATGAGAAATAAAAGTCAAAAAAAATTGAGGACGATATCTTAAAACATTTTGCCGTTTTTGCAATTTGAAATCGTAGATTTTCACGAAATGAAAATTTTTATAATAAAAACAGAAAAAAATATTCAAAGCATTCTATTATATAGGTTTTTATACCCGCCATCAAAAAGAATGAGGCGTTAGTAATTATCTTAATATTGGCTCAAAAACCAAAATCGATATAGATTCTAAATTCTTATAAAATTCCAAGACGATTAAACCATATCCATCTATGTCTAACATCTCGCAATAGAGTTCGATATAAAAGGATGGTTGAGGTCCTATGCTCCACTGGATAACAGAAGAAAGAAGAAGAGTAATTGTGTGTCGGTGTAATGGAGAAACAAGTTATTTTCAAGTCATGCACTCAATAAAAATCTTTTTTTACGCTCAAAATTTGCACCTTTTCCGTTTTGTTCTGATCACAAAGGGTTTTTGTTGACTCTCTTTCTACAGCCATGCGTTATTTTTTTTTGGCGTTTTGTCGGTCATTCTTATTTTGTTTGTTTTGTTGTCATGTAAAACACACAATATTCTAATTGGAACAAAGGGTACTTCTCTCAGACAATGAGCTGCATCAGATTCCATTTTTAGACTCATTGAAGGGGACTTTTTAACTCCGACTCCGAACGGCAAATGCATTGGTTAGATAAGTTTTATATAGCCAAATACTCAAATAACCAGGGACTAGCTGAGTTATGATGACTAACCTGCTATACCACGGCGGTTAACAAAGAACAAATGCAAACACATATAATATAGACATATTACATTATATATCTATTATGCATATTACAAAAATGATAGAGGATCATAAAATAACCCCAACATCATATGTATATGCACTTGATAAAAATAATTGAATTCAATATATTTCAACAATTGGTGAACTGAGTAATAAGAACTTTCAAATATATTAAACCAGTTAGAAATACGGTAATGTTAAATACGATTTGGGTTATAAAAAGACCCTAACATGATAGCAGGGTTAAGATAAATCGGGCAAGTAGAGCCCCAACAATGAAGTCATGAGCTCTAACAGATAGACGCGTATTGCATAGGAAAGATCAATCGGCAGATCTTATACTAATACATTAACATTAGAGTAATTAGGTCTGAATTACAGATTAAGTCTGAGTTACAGGTTTTTCATTTTCATAATCTTCTCTATAAAATGCCATTATTAGATTTTTTGTAGTCTAAAAACTCCTGTTTTTTTTTGCTGCAGAAATACCATAGATGATACCATAGATAGGGATGATTGTATAAGCTTTTCATTACTAAGGTCTGATTTGCAATTTATTATATATATGAATGGGCTTAGGAGTTTATAGTTTTTAATATTAGTTCCTTTTTCAATCCTTATTTAAACATTGACATTTTTTTGCAAATTCCTCTTTTTCTCCTAAAATAAAAACTTTATTTAAAATAAAAATAAAACCTCAACGCTTATTATACTTAAGTCTTGCTCTTGCAATTAATTTAAAAGTCTGCAGAAACTTTGACCAATAAATTATGCAACACAATTCATTTTAAGTCTGCAAACATTTGGTTGGTCCTTCGGTTGGATGATTTCTAAATGAAAGCAAATATTTACTAAATGTACGTGAACTTTTTTCAATTCGACACATACGAAGAGGCCACAAGCTAATCCAAAGAAAACAAAACTCAAACTTTAACAACAAAAAATTGAGGGGAAAAAAGCAAATGCTACTCAATTTTCCGAAAACATTTAGAACTAAATAGCCCAAAAAAAAAAGTTAGAAAAAATTAAAAAGAAACAAATGTGAAAGAAGCAAAAAAAAAACCAAAAATGACCAGGAACAGAAGCAGCAGGAGCAGCACCAGTGCCTGAAAGAAATGTTAAAAGTGACAACCACATATTTAACCTAACATAACCACAGTTAACCGCAATGCAGCATAACATATGAGTTGCTGGGCCACATGGCTACTTAGGACATTGTGGAATCAAAAATACTGGAAAAAAACTGAAACCCAAACTAGAAAACATTTACAGTTGAGGGGGTAAATAAACAAAAATGCAACCAAATGAATAGAATTTTTGTTTGGACTTGTTAAACTAAAACATTTGATTATATTTTAATACTCTGAGACATGAGAGTAAGGATGATATGATATATTCCAGTTAATATTTCTCGATACAATAACTAATATGTGTTATCTGATTTCTCAGGGATCGCTATTTATGAGTTTTTATAAAATGGATGTCATCATGATTTCAGTTTTAATTCAGTGCTGCCACATGTTTCCGTTTCTTATCTACGAGGGGTGCCTTTACATTTCAGAAAGTTTGACATTTTTTAGCACTAATGTACTCCAAATAAAAAAATAAAAGGTGCTTTTAAGGCCATTACGGTATCATGATAAAAATTGAACAATATATAATTTGACGGGTAACAAATTACAATTACAATTTATTTTAATTGATCCTTACCCAGAAAAACTTTGGTAATGGTATGTATTCGGGTAACTGGTTACCTTGTAATGACTACAACATACCCTCCGAATTACTAATAAGTTATTACAGTAAGTAGTTATTTGTAATTAAAATGCTTATTTGAACTGAGTGGCCCGGGTTTTAAATTTTAAAAACTTAAATATTACCTTCTGTAAAAAAAAATTTGGAAAACTAACTGGAATGAAAAATATACCATCATGAGTCAATTTTGATTATGTAGGGGATATTGGATACCAAGCAACGGTTCTGATTGGTCTTAACTTAGTAAACCCACACTTATCTTGGTTTTCCTTCATCTCATCTGTGGACAATAATAACCTCCTCATGGTATCACCCGTTAAAATTTGAAAAATGGGTTAGGAAGACGGGCTAGTAACCCACTCTTGGAAAAAACAAAAAACGAAGCTAAAATAAGAGTAAAAATGTTCCAGCCCCTAATATTAGGAGAGAATTGTCTGAAACTTTGATGGAAAGACCAAGTAGAGGAAAATTTTTTAAAGATCGAAGTTTATAAAATATGCTCGGACTTTAACCTAAACAGGACTTTAACCGAAACAACTTATCAACTTTTCACCTTGCACTTATCAAGTTTTTTGACAATTAGCAAAACTTTATGTTCCTCAGAACTATAACATTTGATAAGTGATAAGTTAAAACTGATAAGGATAATTTACAAACTCTTCGCAATTTTTTTAATTCACTTTGCATTTTCTGTTCCATGTACGTTTACATTTGCAAAGTTCACAGCTGAAATTGAAAAGTGTAATATGCAAGTTTTTGCAAATAATTATGATGTTTTGTTCCACAAAAACTGTAAATTCTATTTTTATTTTTGCAAGAAAATTTTGTAAAGTTTATCAAAGATTTGCAAGGTAAACGATCTCCTTGCAAATTCTTATTATTATAACTAGTGACACTTTCAAAATGCTGAGTCGATGAGCTGCATCCGATTATATTTTAGACTCATTGAAAGGGACCTATGTTTTAACGCCGACTCCGAACGGCAAATGCATTAGTTAGAGAAGTTTTACATAGCCTAATACTCAATAACCAGTGGCTAGCTGAGTTATGAGGTGAACCGCCGCTTTTTTGAAAATTAATTTTTTTTTCAAGAGGGTCTGGCAGGGATTGAACTTGGGACCTCTGGTATGCTAGGCGGATGATATAATTTTATAATGGGGAATATTTTATGAACTTTAAGGACTAATATCGGGTGTTTTTTATTGAGGTATAGAACTTTAAGTTGGCATCGCTTTTTTAACTGGCGGCCATTTTGTCAGCTGTCAAGTGATTAATATTTAGTTTGGTTTGCCATTTCATCATGAACAACGCTTGCAAATCGTGCAAATTTATTTCGAAAATAATGGTTCAGTTCGCGAAGTTTACCGCAAGTTCCGTCCATTTTATGGTCGACATAATCGTCCATCAGAGCAATTAATTCGGTTAACCATGGATCGTTTTAGCACTACGTTTACTCTATGTGATAAATAATACGCATCCGCAGCGACGTCGAACAGTGCGCACCGAAGAAACAATTGCCGCTGTAGAGCAAAGTGTTGAAGAGGACCCGAATGAATCGATTCGCTACCGTGCACTTTTTTAACTGGCGGCCATTTTGTCAGCTGTCAAGTGATTAATATTTAGTTTGGTTTGCCATTTCATCATGAACAACGCTTGCAAATCGTGCAAATTTATTTCGAAAATAATGGTTCAGTTCGCGAAGTTTACCGCAAGTTCCGTCCATTTTATGGTCGACATAATCGTCCATCAGAGCAATTAATTCGGTTAACCATGGATCGTTTTCGCACTACGTTTACTCTATGTGATAAATAATACGCATCCGCAGCGACGTCAAACAGTGCGCACCGAAGAAACAATTGCCGCTGTAGAGCAAAGTGTTGAAGAGGACCCGAATGAATCGATTCGCTACCGTGCACAGCAATTGGAGCTTTGTCCATCAACTTTATGGAAGATTTTGCGCAAAGATCTTGGCTTGCGACCTTACAAGATCCAGCTTGTGCAAGAATTAAAGCCGCGAGACCATGCAATGCGTCGTGATTTTGGTGTATGGGCCGAAAATGAGATTGATCTCGATGCTGATTTTCATCGCAAAATTTTGTTCAGTGATGAGGCTCATTTTTGGTTGAATGGCTACGTCAACAAGCAAAATTGCCGCATTTGGAGTGAAGAGAATCCACATGAGGCCCTTGAGACGCCATTACATCCACAAAAACTGACTGTTTGGTGTGCTCTATGGGCTGGTGGAGTCATTGGGCCATACTTCTTCCGAAATAATGCTGGAGAGTCAGTTACCATAAATGGAGACCGGTATAGAGCCATGATAACCGACTATTTTGTTCCCCAATTGGATGGCATGAATGTGGATGAGTTGTGGTTCCAACAAGACGGCGCTACATGCCACACAGCGCACGTCACAATTGATTTATTGAAGGAAACATTCGATGAGCGCATAATTTCGCGGAATGGACCTGTCAATTGGCCACCAAGATCGTGCGATTTGACACCACTGGATTATTTTCTTTGGGGATATGTGAAGTCGCTCGTCTACGCCAACAAACCAGAAACGTTAGGGGACTTGGAAGCCAACATTCGTGGCGTTATTGCCAACAAACGGCCCCATATGCTCGAAAAAGTAGTTGAAAATTGGACCTGTAGAATTGGCTTTATTCGAGCCAGCCGCGGCGGCCGCATGCCCGAAATCATATTTAAACATTAATGGCATACAATTATCCTTCCAATAAAGCCAAATTGATGGACATTAAAACGATTTTCTTGTGTTTTATTTCAATTCGAAGTTCTATACCTCTAAAAAACACCCATTATATAGAAGTTCTCGGTGTATTTTTATCATTTACGGCTTGTTTCGTTCTGCACTTTGCCAGAAAGAAAGTGTTTTAATCAACAACTGTAATGCTGTTATCATGTTCAGATTTGTGATTTTCGCTTATATACTTTAAAGAGTAAATCTAAAGTGGCTTACTAATCTAAACACATCATATTAAATTTGTGTTCGATCTCTAGACATTTCTGTAATTATTAATTTCTATTAAATTATAAAATACCACAGCATCCTCCATTAGCGGTAAGCCTACAGCAATAGCACGCCGTCGATGTAAAATGAAATAAATAGCTTGAACAATGCATCTAAATAACAAGAAATGACTTATCTTCGCTTCTCTGAAAATAGTAGTGCAATTACAGTTTGAATAATATAAATAAATAATTTATCTCTAATTGTCACCAGCTTTCACCTCCCTAATACCCCCTTTGAGTGTTATTTCTCTTTAAAACAAAAAAATATATGGACAAAAATAAAATAGTTTTAATTTTCGGAATTGAAAAAATTCAAAAAATTTTTTGATCGCACACTAAATTTTTTTTTACTGAATGAAAAATACGTTCGCGTTAATGATTTTACGCGATGCGCGCAGAAGTTATGACGGTTAAGACAAAAATTTCTAAAAAAAAAAACTTAAAAACTATTTTATTTTTATTAGTTTTCTGTTGATTTGACACAACTTATATATTTTCAGGTGTTCTGTCGTTTCATGGTATTGTGGTAATTTATATATGCCTTAACACGAAGAAATAGTGCAATTATGCAAGTGAAGAAAAATATTTTTTAACAAGATTTTTTTATTTTTGTAACCGCGATTTTCGCGAAATTTTACAAAATGTGAGTCTTTGTGAAACTCTGCTGCCTTGACTTATGGACAAATATAATCTAAAAGAATTTTTTATTTAAAAATAAGTTTTAATAGGTGCATATCTTTGTAATATATAAAATTCTTATTTGGTCCGTCAAACCGTCAATCCTTATAACATTTTGGTGCGCTTCAGATCTAAGGTAAAGCTTTATTAAAGAATAGTTTTAAGACCATTCCTGATCAATTTTGAGCAAAATTCGCGATGTGCTTCATTGAAATGTTTTTAGATAAAGTCTTCGAGTTCTCAGTTAATAAAGAGATTTTTGACAAACTTTTGATGCAAATCGGTTATAAATGACATCGCTTTCATGCCTTATATGATTTTGTCTCAGTTTGCATTCTAAAACCATTTAAGCCAATATGCACTTTTTTGCACGATTTTCAAAATCTTCATAAAATCTTAGCAAACAATGATTTTTTGGTGCGCTTTAGGTGCTAAATGGCAAAAAACTCGGTTTACGCGGTAGTTTGGAAATTTTCATTCATATTTGCGAGTGTGCTCCACGAAAACCCGGTATTTTGAAAAATTTATGCTCAAAAACTCCTCATTTACACCTGTCGTATATTACACCTATATAGAGCACATTAACGAGATATATATCAAACGATGCAAAATTGAAAGATCTACAAATCGTTATCTATATTCGCAAAAAATATGCGAAAAAAATTAAAAAGTGGCGAAAACAAGCTTAAAATTTTGGCAGCCATTAAGTAGTATTAAAAGTGACAAAATTAAAATTTAGAGGGAAGTGGATTTATCCCCTAAGTGTGGTGTCTATTTCGTAGAACAACGACTTGGGTCCAAATGTTAAAACAAATGCAGAATAAGACGAAATATGAAGAAAAACTTGAATGCTTCAATCGATTCTTTAACATTTTTTAAAATTTGCATGCAAATTACGCTTAGAAGCGCAAATTTGCGCAGACAAGATATTGTGTTCAGTATACAGAAGTTTTTGCGAGTTCAATATCTGTAATTAGATTTTCCGAACTTCTTTGGGTACAAAAATTATTCGAGTTGAAAGTCGGTTTCAAAGGAATCAAAACTGTTTGATTTTTGCCCATGTATAATTATTGTCTACTTTGTGGCTGTGAGAGCCCAACATCTAAACTCGTAGAAAATTGACCTATGGGGGTATTCAAAATTTCTATGAAAAACATTTTTCTCCAAAATTGAAATCTGTACTTTGTTTAGCCACCTCGACCGACAATATATGTATGTAACTCCATTCGCATCATCTATCTGTATGTGGCACTTGACATTTGGATGTTTGGACGCCTCACTATTGAGATAATTTCTAAACTACTAGACGGATTTTGACGAACATCAGTCGAATTGGAGTTAGGCTTTAAGACCAATGATTACTAATGTATCTATCGGTGGCACAGTTGGCTACACAGAGGACCAAAGTTCCCCAACTTGGTTATGTTAAACCTTTGTCTCCATATAGCTTTCGACAATTTGGTCCGATCCGAAAGATTTTTACATTTTTAAAACTTACAAGGGGTACTTCTCTCAGACAATCAGCTGCATACGTTTTAACTCCGGCTCCGAACGGCAAATGCTTTAGTTAAAGAAGCTTTTCATAGCCTAATACTCAATAACCAGTGGTTAGCTGAGTTAAGAGGTGAACCGTTTTTTTATTTTTTCGAGTGGGTCTGAACTTGTTGTATCTGGTATGCTAGACGGATAAATACACATTTTCAAAAACACCTTAAAACAAGTAAGAGTGTTATATTCGGGTGTGCCGAATCTTATATACCCACCATCAAGTTGTGTTAAACTTAGAAACATATCTCATATATCTACAAGGATGCAGCTAATTCAAAATCTGGACAAAACTGAAAAAATCGCTAAGCTAACTGGTATTGTTGGTAAAACCTTTGGACTAAATTCGGTTGCCGTAGCTTTATAGTTCAACATTTAAAAATATTTTAGTGGTTTCCCCAGTATTTACTTTGATCAAAATTCGGTCTCATAACCGGGTATAGTTTTACATTAATAAAATGTTAAATACTTTTCGTTAACATGTAGTTAGGCTAAACACGTTAATAGTAATACGGCAGGTCCATATATTTTGTTAGGAGATCCTAATGCATTCATCATATATAAAGTCTGGGCTGAACATTGATTGATGCCTACCTAATTTCATAGATGCAATCTTAATATAATGAATGTACCTCAAAATCTTTTTGATTGCAGATATAAAAAGGGAATGTTGTTATGAGAAATTTGTATTTAAACTAAATAATTTTTTTCCAAATTGGCCTTTATTGGAGAGGACGTATGCAATGACCAGGAATTTATTTTATTCGCATTCTCATTATGTTTTCTTTTAAAAACTTTAAATATAGCAATTTTTTAGGGACAAACTCCAAAAAAAATCGATATTTTTTTATGTCTCAACTTCAAGTATTTTTAACTTTTAAACGAAAAAATATATCTATTATTTTTAAAAATATAAAGAGTATTTTTAAGAATTTTTAAGACCTTTAAATAGGTAAAGCATCAACCATCAATCACTCTCCTGATTCCTCATGGACCAGTGTTTTTGAAAAGCAACTCAAATGCTTCTTGACTAGTCGTTTAAAAGTTACAGAATCATTAAAAAACAAGTAAGAAAGTGCTATAGTTGGTCAAGCCCGACCATACTATACCCTTCACTACTAAGGTCAAAGGTGTTATTTTTCCTGTATAAAGATTTACTAAACTCTGCCATCATACAAACATTTTCTCAAAACTTATAAAGGGTGGTTAAATTGTAAGGGCCGATGTTGAATGTAAACCACACCTAAACTCCAAGTTTTTTTTCCGAATTTTATTTGACATTTCTCTATTCCAGACTTATTCAATTTGAACCATGGTGAGATATACAATCCAACAACGTGTTAAAGTTATCCAGACTTATTATGAAAATGGGCGTTCAAATCAAAATGCATATCGTGCACTTCGTGATTTTTTTGGTAAATTTGATCGTCCAAATGTGCGTACAATCCCAAAAACCGTGGAAAAATTCGAGCAAACCGGTCTGTAGAAGATGTGAGAACACCAGTACATGCTCGTACAGCTCGTACTGCAGAAAATATTACTACCGTTCGCGATAGTGTGGCTGAAGAGCCGTCCACCTCAACTCGTCGTCGTGCCCAACAATTGCACCACTCACGCTCGTCGTTGATGAACATTGTACATAAAGACTTGCATTAACACTCTTACAAGGTGCAATTGGCTCAAGAACTAAAGCCTCTTGACCATTCCAAACGTCGTGAATGGGCAGAATGGTGGCAAGAAATGCCAACAGTGGATGATCAATTTTCGAAGAAAATCATCTTCAGTGATGAGGCACATTTTCACCTCAGTGGATTCGTCAATAAACAGAATTGCCGCATCGGGCCGTTACTGTGAATGGCGTTCGCTATCGTGAGATGATAACGAACTTTTTATGGTCCGAATTGGAAGATATGGATGTGGACGATATGTGGTTTCAGCAGGATGGTGCCACTTGCCTCACAGCTAACGAAACAATGGCACTTTTGCGCAACAAATTCAATGGCCGTGTTATCTCATGTAATGGCGATGTTAATTGGCCGCCAAGATCATGTGATTTGACACCGTTGGACTTTTTCTTTGGGGTTATTTGAAAGAAAAGGTGTACGTCGATAAGCCAGCAACAATTCAAGAGCTAAAGGATGAGATAATTCGGCACATTAACGGCATAGAACCTCCATTATGCCTCAGAATCATCGAAAATTGGGACCATCGGATGGAGGTTAGCCGCCGTGGTCGCGGCGCCCTTTTGGCCGATATTTTGTTCCATACATAATTGAGTAATACCAATATATCATAATAAAATAAAATTGCAATAATATCCTGAATAGTTTGTGTTTTATTCAAAATCAACATCGGCCCTTGAAATTTAACCACCCGATATACATAATCTGTTTCCGTCATTTGGACTTATATGAGAGCTAGGGTCAAATGTGGACCGATTTTTTCGAAATTAGAAAAATTTATTACAGTTGTTACAAAAATTATGTGTGCAAAACATAAACTTGAAATTCTCATTATCTTTAGATGTACGAGCGTTTTATTGATTTTTGTCTCATTTAGTGCGTTTTTAAAGAATAGTTTGTATGGGAGCTATGGTCAAACGTGGACCGATTTCAACGAAATTTGGTACAGTGATTTAAGTTTAAATAAGCAGTATTTGTTTTAAATTTCATGAAAAAATATTTATATTTGTGACCAATATATCAATTCCGGGAAGTGGGACCTATGGGAAGTACCATAAATAATGGACCGATTTTGACCAATTTCAATAGCCATGGCCCAATTATCAAAAAAATAATCTGTGCCAAATTCCATCAAATTATCTTGAGAATTGCGACCTGTAGTTTGATTAAAAGGTTTACATGGGGTCCAGATAGCCAGCCAGACGGATGGACGGACGGACATCGCATCGGACATCGAAAGTGATTCTAAGCCTATTGGTATACTAAAAGATGGGTCTAAGACAAATATTTCTATGCACTTCATACATCAGCGCAAACTTATAAAACCCTTTCCACCTATGGTGGTGACGGGTATAAAAAGCATCCATTAACCACTGTGTGGCGTTAGTCGGGTAATCGACTCTTGTGCGCAATAGTGATATTTTCAGACATACCGATCTTCTCAATTTAAAGATCCGTTTCCCGGAAAATTTTTTGCAGAAGTTATAAATCTCTACCCTATATTTATGCTTCGTAATATAATATATACTGCTGCTCAAATGTCTATTACATTTTGTTTTGAAAAATATTAAGGGAGAGGTTGTAACCACTGACATGCCTCAAAAACTAACACAAGTGGCAACACTTTTCTGCGGTTTCAACTTAAATAACATATAAATAACAAATACGTTTTTTCTCTATTTCTATTTCAGAAATATGTTTTCAGTTTTGGGGCTGCTACACTAATGGCATTTTGTAACTCCCAAATACAAAAAATGTTGCGCTTTTTGTGAAACTTTAAAAAATGAGACAAAAAAAAGTAGAAATATTTGTGGAAAAAAAACCAAAAACCTTCAAAGTTTTAAGTCGAATGCAGAGGAGTTTTAATATATAGTTGTAGGTGTTTTTAAATGGAATATGAACAAAAATTTGATTTTTTTTAGACATAAAAAAGCAATTTATTATTTCAATTTATTTATTTATTTTGTACAGGTGCTCGAAATTTTTCTATATTCAAGTTAGGGATATAAGATTTTTGTGCCCAAAAATATGTTTTAGTTTTATTTATTTTTAAACCCTAGAAATAGACTATTTTAGTGTTTTTTTAAATTTTAGAAAATTTTCAATATCTTAACGAATTAAAAAGCTGCTAATATAAAAAATATCATACATACAAAAACCTTAATGAAAATGGTAAGTTGTGAGGTTCTGGGCTCTGTTAAGTTTGGTCTGAATATATTCTACTACTTTTAACCTCCAAAAAATATACTATATAAAATAATTTTCGCAACCAGTTGTATTCTGGGGCCAAATTACCGCATTCGATATCGATCGAAATCTTAGATATTTACAAAACATTTGCATAGCATACTTTAAGGATAATTAAAATTAGTTAAAAGATGCAAAGTTTAGTGTTGGTCAGGACATGTCAATCTGAGCTTTTTGTATTTTTATGTAAAATGTTAGGACAAATTGACTCAACATGTTAGGTTCTGAGTTTAATTGAAAACAACTTTGGTAATATTTTTATTTTAATTTAAAAACTAAGATTTTTTGTTCATTTTATGTTGCATACTTTTAGGGATTCAACAATAATTGTATTTTGCTACTTCATACTTGTTAGACTACATATGTTATTTTTAAATTATTTTATGAAAAAATGAAAGCTGATACTTACTTGTACAGTCGCTTTAGGAAAACTAGAGATGGTAATGTATCCACGTTCTTTTCTTGACAGATTTCCGCCATAAGTAGACAAATAAGCAAATGCCAAACGAAACTGGCAAAAACAAAGAAACATAAAATATTATTTTTTTAACTAAAACATAATTAAACAAAACCTGTATCAATGTTTAAATACATATTAAATTTCCTATCATGTTGATAAGATTTACTTATGTATATTTTTTAGTACTTACCGCACTTCCCAGTAACACTAGCAGAGCACCATATCCTACGACTTTTCCATCTAGAACAGCAAAATTAATTTCCTTTCCAATAAGGGAGAATGACACTGGCTTTAAGAACTTCCAAAGGAGATCAAGTCGTTTTCCAACATTAGCCTGAAAGTATAAAGAAAAAATTTCGCATAATTTTTTTAAAAATGAAACTAGTAACATTTCCAAAATTGCATATATAGAATTTGGTTGAATAAAATCCGGAAGAGACCAGGGTTTGAAATACAATTGTAATATTCCAGTACATTTTTAACTTGATTGGTAGAAATTTTTTCTATCAAAATAATAATTTTTTAAAAAATTTTATATCAAAATAAAATTTTTTTAAAAATTTCCTATAAAAATAAGAAATTTTTTAAAAATTTCATGTAATAATAAGAAATTTTTGAAAAAATATCTGTAAAATAATAAAACTTTGATCAAAATAAGAATATTTTGAAAAATTTCCCATAAAAATAAGACATTTTTGAAAAATTTTCTATAAAAATTAGACCTTTTTGAAAAATTTTCTATTAAAATAAAAAATTTTTCAAAAATTTCCTATTTAAATAAAAAATTTTAGAAAATTTTCTTATAAAAATAAGAAATTTTTCAAAAATTTCCTATAAATAAAGAAATTTTTGAAAAATTTTCTACAAAAAAAAAGGATTTTTTTTTAAATTTCCTATAAAAATAAGAATTTATTGAAAAATTTCCTATAAGAATAAGAAACTTTTGAAAAATTTTCTATAAAATAACAAATTTTTGAAAAAATTCCTATAAAAATAAGAAATCTTTTTAATAATTTTATGAAAATAAGATTTTTTTTTTAAATTTCGAATAAATTGAAAAATTTCCTATTTAATAAAAAATTTTTAAAAATTTCCTATAAAAATAAGAAATTTTTGAAAAATTATTTAAAAAAATAAGAAATTTTTGAAAAATTTCCTATAAAAATAAGAACATATGTAAAAATTTCCTATAAGAATAAGAAATGTTTGAAAAAAATTCCTATAAAATAAGACATTTTTGAAAAATTTCCTATAAAAAAAGAAATTTTTGAAAAATTGTCTACAAAAAAAGGAATTTTTGAAAAATTTCCTATAAAAATAAGAAATCATAGAAAATTTTATAATAAGAATAAGAAACTTTTGAAAAATTTTCTATAAAATTAGAAATTTTTGAAAAATTTCCTATAAAAATAAGAAATCTCTTTAATAATTTCCTATAAAACTAAAAAAATTTTGCGAAACTTCCTATTAAAATAATAAATTTTTGAGAAATTTCCTATAAAAACAAGAAAGTTTTGAAAAATTTCTTATAAAAATAAGAAATTTTTTAAAATTTCCTGTAAAATAAGAAATTTTTGAAAAACTTTCTGTAAAAATATTTCCTATAAAAATAAGGAATTTTTTAGAAATTTCCTATAAAAATAAGAAATTTTTGAAAAATTTCCTTTAAAAAATAAAATTTTTGAAAAGTTTTTTATGAAAATAAGAAATTTTTGACAAATGTCCAATAAAAATAAGAAATTTTTGAAAAATTTCCTATTAAAATAAGAAATTTTTGAAAAATTTCCTATTAAAATAAGAGATTTTTGAAAAATTTCCCATTAAAATAAGAAATTTTTGAAAAATTTCCTATAAAAATAAGAAAGTTTTGAAAATTTCTATAAAAATAAAAAAGTTTTGAAAAACCCTATAAAAACAAGAAATTTTTGAAAAATTTCTTATGAAAATAAAAATTTTTTAAAAAATTTCCTATAAAAATAAGAAATTTTTGAAAAATTCCTTTCAAAAATTATGAAAATAAGAAATTTTTGAAAAATTTCGAATAAAAATAAGAAATTTTTGAAAAATTTCCTATTAAAATAAGAAATTTTTGAAAAATTTCCTATTAAAATAACAAATTTTTAAAAAATTTTCTATAAAAATAAGAAATTTGTGAAAAATTTACTATAAAAATAAGAAATTTTTGAAAAATTATCTATAAAAAAAAAGAAATTTTTGAAAAATTTCCTATAAAAATAAGAAATTTTTGAAAAATAAGAAAGTTTTGAAAATTCCTATAAAAATAAAAAAGTTTTGAAAAACCCTATAAAAATAAGAAATTTTTGAAAAATTTCTTATGAAAATACAAATTTTTTTAAAAATTTCCTATAAAAATAAGAAATTTTTAAAAAATTCCTTTCAAAAATTATGAAAATAAGAAATTTTTGAAAAATTTCCAATAAAAATAAGAAATTTTTGAAAAATTTCCTATTAAAATAAGAAATTTTTGAAAAATTTCCTATTAAAATAACAAATTTTTGAAAAATTTTCTATAAAAATAAGAAATTTGTGAAAAATTTACTATAAAAATAAGAAATTTTTGAAAAATTATCTATAAAAAAAAAGAAATTTTTGAAAAATTTCCTATAAAAATAAGAAATTTTTGAAAAATAAGAAAGTTTTGAAAATTCCTATAAAAATAAAAAAGTTTTGAAAAATCCTATAAAAATAAGAAATTTTTGAAAAATTTCTTATGAAAATACAAATTTTTTTAAAAATTTCCTATAAAAATAAGAAATTTTTAAAAAATTCCTTTCAAAAATTATGAAAATAAGAAATTTTTGAAAAATTTCCAATAAAAATAAGAAATTTTTGAAAAATTTCCTATTAAAATAAGAAATTTTTGAAAAATTTCCTATTAAAATAACAAATTTTTGAAAAATTTTCTATAAAAATAAGAAATTTGTGAAAAATTTACTATAAAAATTAGAAATTTTTGAAAAATTATCTATAAAAAAAAGAAATTTTTGAAAAATTTCCTATAAAAATAAGAAATGTTTGAAAAATTTCCTATAAAAATAATAAATTTTTGAAAAAATTTCCCATAAAAACAAGAAATTTTTGAAAAATTTCCTATAAAAATATGAAAGTTTTTAAAGATTTCCTATAAAATAAGAAATTTTTAAAAGATTCCCTATAAAAATAAGCCTTTTTTGATAAATTTCTTATAAAATAAGAAATTTTTTGGAAAATTTTTGTGTGGAAAATTTCGTATAAAAATAAGAAATTTTTGAAAATATGTCTATAAAGATAAGAAATTTTTGAAAAATTTTTTATAAAAAAAATAAATTTTTGACAATTTTCTTTCAAAAGTGAGAAATTTAAAAAAAAAATCCTATAAAAATAGGAAAATTTTGAAAAACTTCCTATAAAAATAGGAAATTTTTCAAAAATTTCCTATAAAAATAGGAAATTTTTAAAAATTTCCTATAAAAATTAATCGATAAATATTTAGGTCCAGAAAGACTTAGCATACATATCTTTAAAACAAGAGAAATAGCGCATTTTGTTCGAATTTATCGATAAAATGTTTTTTAATAAATTCGTTTTAAATACATTTAAGTAGAATTTTCACATCTCTAACTTGGAGCCTGGTTTTCACCTATGATTTGTGATTTTCTAACAATTTTGTGTAGTGTTCGATTTTGCTAGACTACAGTTACGTTTTTGCTCACTCAAGAAATTCACCACCCAAATCTATGTAATTGATCAGTCCCTTTTTATCAGTTTATACTGATATTAGTTTTCTAAGTGTAAATACTATATTTTACAAATTGCTTACAAGTATGTATTAGACTTAAAACTTGTTATGCTTTTCTATTTCTCATTTTATATCTAAGAAAAACTAATATCAATAATAGAAATATACAAGACCTAAAACAAAAACAAGAACACTAATAATCATCAGTTATTGTTTCAAGTGTAGTTTTTAATTTGATCCTTGATTTCCAATAGTTCTACTTGAAAGTACTAGTTTCGTTGTATGAAAAAGTTTAAATAAACGCAATAAGAGGGTATAGTACTCATATGTTGTTTCTATTTGTTTCCTGAATTTTTTTTTTGTTGTTGTTGTTGTTCGTTATTGCACTTATTTCTATACTTTTTATTAGACTTTTCTAACACATTGTTATTTTGTTCTGTATGTGAGTACTACATATTTATTGTGTTGATTTGTTTTCATTTTGTTTCCTTTTTATACATTTCGTTTCTGTTTTCTTCTATTCTGATTTGAGTGTGTGCATTCAAGTGTAAGAGTGTTTATGTTTTCTTTGCGCCTAAATTCATGCAACACATATTAAGTGATACAAATGCATGAAATACCTTTACAGTGGGAGAGGGTTGAGTATGACGTTTGTGTTTTTTTAAAGATACATACTTTATTTATGTTATTTTATTGAAGTTCTTGCAGTTTTGTAAACTAACAACTAATAAAGGGTATTTTACTCTAGAGATGACCATAAAGTGATTAAATTGTAAGGTTTTTCAGAAATAGATTGTAAGTTAATATTAATAGTCCAAAAAATCTCTATCCTATTATATTTAGTGGGCCAATATGTGATAGCAATTAGCTTAAATAAACCATCTTTTATTTAACACATAAATTTCACTTCATGTGAAGTTATACAATCTATTGTTAGCTTGACGCATAATTTAGGCTTTTTGTTTCACAGCCAATTTTATTCTTTTTTTTACATCGACGGTGTGTTAATGATGTAGAGCCTGCTTCCGATTAAGGATGCTCCTATAAAAATAAGAAATTTTTGAAAAATTTCTTATAAAATAATAAGTTTTTAAAAAATTTCCTATAAAATTAAAAAATTTTTGAAAAATTTACTATAAAACTAAGAAGTTTTTTATAAATGTCCTATAAAAATTTGAAAATTTTGAAAAATTTTATATAAAAATAAGATATTTTTGAAAAATTTCCTATAAAAATAATATATTTTTGATAAATTTCCCATAAAAATAAGATTTTTTTTTTAAATTTCCTATAAAAATGAGAAATTTTTGAATAATTTCCTATTATATAAAGAAATTTTTGAAAAATTTCTTACAAAATATGAAAATAAGAAATTTTTGAAAAATTGTCTATAAAGATAAGAAATTTTTGAAAAATTTGTTATAAAAAAAAATAAATTTTTGGCAATTTTCCTATTAAAATGAGAAATTTTTGAAAATTTTTCTTAAAAAATAAGAACATTTTCAAAAATTTGCTATAAAAATAATACAAAATGAAAATTTTCCTTTAAAATGAGAACATTTTTGAAAAATTTCTCATAAAATAAGAAATTTTTGAAAAATTACTTACAAAATAAGAAATTTTTAAAAAATTTTCTATATAGATAAGAAATTTTTTTAAAATGTTTTATAAAAAGAAGAAATTTTTGACAATTTTCCTATAAAAAATAAGAAATTTTTGAAAAATTAAAAAAAAATAAACAAATTTTCAAAAATTTCCTATAAATCTTTTTTTTAAATTTCATATAAAAATAAGAAAATTTTAGAAAATTTTATATAAAAATAATAAATTTTTGAAAAATTTCCTAGAAAAAGAAGAATTTTTGAAAAACTTCTTATAAAATAAGAAATTTTTGAAAAATTTCCTATAAAAATAGGAAAATTTAAAAATTTCCTATAAAAATAAGAATTTTTGAAAATTTTTTTTAAAAAAATAAATTTTTAACAATTTTCCTATAAAAATAAGCAAATTTTCTAAAAAAAAATTTCAAAAATTGAATATAAAAATATTGAATTTTTAAAAAATTTACTATAAAACTAAGCAATTTTTCAAAAACTTCCTATAAAAATAAGAAATTTTTGAATAATTTTCTATAAAAATGAGAAATTTTTGAAAAATTTCAGATAAAAAGAACAAATTTTTGAACAATTTTCTAGAAAGATAAGAAATTTTTTAGAATGTTTCTATTAAAAAAATCATTTCTTGACAATTTTCCTGTAAAAATAAGAAATTTTTGAAAAATTTATTATATAATTAAGAAATTTTTAAAAATCTTATATAAAAATACGAAATTTTTGAAAAATTTCCTATAAAAAAGAAATTTAAAAAAAATCATATAAAAATAAGAAACTGTTAAAAAAATTTCCTATAAAAAAAGAAAATTTTAAAAATTCCTATAAAAATAAGAAATTTTTGAAAAAAATTAAAAAAAAATTAGAAATTTTTGAAAAATTTCCTATAAAAACAAGAAGTTTTTAAAAATTTCCTATAAAAATTAAAAATTTTTAACAATTTTCCTATAAAAATAAGATATTTTTCAAAAATTTTCTATAAAAATAAGAAATTTTTCAAAAATTTTCTATAAAAATATAAAATATTTCAAAAATCAACTACTCGTAAAAAAATAAAATATTTAAAAAATTTACTATAAAACTAAAAAGAAAATTTTGAAAAATTATATACAAAAGTAAGAAATTTTTGAAAAAATTCCTATAAAAATGAGAAAATTTTGAAAAATTTCCTATAAAAGTAAGAAATTTTAAAAAATTTTCTATAAAGATAAGAAATTTTTGAAAATTAAAAAAAAAAATTTTTGACAACTATCCTGTAAAACTAAGAAATTTATTAAAAATTTCCTATAAAAATAAGAAAATTTTTAAAAATTTTATATAAAAATAAGAAATTTTTCAAAAATTTCCTATAAAAATAAGAAAATTTAAAAAAAAAAATCCTATAAACATTAGAAAATTTTGAAAATTTCCTATAAGAATAAGAAATTTATTAAAATTTTCCTATAAAAATAACATTTTTTTAAAGTTCCTATAAAAATAAGAAATTTTTGAAAAATTTCTTGTAAAAATAAGAAATTTTTGAAAAATTTCCTATAAAAATAAGAATTTTTTGAAAAGATCCTATAAAATTTTGCATAAAAATACACTGTGAAAACCTAAACAATTGACGACTTGGGGGACAACGTTATTGCGAGTTCAGGGTCAAAATTTAAAAAAAAAGTGGTCAAAAAATCTGCATGTATGTATTTATATGTCAGACTATTTAATTGTTATCTTATATTAAAATGTTAATTTTAAAAACCCATTTTTGTTTTTATTAAAATTTAAAAGTTCTATTCCTCTATAAAAAAACACAACATATATCTGGATATCGATAGTGCTATAGGTTGTTATCTCCAAAAAATTATTTGAACTTAATTAAAATTTAGTTTTTTCTTCAGAATATTTGCAACAACTAAATTTAATTTTTAACTTAATTTTAAAAGTACATTTTCTTGTACTTGATTATTCTTCGTAGGATTTTCTTCTTAAACTTTGCTAAAAATATCACAATGGGTCAGTTCTAATATAAAAAAAAACACAAAATGGAACTACAAAATAATTTTACAAACAAAATAGAAATCTCAAACTTGAGATAAGTAGAGAAAAGATGCAAAATGGAAAATACAAAAAAATAGAAGAAAACTAAAGATGAACTCAAATGTCATGACATTGTCATAAGCTGTCTTTGCAATTAAATGTGTCAACAAGATTGAAATTTTGATAAGATTTCTGGTAGTTAACTTGACTTCAAAGTGTGAAATACATTTCTTTTTCGTTTTTGTTGTTAACAACTAGAACAAATGCTTAGAACCTGGAAAAAAAATCTATGTAATTGTGTAAAATTCTCTATACAAAAAAATACCAAAAATAAAGATATTCTATACCAAAGCATATAATGGGTATGTATGCATGTATATTTCTTGGTATCTTTGTATGTGTGAACGTTTCTAATAAAAGTTTTCACTTTTCTGTTTGTTATTTATATGCTAAATGATGATAAAACCACTTTAAATGCACTTAAAATTGTGATAAAGTGATAATAAAGTCATTCAGGAGCAACAAAAATGAAATGTAACAAAACATCCTTAAAATCCTTCAAACTTTTAACTGTTAGTGCAACTTGAGTAGTTGATGAATTTATGAGAAAATAACTTTGAAAATTATGAACACAAAATTTGACATTTGCTTAATAAAATTTTTTTATAATGTTTTAAATTAAAAAAATAAATGTATTTGTTTAAGTTTCTATATGATATTCAAATTCAATAATAAAAGTATTGCACACCTAAATGCAAAGTTTTTAGGCGATAATATTTGTTTATTTTTTTTGATATTTTTGATCACCACTACAATTCGTATTTATTGTGTCTCGAATATTAGATATAATGTGTGGATTCGATTAACCAACAACTAAATCGCGTCGACAAGACTATGACTAGACTATGACTAGACTATGACTAGACTATGACTAGACTATGACTAGACTATGACTAGACTATGACTAGACTATGACTAGACTATGACTAGACTATGACTAGACTATGACTAGACTATGACTAGACTATGACTAGACTATGACTAGACTATGACTAGACTATGACTAGACTATGACTAGACTATGACTAGACTATGACTAGACTATGACTAGACTATGACTAGACTATGACTAGACTATGACTAGACTATGACTAGACTATGACTAGACTATGACTAGACTATGACTAGACTATGACTAGACTATGACTAGACTATGACTAGACTATGACTAGACTATGACTAGACTATGACTAGACTATGACTAGACTATGACTAGACTATGACTAGACTATGACTAGACTATGACTAGACTATGACTAGACTATGACTAGACTATGACTAGACTATGACTAGACTATGACTAGACTATGACTAGACTATGACTAGACTATGACTAGACTATGACTAGACTATGACTAGACTATGACTAGACTATGACTAGACTATGACTAGACTATGACTAGACTATGACTAGACTATGACTAGACTATGACTAGACTATGACTAGACTATGACTAGACTATGACTAGACTATGACTAGACTATGACTAGACTATGACTAGACTATGACTAGACTATGACTAGACTATGACTAGACTATGACTAGACTATGACTAGACTATGACTAGACTATGACTAGACTATGACTAGACTATGACTAGACTATGACTAGACTATGACTAGACTATGACTAGACTATGACTAGACTATGACTAGACTATGACTAGACTATGACTAGACTATGACTAGACTATGACTAGACTATGACTAGACTATGACTAGACTATGACTAGACTATGACTAGACTATGACTAGACTATGACTAGACTATGACTAGACTATGACTAGACTATGACTAGACTATGACTAGACTATGACTAGACTATGACTAGACTATGACTAGACTATGACTAGACTATGACTAGACTATGACTAGACTATGACTAGACTATGACTAGACTATGACTAGACTATGACTAGACTATGACTAGACTATGACTAGACTATGACTAGACTATGACTAGACTATGACTAGACTATGACTAGACTATGACTAGACTATGACTAGACTATGACTAGACTATGACTAGACTATGACTAGACTATGACTAGACTATGACTAGACTATGACTAGACTATGACTAGACTATGACTAGACTATGACTAGACTATGACTAGACTATGACTAGACTATGACTAGACTATGACTAGACTATGACTAGACTATGACTAGACTATGACTAGACTATGACTAGACTATGACTAGACTATGACTAGACTATGACTAGACTATGACTAGACTATGACTAGACTATGACTAGACTATGACTAGACTATGACTAGACTATGACTAGACTATGACTAGACTATGACTAGACTATGACTAGACTATGACTAGACTATGACTAGACTATGACTAGACTATGACTAGACTATGACTAGACTATGACTAGACTATGACTAGACTATGACTAGACTATGACTAGACTATGACTAGACTATGACTAGACTATGACTAGACTATGACTAGACTATGACTAGACTATGACTAGACTATGACTAGACTATGACTAGACTATGACTAGACTATGACTAGACTATGACTAGACTATGACTAGACTATGACTAGACTATGACTAGACTATGACTAGACTATGACTAGACTATGACTAGACTATGACTAGACTATGACTAGACTATGACTAGACTATGACTAGACTATGACTAGACTATGACTAGACTATGACTAGACTATGACTAGACTATGACTAGACTATGACTAGACGATGATATGATACAAACTGGTTTATTGTGAAAAGCATATGTCTAGTTTATAACTAATACATGACAATTTGCAACTTATCTATTACTAGCTTTACAATAGACTAGTCTATGAAGAAACAAGATAAATTACAATTTTCTATGTTAATTAAAAACTATCTTTGATGATATTATCAAAGTTAGCGATATGTTTTGTTTTTTTTTATTTTACGATGAAATCTGCATTTGAAACTTTTGTTGATTTAAAATCAGATTCATTGAGAAAATATTTCAAGGGAAAATAACATTTTAAAAAAATTTCTTGTTTTTAACAGACTGTCCTCCTTTTTCTCTAAAAACATCAAAAGTTTCAAAAATAAAGGCAATAGAATTTATGCATATGTATGTGTTTTTATATATGATTGTATGTAGGAATGCTAACTACACATTTCAATAGTATCTGGTATATTTATGCACATAAGTTTGTATTGGCTATAGAGGTATAACCATAGCCTTTTATAAAAACTTTGCTCCAAAATATTTTACCTAAAATCTTCACTCGTAATAAGAATTTTAACTTTTACAATTTTCTTCAAGATTCTTTTAACTCTTAAATAGTTATCGCCCTAATGCTTATACATACGAACATATAACCATATAAACATTTGATGTAAAATTCAAATATATTCTAAACACTGAAACAAACTGTCCATGAGATTTATACACTTTTTATACAGCTTGTACATAGCCAGTGGAGATATGAAAAAAAAAATGTAGAGAAATAGTGAAAAATGTATAATACCCTATTTACCCGACTGTATGATACTCTACTTCACTGAGCTGAAATAAGTTCCGGTTTTTCTCATACTTGTGATATTTTGGATTAAGCAATTCATGTGTGTCGGAAGCTTTTTAGATCGAATGTGAAGTATCAAATATAATGAACTGATTTATACCAATTTATATGATCGTAGAATTAAAACTATTGGCTGTGAAATTTAGAAAATTATATATTTCTAAACGGTACCAACAAAGCAAACTTACCCTTTCCACCTTTTGTACTGTAGAGTATCAAAATGTAAAATTGCTAAACAACAGCAACAGTATTACTGTTGCTTTTGCTGTATTCAGAGAAAATAAAAAGAAGTTAAACTTACATTTTCATATGCCAGTTGTTGCTGTGGTGTCAATTTGCTCTCCTGACGCTTCCAACCAATGCCAGCTATGAAAGCAACTGTTACACAGCCCAAAGCACCAGCCGATGGATAACCGATAGCTTTGCTGCCCATCACGGCTATGGTACCGCCCAAGATGGTCAAAACAAAACGTAAACCATTTACATAGTTCTGAAATGAAAGAAACGAAAAATAAATACATACTACTCGTATGTTGAATAATTCTTCTTTTTTATTGAAAATTGTAAAAAAAAAAATATTAGCCCTGCACAAACAAAAGAATGTGTTTTTTTTTTGCCAGAAAACTAAACACAGCAGTTAGTCATGGAGATTTAAAATTTAAAGAAATTGTCTTTGCACAATGGGTTAAATGTTGTTTAGTAATGAAACAAATAATTTAATATATGTGGCCCTGTCAATGAAAAAATGGCTTATGACTCGAAAAATTTGTTAAAAATTGCGAAAAATTGCGAAAAATCAGCAAATTTTTCGAAATTTTTGAGTCATAAGCCACCTTTTCCCTTTTCATATACAGGGCCACACTCCTGAAAAAAAAACAATTACTTAGCCAAAATTAGGATAAAAACGGTCCTCCCTTAAGTAAGAAGAGGACTTCCTATACGTCGATGAAAAGACGAAGTAGAGGAAAATCATTCAAAGCTTGGCATACAAAATTGGAGAATATGCGCACAAGATCAAAGTGCATAGATTTAAAATGAACAAGTAAGAGTGTTATATTCGGCTGTGCCGAATCTTTTATACCCACCATCAAGTTGTGTTAAATTAAGAAATATATCTCATATATCTACGAGGGTGCAAATTCAAAACGTGGACCAAATTGGAAAAAAGTTGTTACGCTAGATGGTATTGTTGGTAAAATATTTGGAATAACTTCGGTTGCAGTAGCTTTATTGTTCAACATTCAAAAGTGTGTAAGTTGTTTCCCTAGTATTTATTTGCTTTGAAAAAAAAAAATCGTTAACGTAACCGGTTATGGTTTTACATTAATAAGTTGTTAAATACTTTTGGTTTAGCTTAATATTTAGTTAGGACAAAGAAGTTGATAGTAATACGACAGGTCCAAATATTTTGTTAGGAGTTCCTAATGCATCTACCATATACATAATCTTGTACCTCCGAATCTTTTTCATTGTAGATATAAAAAAGGAAATGTAATATATATGGTATTTATATAAAGCATATTTTTGCAAAATTAAGTGGCCATAGCCGGCACAGTTTATAATTTAATAGCTTTTAACTGGTCCTTGCTAAATATTTTTTGGTTTCCGGAGTGTTTTTTTATACGAAAGCTATAGTCAAATACGGACCGATTCCTATAAAATTTGATATACTGACCAATAGTTGAATAAAACTTCTTTATTCTAAATTAAGTCGTCATAGCTATTACAATTGTACTCAATTTGTCAGCATTCATGTGTTTCCCGGTGCCAGGTTATAGGGGAGCTCTAACTAAATGTGAACCGATTTCGCCCATTTTCAGTACACAACTTTTTTTTACATATCAAAATTTTTGTAAAATTTTGTCTCTCTAGCTTTTGTAGTTAAGTTTTATCTGACGGACAGACGGACATAAATCTCCTATGCTTTTTGTACTTTTTTGTTTCTGTAAGTTTTTTATATGGGAGCTATGTTCAGTGATGTCCAATTGTAAGACAATTTTGCACACTGGCTGGCTTTCACATAAGACTTCCTTTTGAAAAATTTAGTGGCCAAAGCTTTTACATTTTATGATTTATTGGCTTTTAAGTGAATTTCAGGTCGAATTTAAGCTGTGTCCGTGAGTTTTTTATATGGGAGCTATGGTTATATGTGAACCGATTTTGATGAAATTTTATGTGCTGCTAGGGTGTTTACTCGAGTTATCGGAAAAATAAAATCGATTAATCGCTCGAGTAAATAAAAATGACTAATTTCAAATAAAGATTTATTTGAGTAATTTTCCAAGAGTAATCGAGTTACTCGAGTAAAACCATTTTATTAATTTTATTAGCATTTTTTTTTTTAAATATTAATAAAATAAAACGACTAAAATTTGTATCAGTGTGTTCCTTAACTGCTTGCTTGAAACAATGTTGGCCAAATAGAAAACGTTTTTAAATTAAAGTGCTCAATCTCGAAATGAGAATGTGTTCTAAGATTGTTAATTTAATATGCATTTTTGTTTCTGCTTTTTTGAGGACGAGTAAAGAAAAAGTTTTTTTTTTTAATGTATGTTCTTGTTATTCCCCTGTCACGCAAATAATGGCCAACGTTTGTTCGAAATTATAATCGTGGGTTTTAATATTGTCAATTCTAAGCAATAATCGAGAGTTGTAATATAGTCCATTGCAAATTCAATAATCGTAGATCCAAGTATAGCTGGTTGTATGTTCAGAAATAATAGCTTACCATAGACCAGTTGTGGTATCCAATGTAATTTCTACTATTGTTAATTTAAAGGTCCTAATGCAATTGTAGCTCTTGTTATAGTCCAGTTCAATGTATTCATAGGTAAGTTGAAGATTCTTATGTAATCGTACGTACTATTACTATAGTAGGACCAATAATAATAGTACGTTCTACTAGTGTTCAATTAATCGTAGATCGTACTATAGTCCTGTTGAAGATCTCATTGTGAAGATAGATAAAATGTAGTAGATTCTATTAATCTATTAAATCAAAATCAGGATTTATTAAGTCAAAAGATTACTTTAGGCGATCAGTGTAGACATGAATACATATATAGAAATAAATAAACTCACTTTAGGGTGACGATATGTTTCAAATATATGGTACAAATGTTATTTTATATTAAAAATAAAATTTTTATATTCGTTTTATATATTTTATTGTGATTTGTTAAATTTTTTGTTAATAAAACACTTTAATTTTATTAAAAACAGCTTATGAAAAAATTTTACTCGAGTAATTTTAAATCGAATATTTTACTCGATTAACTCGAGTAATTTTTGATGATTAATCGATTTTCCGAGTAATTCAAAAACCCCATTTTCAAGTTATTTGATTACTCAAACAATTAAAAGTCGAGTAAAATGAACACCCTATGTGCTGCCTAGTGCTGATGTATTTAGATATCAAATTTTGTCATAATAGCTGTTATAATTTGTCATTTATTAGCAAATAAGCAATTAGCCTAGACGGGGTTATACGGGAGCTATGGTCAAATGTTAATTTTGCTCAATTTCAATACCAAAATTTTTTCATAAATAAAGAATGTTTTTACTAAGTTTCAGTCAGCTAACTCCTTTCGTTTAGGCGTTATCGTGATTTCAACAGACAGACAGACAGACAGACAGGCAGACGGACAGACAGACAGACAGGCAGACAGACAGACAGACAGACAGACAGACAGACATACATACATACATACATACATACATACATACATACATACATACATACATACATACATACATACATACATACATACATACATACATACATACATACATACATACATACATACATACATACATACATACATACATACATACATACATACATACATACATACATACATACATACATACATACATACATACATACATACATACATACATACATACATACATACATACATACATACATACATACATACATACATACATACATACATACATACATACATACATACATACATACATACATACATACATACATACATACATACATACATACATACATACATACATACATACATACATACATACATACATACATACATACATACATACATACATACATACATACATACATACATACATACATACATACATACATACATACATACATACATACATACATACATACATACATACATACATACATACATACATACATACATACATACATACATACATACATACATACATACATACATACATACATACATACATACATACATACATACATACATACATACATACATACATACATACATACATACATACATACATACATACATACATACATACATACATACATACATACATACATACATACATACATACATACATACATACATACATACATACATACATACATACATACATACATACATACATACATACATACATACATACATACATACATACATACATACATACATACATACAGACAGACAGACAGACAGACAGACGGACATCTCCCAATCGTCTTAGAATTTCATAAGGATTCAGAATATATGTCGTTTTTGATTTTTGAGCTAATATTAAGGAAATTATAAACGGAATGACAATCTCTATATACCCCCATTCTTTTTGATGGTGGGTACAAAAACTCGGAGTCATATAAGATGACTAATGCTTGAGCAATATCCCTCAGAAAACTTTCTCATATCCAAGTGATCATTCAAAAGTTAAACCACTGAAACTGAAAATTTTAATCTTCGATCGGCTAAAATCAACTCATGTTTTTAATACCCTTCACCACCATAGGTGGAAAGGGTATTATAAGTTTGTGCTGATGTAGGTAACGCAAAGAAATATTTGTCTTAGACCCACCTTTTAGTATACCAATAGGCTTAGAATCACTTTCTGACACGATTTAGCGATATCCGTCCTTCCGTCTGGCTGGTTAGAACCCCATGTTAACCATTTAATCAAAGTACAGGTCGCAATTCTCTAGATAATTTGATGAAGTTTGGCACAGATCATTTGTTTGATAGTGGGACCATGGGTATTGAAATTCATCAAAATCGGTTCATTATTTATAGTACCTCCCATAGGACCAACTTCCAGGAATTGATATATTGGCAACAAATATCAATATTTTTTCATGAAATTTAAAACAAATACTGCTTATGTAAATCAAAATCACTGTACCAAATTTCAAATTAAAATCGGTCTACATTTGACTATAGCTCCCATACAAACTCTTCTGTCAAAACACACTAAATGAGACAAAAATCACTAAAACGCTTGTAAAACTGAAGATAATGGGAAGTTTATTTTTATTTTTTGCATACATAATTTTTGTAACAACTGTAATAAATATGATAAATTTCGCAATAATCGGTGCACATTTGACCCTAGCTCTCATATAAATCTAAATGACGGAAACAGCTTAACCCTTATGTGTATACCAAGGTGCCCTGGTACCTTTAGCACTTTCATCTTAATTTTTTTAATGGAAACAGATGGTTCACAAACCTCAAACTTCTTGAGAACTCCTAACTATTGAAATTGTTTAAATTATTATTGCTTTTAAGCTAAAAAATTATATTGTATAGGCGCTGTGGTCCAATTTATATCTTATATACGTAACCGTACGGCAAGGTACCCGGGTACCTTCATACATTATATATGAAAAAACTGTAATAAAAAGTAATATTTTATTGAAAGATAACTAAAGCAAAATTAGACAGATTAGTTATAAATATTTTATATATGAATATTTATGTAGAAACAAGATTTACGCGATTTTCTTTGTTTTATACATAGTTTCGAATTTTTTTCAAATTTTATTCTTGACCCTGGTTATTAAAGGGCTAGTGACATCCAATTTCAACCAATATTCTAAAATATATATTTTTATCCGTTGTAACAATCATAATTTCAGTTCTGCTTAAAAAAACTGCTAATATATAACAATTTACGTGCTTTTTTATAACTTTGATGAAAAATTATGTTTTTGTCGAAATCCTTTGAATTTAAGTCGCAGGTACGACTAAGCCGTTAAAGATATTGCTCTAATTCTTTCTTTGTGGTAATCTGTAGGGGGTTCTAACTATAACGGGAACTTTTTTTAACTTTTTTCGAGTTAGTTTAACAATCTATTTTTAAAAACCAAGAAAGGAGTTTTTAAAACGGTATGAACAAAATACTTTTTTTCGTCCTGTGCAAAAGTGACATATCGTTAGCCCATTGCATCAAAAATGGGTATTTAAATATCCTAAAGCCTTAAAAAAGTAAAACTAGTCAAACTTTTTAAAGTTTTTTAAAAATAATAATTTTTTTATAGCATATGCTCAGGAGAGTCTTCAAGGACATAGGATATTTTATAAAACCTTTGATAATTAGAAAAGTCTTCAACCGATTTTAAGGTTATATATCATGTATTTGGATTATTGGAGTCAAATGTAGAAAAATTGGAGGCTACATCTTCCTGTAGTACGAAACTTAATTTACTTAATACAAATTTATGGTATACATATATATTCGCCATGACTTGTATCCTTAGAACCGCCACGTTGAATTCACCTTGAGATTTACTATTTACTATAAATGAACGTGCATTGTTACTCTCAGAGTTATTTTCCGAGATCACTCATTTGTTTTCTCCAAAAATGTTTGTTTACAATAATTTTTCCATATAAAGGTACCCGGGTACCTTGCCATTCTCTTAAAGGTGTTTTTTTTGCCATGCACATAAGGGTTAAATAAATATATAAGTTTTGAGAAAATGTTTGTATGATGCCAAAATTTAGCAAGTATTTGTCTTTATACAGGAAAAAGAACACCTTTGACCTTAGTGTTGAAGGGTATCGTATGGTCTGACTTGACCGACTTTAGCACTTTCTTACTTGGCATGTACTGCCACATCAAAATTCAGTAAAAAGCTTCTTTACCTTGGAAATGGATGGTGCAGAGAACCTTTAATATTTATCAGTAAATTTGGTAATACCTGCTACTTTGTCAAATGTTATTCGAAATTGTCAAATGTTATTCAAAAGCTAGAAAAGGTTTTAATGGTTTTTAAAACGGGCTAAAGAAATAAGGAAAAATTATAAAAAAAAAGTTGAAAGCTTTATCTAGATAGCTAAGGTTAGGGCTCGAGGTTCAAATTTTTCAAGATAACTTAAAATCGAACTTGCTTCTGTTCTATGGAATGACCCAAAACCCTGTCTTTACTTGTATAGAATCTAACCTGTCTCCTCATACCTTAGATAACGAATTAGTCCCATTACATATTTGGATACTTTCTGTTGTACTTTTAGCCCATCCTTAACCCATTGTGCTGCAAAATATACTGTTAAATAGGCTTTGCGTGAATAGCAGCTGTATAAATGTTATTTTGTGGTGATAAAAAGAAATTTCTTCAAATGCAACATATGTACTACATATTCTAGATGAACTTACTAAGATTTTACTATTAACGGCCAATTCTATTCGGTTAAAAAAAAGCAACCAAAAAACTGGGTTAAAAACAACTTTGCGAGAGTGTGTATTCAAGTTTTTGCCAAATTTTAAAATTTATTTATGAGTTAGTGTGTGAATGGGCAAGAGAATGTTTTTCTAGTATGCAGGAAGGGAAATCTCAATTTAATTTGAAAATTTTTTCAAATACATTTTTTTTTTCTAAGTATCTTTTTAAGTTGAGTTGCGTTTAGCCAGCAATAACTGTGCCTCAAAATATGATACTTTGTGGCATTATTCACATTTTCCCCTACAATTTTTGTAATTTCAATGCTTGTTAGTAATCAAAGAATAAAACCCTTTAGGCCTTGTTAAAATTACTTGATGTTTGCCTTGAAAAAAATATGCAGCTACAAAAATGGTTAATAACCATTGGTTATGTTTGAAAGAACTATAGGCAACGGAGGAAAAAAAATTAAATCAAAAATTAATGGAATTTCGTTTTGATTTATTTCAATCATGGGTCTATGGAATTATATTAAATGTAAGATTTTAGCTTAATTAATTAGGCAATCACTTTATGCGTTAGCGCAAAACGAGTGGTCTTCGATAACGAACTGCTCCATATCCAGGCAAACATGGCCCACCTACAACACTAAACGTTCAATTATCTTGGTAACTCTACCCCGTCATAGACTTCGCAATCTTATCTCGACCCTAACAGGGCACTGCGTTTTTGGGCTTCATGCCAGGAGACTTAATCTTCAATTTTATGACTACTGTCGCAGCTGTCACAACATAGAAGAGGAGGAGACAGTGACTCATCTTCTCTGTTACTGCCCCCACCCTCCCGACCCCTAGGGCTCTCTTTTTGGGGGCACTTTTTCTGCATGATTCATCGGATCTAGCGAGTATTGACATTCGTATAATAGATTCATTTATCAGGGCTTCAGGATGGCTTGATCAGCCTCTCACTGATAGCCTGGAGTAATTGCCTTTGTTCTTTTCTTCCAGTCTATCCCTTGCAGGTAACACAAAGGGACCGCTTTTTGGACCCAAGTGACGCTGACCTACATCGGCTGCCTGCCTAACCTAACCTAACCTAAGATTTTAGCTTGATTTGAGCTTATTAAGAGAAAAATGATTGAATACTGCATGTTCGAAAAATTGTGGTTTTGAATTTTGCAATGTAAATACATAGTTATATAAAATATCTCATAATTTAGTTAAAAAATTGTTTAACCATAATGGCTTCTATACGAAGCGGCATATGTTTACAATCACTTGGAGCAATGGCACATCTGCCCTCAGTTCATCTAAATTACCAGGGGTTCCAACAACACCTTTCATGAGATACAGAGGTGGGCGATTTGGTTAAGATCTGGAGACTGGGGCGGCCAGTCAAGGACTTTGTACCCGTTGTCACTTTTGTGTTAGTTTGGCGGTGTTTTTGAGGCCATTGCCTCTTGGAAAATTACCGTTTCCTTCAAAAATCAAAATTTTTTGCAAAAAACGGGGATATTGGTGGCTAAAAGAAGTCTTGTCGGAACCCCTGGTAATTTATATGAACTAAGGGCAGATGTGGTGGAAGCTTAGAACAGCATTGCTCCAAGTGATTGTAAACATTTAGTAGAAGCCGTTATTACTGCGAATAAAGGCTATACAAAATATTAAATTAAAAAATATTTTAAGAAATCTAAAGTCAAAAAACCGTCCCAATAAATACTTGCTTTTGTTTTGTTTATTTTTGATTAACGGTTAGTATCACAATGATTTTTTTTACTTATAGTTGTCAACACCAGTCCAATATACAATAATGCCAAATAGTAGAGAGATTGAGCCAACAATTTTCTAAAGAAAATTTTTTTATCAAATATTTTTTTTTTTTTTTTTTTTATCGAAAAAATTTCCACACAAAATTATTTTTATCAAAAGTTTCTTACAAACATTTTTCTAAAGAAATTTTTTTTTATCAAGTATTTTTCTATATTTTTTTTTTATCAAAAATTATTTTATCAAAAACTTTTCTATAGAAAATTTTTTATAAAAAAATTTTCTATAGAGAATTTTTTTTTTAAATTTTTCTATAAAGAATTTTTTTATTAAAAATTTTTCTATATTTTTTTATCAAAAATTTTTCTATAGAAATTTTTTTTTCAATAATTTTTCTATAGAAATTTTTTTTACCAAAAATTTTTATATATTTTTTCTTTAACATTTTTCTATATTTTTTTGATCAAAAATTTTTCTATAGAAAATTTTTTTATCAAAAATTTTTCTATAGAAAATTTTCTTACAAAAATTTTCTAAAGAAAAAATTTTTTATCAAATATTTTCCTATATTTTTTTATTAAAAATTTTTCTACAGAATTTTTTTATCAAAAATTTTTTTTAACAAAAAAAAACAAAAATTTTCTAAAGAAAAATTTTTTTATCAAATATTTTCCTATATTTTTTTTATTAAAAATTTTTCTATAGAATTTTTTTATCAAAAATTTTTTTTAAAAAATATTTTCTATAGAAAATTTCTTTATCAAAAATTTTTCTATAGACAATAAATTTTTTCGCAAAAATTTTTCAACAGAAAATGTTTTTATCAAAAACTTTTCTATAGAAATTTTTTTACCAATAATTTTTTTATATTTTTTTCAAATATTTTTTTATATTTTTTTTATCAAAAATTTTTCTATAGAAAATTTTTTTTTGCGAAAATTTTTTTAGAAAGAAATTAATTTTTAGTTGAACCATGAATTTATGTTAAGAGGTTGTGGGTTCGAATCCGGGCTCAGGTTCATATCATAAATTTTTATTTTTTTTTTTTATCAAATATTTTCCTATATTTTTTTTATTAAAAATTTTTCTAAAGAAAATTTTTTTATCAAAATTTTTTCCTAAGAAAATTTTCTTACAAAAATTTTTTAAAGAAAATTTTTTTATCAAATATTTTCTTATGTTTTTCTATATTTTTTTTCAAACATTTTTCCATATTTTTTTTTTTTAAATTTTTCTAAAGAAAATTTGTTTATCAAAATTTTTTCCTAAGAAAATTTTCTTACAAAAATTTTTTAAAGAAAATTTTTTTATCAAATATTTTCTTATTTTTTTTTATTAAAAATTTTTCTATATCAAAAAATTTTCTATAGATAATTTTCTTAAAAAATATTTTCTATAGAAAATTTCTTTATCAAAAATTTTTCTATAGAAAATTTTTTATCAAAAATTTGTGTATAGAAAAAATTTTTATAGAAAATTTTCTTGCAAATATTTTGGTAAAGAAAATTTGTTTATTAAATATTTTTCTATATTTTTTTTATCAAAAATTTTTCTATAGAATTTTTCTATAGAAATTTTTTTTATCAAAAATTTTTATATAGAAAATTTTTTTATTAAAAATATTTCTATATTTTTTTTTTATCAAACCGTTTTCTGTAGAAAAGTTTTTTATCAAAAATTTCTTTATCAAAAATTTTTCTATAGAAAATTTTGTTATCAAACATTTTTCTATAGAAAATGTTTTTATCAAAAACTTTTCTATAGAATAATTTTTTTATCAAAAATTTTTCTGTAGAAAATGTTTTTATCAGAAAATTTTTTTATAAAAAATTTTTCTATATTTTTTTATCAAACAATTTTCTATATTTTTGTTAATAACAAATTTGTATATAGAATATTTTTCTATAGAAATTTTTTTATCAAATATTTTTCTATAGAAAATTTTTTTTATCAAAAATTTTTCTATATTTTTTTGTCAAACATTTTTCTATATTTTTTTTTTAATAACAAATTTTTTTATAGAAAATTTTTCTATAGAAGTTTTTTTATCAAATATTTTTCTATAGAAAATTTTTTTTATCAAAAATTTTTCTATGGGAAAATTTTTTATCAAAAATTTTGTGATATAAAAATATTTCTATCGAAAATTTTTACAGAAAAATATTTCTATCGAAACATTTTCTATAAAATATAATTTTTATCTAACAATTTTCCAAAGAAAAATATTTAATTAAAATTTTTCAATAAGAAAATTTTTAGATCGAAAATATCTAAAGAATATAAAAATCTAAAATTGTTTAGTATCAGAATTCATTTCTGTTTTAAAAATTTTTCCCAATATTTACAAAAATATTCCCCATGATTACCAAAATAATAGTGTCGTGGCAACAATGTCCGAGATTATATTTCTTTGTTCTCTCGAACCAGGTATTTTGTTGCTATAAATTGTGCTATGATTTGTTTCTTGCCTATTTTTGACAAAGGGGTACCAACCAACTCTGTTAACATCCAAATTTCAACTGAATGATTTTAATACTCATTTTCACGAGTTTTATTAATGATCGTAGTACTTACGAAAATTAAAAAAATTCATCGGCTTCTGGTAGTATGGGCTGCCTACTCCTGCCCATTTTATCATTAAACACTTTGGCCAAAGACTCTATACATTGACTTGCCGTATGGTCTTTTCGATAAGTCCCATTAAAAAGAGAGTATACCGCTTTTACTCTAATTCAGAAACAACTAATGGAGACG
Source organism: Stomorhina lunata (assembly GCA_933228675.1). Lineage (NCBI taxonomy): Eukaryota > Metazoa > Arthropoda > Insecta > Diptera > Rhiniidae > Stomorhina > Stomorhina lunata. Next base: position 110,679,957 of record OW121740.1, on the reverse strand, counting down.
ATTATCCAATGATAGAAAGCTAAGGCACATACAAGTGATCCTAAAATGTATGTTTGTTTGTGCGTTCACGTATTTGTTGTTGTTCTTTATCCACTTCAATTTCATTTTTGACAGAAAACAAATATATGAAGTGCAAACAATATCTTTATGCTTTGGCTTTGGCTTTCTAATAGCACTATAAATGCAAATATTGAAATTTTTAGTCAACCTTCAAATTCATGAAAAAAACCCCATCATAAAATACGTCTGAGACTGATTTGTATAAATTGGTTTAACTTTATCAGCATATCCATTACATAAACTTAAGCCAAAATGCATTGAAATACCTTCAAACTTTTTAATATTTAAGTATTTTAAACTTTTTCAATATTTATTTCGATTTGTAAAGATCAAAAAAAAAACATTTAATTTATTTATTGAATTGCAATAGAAAGCAATTGCGTTGAGAAGTAATGCAAACCACTAAGGAAGTATAGACGTTTTCGTTTTAATATTTAGTAGTAAACTCTTTGATTTTATTTGATTCTTAAATCTAAAACTTTGTTTGACTTTTCAAACCACAAAATCTTGGCATTACCTAAATTCTTTATCTTTTGCTCCAAGCATTGAAATCGACCTAAGAAAGAAAAAAAGAAGAGTTGCAAAAAGATTTACGATTTGATTTATTAAATTTAAGCTTTTGCTGAAGACAATTTTGCTTTTATACTCTACATCTGCGTCGGTATTATTATATTATATTGTTGTATGTAACGTTGGGATCAAAGCTTATTTATATACGTGACGCTCAAAATAGAAAGGGACCTTAGGATTTTGTTCGGGAGTGATGTTTTAAAAGATTTAAATACTTGCATCTTTGGTGTACGATCACTGATCGTGTTGATATTAGTCTTATTTGAAAGCGACACATCTCATGACGTCATTAACATGTTGGTCAACCATAAAAAGGCTCGTAGGTCGTCCTTACCTCTTGTTTTGTGTAGTAGGTCCCTTCCTCTATGCGATGTCACTTATATAGAACTCTAACGTGACTGATTGACTCATCACCGCCCAGCCCAAATGGCTAAAGCTAGTGAGCTGAAATTTTGACCTTTACCTTTTTCGAAGTATAGATCTACTAAGAAGGAATTTTTGGTAATTCGGCCGCTAACGGGATAAAAGGGAAAAACTTAGTAATGTTCCATCTTCGGAATTAAAAGTCATAGAACAAAAATTGAAATTGCATTGGGATCAGCTACAAGCATAAGTAGACCCATGTTTGGTACTTTTTGGCAGATGGGACAAATAAGGGGTAAAAATAAAATGTTGGTACTTTTTTTAACCCATGCGTATCTTTTGAACCAATCAACATTGTAACAAAATTTTAAACGGAGACGGTAAACAAGAAAAAAATACTGGTACTTTTTTGATTTAGGGGACAAAAAGGAGTAAAAACGTGGAAACAGATTAAGGGTAGGTCCATTTTTCTTTATCTTTGTATATAACTTGAACCAAAAATGCTAGAAATAAAATTTATACGGAAGTCGATTGCCAAGTACAAAATATCAAATACGCATATGGTACTTTTTTCAATTTATATAACAAAAATGGAAAAATTGTTAACATTATATCTCCTAAGCGATAGAAGCAAAAACTAAATTGGTTTGAGATTCGCACTAAAAATGAAGAGATAAGTGTTCGGTACTTTTTTTAAAATTCGGCCGCCTTGATGGTAAAACAGGGTAGAAAAGAGAGTAATTAGTAACATCATGAATGGGGGGTATATTGAGATTGTCATTCCCTTTGTTATTTCCTTAGTATTGGTTCAAAAACCAAAATTGAAGTTTGTATATTCTGAATCCTTATGAAATTATGAGACGATTGAGCGATGTCCGTCTATATGTTGTCGGCACGATAAAATCTTAACGAAAGGATAAAGGTCACTGAAATTTAGCATAAATATTCTTCATTTATTGGAAAATTTTGGTATTGAAACCGGGCGAAATCGGTTCAAATTTGACCACAGCTCCCGTATAACATTGTCTAGGCTCATCGCTTTTTTGCTAATACATGGCAAATCATAATAGCTATGATGATAAAATTTGGTATGAAGAAGTTTTACATAAGCATTAGGCAGCATATGCAATTTCATCGAAATCGGTTTACATTTAACCAAAGCTCCCATATAAAAAACTTACGGAAACAGCCTAAATTCCGTCTAAAATACACTTAAATGCCAATAAGTGATAAACTGTAATAGCTTTGGCCACTAAATTTAGCACAAGGAAGTCTTATGTTAATGCCAACCAGTGCGCAAAATTTTGTCACAATCGGTCACCATTTGACTGTAGCTCCCATATAAAAAACTTACGGAAACACAAAAAAAAAAAAGTAAAGGGGTAAAAGCGCGACAGCGCCTTAACAAAAGAGCTAGATTGACAAAATTTTACAAAAGTCTTTTCAATATCTTGAAAATGTTGGGTATTGAAAATGTACGAAATCGGTTCATACTTAGTTAGAGCTCCCATATAACCCAGTCCCGGGAAACACATTAATGGTGACAAATTGAATACAATAGTAATAGCTATGAAGACTAAATTTAGAATAGAGATGTTTTGTGCAACTATTGGTCGCTATGTCAAACTTTATAGGCATCGGTCCATATTTGCTTTCATATAAAAAACGCTCCCGAAAACAAAAAAAATGTGACAAAGGCCAGTTAAAAGCTATTAAAACAGCTATATCGACTAATTTTTTTTTTGTAAAATTTTGTAACAATACCCACTAGTGTAAGAGCTTTTTTCGAATTTGGTCCACATTTTGAATTAGCTGCACCCTCGTAGATATATGAGAGATGTTTCTAAATTTAACACATATTGATGGTGGGTATATAAGATTCGGCACAGCCGATTATAACACTCTTACTTGTTTTAAGTTAGCTTTAGTTCTCGAGATATAGCGTTATAAAAATGGAGGAGGTTGCGCAATAAATATTCGCGTAACTCGAGAACTGTTTATTCTCTTGAAGAAAGTAAAAAACCGCAATTCGTCAACGAAATTATCTTTAAGAAACACTAATTATTTTTTTAATCTACACAGTCATTTTTGAAATAAATTTTTTTGTTCGCAAAAAAATATTTTTGTTTTTTTGAAAACAAAAATTTTTTTTCCGAATGACTTTTTTTTTTTTTTTGAAAAATCACAAAAATTTCCATTTTGAAAAATATTTTTTTTTGAAAACAAAAAAATGCATTGCGTTTTTTTATTTTGTTTTCCATTAGTTGTTTCCGAGTTAGAGTATGGGACTTTTCAAATAGACCATGCGGCAAATGAATGTAAGGAAGTGCAAGATCTATATATTATAGATTCTTTGGTTGGGATATAATGTTCTGAAAACTATATTCAAGTGTAGGGACAGATTTAGAATCCGTCTATTGTCTTATTAAAGATTGATGGAAAAATCGGTCCATATTAGTTTTAATGATATATATATGTACTTAAATCTCTAGAAGTAGTTGGTGTGATAAGTTAAACATAAGTATATCTCTTTGCATTCAAAAAAATTTCTAAACAATAATGGGTAAAGGGTACCAAATATTCGAGGTAGACCATGATATTTTCTTATTAGTTTTTTGCATCTTTTATCAAAGAGATTTTTTTATATACCAAATCCAAGGAAAGAAAAATGCATTTATAAATTATATTAAATTGCAGCAATTTACGCAATTTTCCAAATAAATAAGAAAAAATATATGGGTTTTATATAGAAAAAAAGCTACTAACAAGTTTTTTTATGTTCAACATTTATATGAGTTTTCCAAGAATTTCTATTAATATTTGGTATAGCAAATGAAACCAACAATTTTTAAAAGTTTTATATGGTTAAAGAAAAAAAAAAAACAGAACAAAGCTCTAATAAAAATGTCAAATGACTGATGAAAGCATACAGTAGCTGCAAGCTAGAAAGAAACAAGAACTAATAATTTTTGGCTAGGAAAAAAAAATTTTCTAAAATTGCCAAACAAAATTAGTACAATGTCTTAAAATTGTGTGGATTTTTGAATTTTCAAAAATCTAAAGCTTGTCCCTTATTTACCAGTCATTTATGATTCGGCAAAATTAGCATACTTTTAAAAGCTTATTATTGAAAAATTTGCTGCCTAGTTTTAGGCTTGAATAAAAACTTCTTCAATTTTATTACATAGTTTTTGAAAGTATTAACTTATAGTTTGTAAATTTAATCCAATATTTTCCATTTTTAATATTTAAAAAAAAATAAGACCATTAGACATTTCCATAAAACCAGCCTCAACAATTTATATGCGAATTTGCAAGTAAATTTAGTCAGTTACATGAAACGAGTAAATTTAACTGAATACTTGTACAACTTTGAACTTTTTATACTGATTGAATTGTATGAATATTTAAAATTGTCTGACTGCATAATAAATTCAATTTTCAAATATTTGTTGTATATCGAATCGAGTTGAATTAAATCAAACAACAGCATCAGCAACAGCCTTAGCCATAGACGGCAACAATATTCAAAATAAATTTTATATTTTAGGTTTGTTGAACTTTCCTTCATCTGCATTTTTTCTCGTTTGTATGTAAATTGTGTGTTTTTAATTTAGAAACTTTTTTTTTCATTTTATCAAATCAAAAAGTTCTAACTCTTTTAGTTTATTTATTTGGTTTTTTTCGTTTCTTCGTTTATCGTTTAGGAAATATATGTATTTTTAACATTAAATAAAGTTATTTATCATTAACTCTTAAGCAAATATTAAAATAGATCTCAATAATATATAATACATACATTAGAGTGTTCCAAAAAATTAAAAGTTATTTTATAGAAGACGTACCCCCAAAAATTTTTTAACGAAAATTTTTCTATTGAAAAAATTTTTTAACAAAAATTTTTCTATAGAAAAAATTTTTTAACGAAAATTTTTCTATAGAAAAAATTTTTTAACGAAAATTTTTCTATAGGAAAAATTTTTTAACGAAAATTTTTCTATAGAAAAAATTTTTTAACGAAAATTTGTCTATAGAAAAAATTTTTTAACGAAAATTTTTCTATAGAAAAAATTTTTTAACGAAAATTTTTCTATAGAAAAAATTTTTTAACGAAAATTTTTCTATAGAAAAAATTTTTTAACGAAAATTTTTCTATAGAAAAAATTTTTTAACGAAAATTTTTCTATAGAAAAAATTTTTTAACGAAAATTTTTCCATAGAAAAAATTCCTTAACGAAAATTTTTCTATAGAAAAAATTTTTTAACGAACATTTTTCTATAGAAAAAATTTTTTAACGAAAATTTTTCTATAGAAAAAATTTTTTAACGAAAATTTTTCTATAGAAAAAATTTTTTAACGAAAATTTTTCTATAGAAAAAATTTTTTAACGAAAATTTTTCTATAGAAAAAATTTTTTAACGAAAATTTTTCTATAGAAAAAATTTTTTAACGAAAATTTTTCTATAGAAAAAATTTTTTAACGAAAATTTTTCTATAGAAAAAATTTTTTAACGAAAATTTTTCTATAGAAAAAAAAATTTTACGAAAATTTTTCTATAGAAAAAAAATTTTAACGAAAATTTTTCTATCGAAAAAAATTTTTAACGAAAATTTTTCTATAGAAAAAATTTTGTAAAGAAAATTTTTCTATAGAAAAAATTTTTAACGAAAATTTTTCTATAGAAAAAGTTTTTAAAAGAAAATTTTCTATAGAAAAAATAATAAACCGACAATTTTTCTATAGAAAATATTTTTTAACGAAAATTTTTCTATAGAAAAAATTTTTTAACGAAAACTTTTCTAGGAAACATTTTTTAACGAAAATTTTTCTATAGAAAAATTTTTCAACGAAAATTTTTCTATAGAAAAATTTTTTAATGAAAATTTTTCTATAGAAAAATTTTTTAACGAAAATTTTTCTATAGAAAACATTTTTTAATGAAAATTCTTCTATAGAAAAAATTTTTTTGACGAAAATTTTTCTATAGAAAACATTTTTAACGAAAATTTTGCCATAGAAAACATTTTTTAACGAAAAATTGTCTATAGAAAAAGAATTTTAACGAAAATTTTTCTATAGAAAAAAATTTTTAACGAAAATTTTTCTATAGAAAAGAATTTTTAACGAACATTTTTTTATAGAAAAAATTTTTTAACGAAAATTTTTCTATAGAAAAAATTTTGTAACGAAAATTTTTCTATAGAAAAACGATTTTAACGAAAACTTTTCTAAAGAAAAAATTTTTTACCGAAAATTTTTTTAACGAAAATTTTTCTATAGAAATTTTTTTTTTTAATTTTTTCTATAGAAAAATATATAAAAAAATTTTTAACGAAAATTTTTCTATAGAAAAAAATTTCAACAAAAATTTTTCTATAGAAAAAATTATTTAACGTAAAGTTTTCTATAGAAAAAAATTTTTAACGAAAATTTTTGTATAGAAAAAATTTTTTTACGAACATTTTTCTATAGAAAAAATTTTTTAACGAAAATTTTTCTATAGAAAAAATTTTTTAACGAAATTTTTCTATAGTAAACATTTTTTAACGAAAATTTTTCTGTAGAAAAAATTCTTTAACGAAAATTTTTCTATAGAAAAAATTCTTTAACGAAAATTTTTCTATAGAAAAAATTCTTTAACGAAAATTTTTCTGTAGAAAAAATTTTTTAACGAAAATTTTTCTATAGAAAAAATTTTTTAAAAATTTATAGAAACAAATTTTAACGAGATATCGACCTAAACTTTTTTGAGTTTTATTTTTTCATTTGTTCATTTGTTCAGTTCAATAAATTGGTGAGCAAATTCTAAATTTATAATAGTTTTTGAACAAAATTTGGAAAAATTTAAAAATTATTTTTGAAACCGACCGGTCGGTTTCTTAGGTCGTGACCTGAGAAAAATGTACCATTTTTCCACATGAAAAAAACTAAGTAAATTGGATTAGATTTCAACAAAACTGAACTATTTAATACTTACAAGCCATTAAATGATAAATCATGTCTATCTTTGAAATTACTTTTTTAACAACAAACAAATGATGTTGCATATCCTTAGGTGCGTTTTTTGGGACATCAATTTTCGATTGAAAATTGCAATAACTCCAAAACTACTTCATGAATTTTGGTTTTTAACTTATTGAAATAAAGCTGTGTTAGTTTTCTTTAATATTCCATTATTTTTTTCACGTAAAAACTATTTATTTTTGGTTGCAATTGATCAAAAACCAAAAATAAATAAACGTTGGACCATAGAACGTTGGCTCCGTTGGCTCAAATTTTCAGAACTGAACTCTTAGACCTAGTGTCATAATATTTTGTTGAAAAACCTTTGAAATCCAAGAAAAAAAATCGCTGTCACCCTAATACATATATTTTGAATTCTTATGAATTCTGAATTCTTATGAAATTCAAAATCGTTTGAGAATTTGCCGTCTGGCTGTTCGGTTTGATTTAAACCATAGCGCCTATAAAAACCACCTACTAAAACAGCTTAAGTTCCACTTAGAATATGAAAATATCATGGCTATGGTCAATAAATTTAACTAAAAAATTTTGCGACAATCGGTCTCCATTTGACCATAGTTTCCATGTAAATCACAAACTTAATATAAGCTGCTTAGTTTGGAACAGAGAAGTTTTATTAAACTATTGGTTAGTATATTAAATTTTATGGGAATCAGTCCAAAGTTGACCAAAGCTCATATATAATTTCAACTTTGGAGACCTGTTAGATGATAGAATTTGGTACAAATCAGTTTTTTAAGACTAAAACCTATAAAGATTAACGATTTAAGTAGGGATTTGCTAAAAACTTTTCAAATTCCTCTTATAAAACTTTTTTTCTCAGATAAAGATCGATTTTTTGCCAGTCTCGTAAATTTATTCCATAAGGGTATTAAGTACATTGGGTTATCAAAAAAGCTAGCAGTTTGAAAAAAAAAATAGTTAGAAGTCTAGCTATTTAATTATGATTTAATATGGCCCATTAAATTCAAAAACACCCAAAATTTAAAATACTATGGATACGATATTTTTGAAAGTTTTGTATTTGTTATTCTATTCTGTAATATTCAACAAAACCGAGCAATACGTTTTAAAGATATGATAAAATTAATGGATCAGCCTCTCCAAAAGGGCAAATTTTATTTAAAAAAAAAATCTTAAAAATAATGTATCCATAGAATTTAAAATTTCGACCGCTTTTGTAATTAGGAGACCACAAAACATAAAAAAACATATAGTGGTGGTCAATTGCAACGCAAAAAGTTTTATTTTGTTTAGTAGTAGAAATACTAATAAATTTTTTCACAAACAAAATAAGGTAAATTTAACTAATTTTATTGTTTTCATTTACTGAAAAATTGTGCATTTTTTTCCTACCATGAATTCTCTTTGTAACTTTTTCTTAACTCTAATACTTTCATTATTTTACATATCAAAATATTAGAAATTTTATGCTATGCAAGAGTTTCCACTATGATGTTGTAATAATGCAAAATATTTTTGATTACAAAACTACTCGTAGATATGAATATTTCGCAGAAAATTGCCAAACCAAAACTGAATGCACGAATAAATATGCAGACGGCTATAACATGATACAACCACAATTGAAAATCTACCAAATTTTCAACATTCTTATACTAGATTACTTTAGTAAAGAGCATGTTGCATAAAGTGAGTCCTTCTGCTTGCATTTACGATTGCGTTTCTATTCGTGTTAAAGGATTTAGTAGGGTTTGCTTAGATATGCTCCAAAATTTGATTATGCAAACCATTAAAAGCACGACTTGCTTTAAAGAGGGCGCAATTACCATAAAATTTTTACATTATCTAGAAAATATAATTAACAAAAAAACAAAAACTTTGTCAACTAACATTAGCTGAGACAGACTATGACTAGACTATGACTAGACTATGACTAGACTATGACTAGACTATGACTAGACTATGACTAGACTATGACTAGACTATGACTAGACTATGACTAGACTATGACTAGACTATGACTAGACTATGACTAGACTATGACTAGACTATGACTAGACTATGACTAGACTATGACTAGACTATGACTAGACTATGACTAGACTATGACTAGACTATGACTAGACTATGACTAGACTATGACTAGACTATGACTAGACTATGACTAGACTATGACTAGACTATGACTAGACTATGACTAGACTATGACTAGACTATGACTAGACTATGACTAGACTATGACTAGACTATGACTAGACTATGACTAGACTATGACTAGACTATGACTAGACTATGACTAGACTATGACTAGACTATGACTAGACTATGACTAGACTATGACTAGACTATGACTAGACTATGACTAGACTATGACTAGACTATGACTAGACTATGACTAGACTATGACTAGACTATGACTAGACTATGACTAGACTATGACTAGACTATGACTAGACTATGACTAGACTATGACTAGACTATGACTAGACTATGACTAGACTATGACTAGACTATGACTAGACTATGACTAGACTATGACTAGACTATGACTAGACTATGACTAGACTATGACTAGACTATGACTAGACTATGACTAGACTATGACTAGACTATGACTAGACTATGACTAGACTATGACTAGACTATGACTAGACTATGACTAGACTATGACTAGACTATGACTAGACTATGACTAGACTATGACTAGACTATGACTAGACTATGACTAGACTATGACTAGACTATGACTAGACTATGACTAGACTATGACTAGACTATGACTAGACTATGACTAGACTATGACTAGACTATGACTAGACTATGACTAGACTATGACTAGACTATGACTAGACTATGACTAGACTATGACTAGACTATGACTAGACTATGACTAGACTATGACTAGACTATGACTAGACTATGACTAGACTATGACTAGACTATGACTAGACTATGACTAGACTATGACTAGACTATGACTAGACTATGACTAGACTATGACTAGACTATGACTAGACTATGACTAGACTATGACTAGACTATGACTAGACTATGACTATGACTAGACTATGACTAGACTATGACTAGACTATGACTAGACTATGACTAGACTATGACTAGACTATGACTAGACTATGACTAGACTATGACTAGACTATGACTAGACTATGACTAGACTATGACTAGACTATGACTAGACTATGACTAGACTATGACTAGACTATGACTAGACTATGACTAGACTATGACTAGACTATGACTAGACTATGACTAGACTATGACTAGACTATGACTAGACTATGACTAGACTATGACTAGACTATGACTAGACTATGACTAGACTATGACTAGACTATGACTAGACTATGACTAGACTATAACTAGACTATGACTAGACTATGACTAGACTATGACTAGACTATGACTAGACTATGACTAGACTATGACTAGACTATGACTAGACTATGACTAGACTATGACTAGACTATGACTAGACTATGACTAGACTATGACTAGACTATGACTAGACTATGACTAGACTATGACTAGACTATGACTAGACTATGACTAGACTATGACTAGACTATGACTGGACTATGTGGTATCTAAGATGTGATATTTTTTATGTTTCTTTCTACTTAAACAAACATGTTGTGAGTGTTCTGACGCATATAATAATCACTTACATTTTATGCTAAAAGCAAACATTTATGATCAAAAAGAAGCTATAAATGAAAATTTTATAACTCAATTCCTATACAAGTTCAAAAGCATGTTGACTTTATGAACTTTATCGCTTAACAAGAAGTTTTATATGATATTTAAGGACATTGTCTACTTACCGCATTACGGGATGGCACAAACTGCAACATAAGACCATATATGTAGCCAAACACAATGCCAATACCAATACCGATGGGTCCCTGGAGTATTTGTTCCGTCAAAGAACCTTTCAATATTAAAACATTTATACATATATATTTAAATTTTCTTCTATAAAGAATATATTCTGAAAAATATTTACCCGTTGAGAATACAATACCACAGAATACACCGAACAGAAAAATGGCCACTACATCATTGCAGGTGGTCATGGCATAGATTAGAGTGTGTATACCACTGTTCAGACCCAAACGTTCTTCTTTGAGTTTCAGCATGACCGTGACAACGACATTGGGGGAAACTGCAGTAATGACAAGACTGAAAAGAAGTATTGATGTATAATGAAAAATGTAAATTGATAATGAGGTACAGTCATATGCTGTCATTAGGAATTTAAAGGAAACCAATAGACTTCTCTGAATTTGAAAATGTTTATTTGTATATTAATTATTCAATATCTTTATAGTGTAAGTAAATTAATATATGCAATAATTTTCTACCCCAACGATTTCATTAGTCAACTTTTTGTAAGTACTTACAAATTTTGATTGATTTTTAATAAAATTATATAAACTTAACCGCTAATTTGTACTTTCCAAAAAAAAAAAAATATATACATTTAAATAGTAGAATAAATATTTAAAAAGTATTGGAGGAGGCCTTAAAAATGGCCTTTTTGTTCAAAATTTTATAGGTAATAAAATAGACTTGGGTATTAGAGTAAACTCTGGTAACATGGTAAAGGCTGATAATGTGGTATAGTTACTTTTCTCTAGTGTTCTTAAAGAGTTAAGACAATAACGATTTGTTTAATTTGTGCAAGACTTTCTGGGAATCACTTATAGAAAATAGATTTGGTTTGTGGTGGGTTTTGGTTTTAAAGGTGTATTTTAAAAATTTTTGGTAAAAGGTTATAATAATTGGTAAGGAAAGAATATATACAATTACTCCATATACGTATATAGCAGTTCTTGAATAAATAAATATCAATAGGATATACATATGCAGCTGTTGTGAGATACTTTGAGTCTCTAGAAAAAATTTTGATTACCGTCATTACTTGAGCGCATTGGGCCTGTTTATACATCCATTTTTTAAAAGCACAAGTAAAAATCAAACAAAAACAAGTAAAAAATATAGTCGGTCAAGCCCGACCATACGATACCCTTCACCACTAAGGTCGAAGGTGTAATTTTTATACCCTTCAGCAATAGGTGAAAAGGTATTATAAAATTGTCATTTGGTTTGTAATTTTTTCATTATTTGTCTTAGACCCCATAAAATTATATAGAGTCGATTTAGCCATGTCCGTCTGTCTGTGTGTCCGTCAAGTTTGTGGAGCTCCTGGTGGGTGTACCCAGACGAATTATACACCGGATTTTAGGAAATTTCCCTACGGTCCATAAACACCCGAGATATCGCTAAAATACTAAACTTCGATGACGAATTTAAAAATTTGTTATATCTGATATATATTTCGAATTTGTTTTTTTAAATATTGTCTTTTAAAAAAAATTTCTAAACTTTGCCAATTTGCGTACATCGATATCTTTTGCTTTGGCGATATCTCAGTGATTGATCTACCGATTTTGATGAAATTCAATAGTGTATTGCATCAAATGATTTCCTAAAATTTGATATACAGTTCAAAAAAGGTTTTTTTTTTTTAAATACACAGTTTAAAAAAAATTAATTCGGTAATTTTCGGGACAACGAATTTAGAGCTTTGGCAATATCTCAGATTGTAATGTACCTATTTTGATCATATATAATATAATTCATAACAATATAATATCTGTAAATTGAAAAAACGGGTTTTATACAAATTAAAAAAATACAATTTAAAAGAATATAAAAAAATTTGAATTTATCATCGAATTTCGAGTTTTGGCTATATCTCAGTTGAAGGTAGAGCTACAGTTGTGTGCAAAAAAATAGGTGTGCCCTTAATTAAAAACAAAATTTTAATTTTATATTAAATTAAAAATATATTATATATTATATTAAAATTTATAATAATAATATATTTTTTTATATAATATATTATTATATCATATTAAAAATGTTTACAATATGTTCCTCCATTTTGCATTTGGCCAATCGATGTATTATGTGCAAATTTTAAACCTGTAAAAAAACGTTATAAAAAAAGAAACAGGCATCTGTTTCTTTTTTTATAACGTCACGTTTCGCGGCATTTTGCAAACAAGTTATTTTTGATCATGCGTCTACGAACCGTAGAGATAATTACGGCAATTTTTAGCTCTTTTTGGATTTTATTTGAGGACTAGCAAGGGTCTCCCTTGCTACAACGTACAATTTGGCGGCCATCAACCTTTGATGTTTTGCGCTTGCAGCCTCGTGTTTCAACATTTCTCTTATATTTTAGATCAATTGCTACCATTTCATCAATTCCAACCAAAATTTCCCTATTTTTTTAGGTTTTTCTTTATTTTAAATTTAAATTTAAATTTAGTTTTTCTCCAGAAAAGTGCTTTCTTTGTCCCACAGTTAAAAAAAAATATACAAAAAATTGTTTAATCATTAAAGTAACATGTTTATATTACTTTCCTACACATAATTTTTATTTCGTTTCTATTTTTATACCGTATTTAATTAAGTATTTTTAAGAAATGGATGACACTCCTATTTTTTTGATCAAGACAGTTCAAGCTCAAAAATAGAACCATGTCAATAACATCTTAAATTTAACAGTTATTTCGAGTTCCCCTTTTGTACTTTACTTCTTACTTAATAGTTGATACACTAACAAAATTAACTTATGTATATGTTATGTGGCAGCACTCCTATTATTTTGCACACAGCTGTATATGTTGCAATTTAATAGTGTACTATGTAAAACACTATTAACATCTAATACCTATACATATAAGTTATGTCGGTATGCCATCTAGAAGCTCATCAAACTTGATTTCAGCATACAGACGACATACATGTGTCTTGCCAAAGGACTAATCTTAATAGGTCCCCTAAATATTCTCATTAAAGCAACTATTTAATCGGTCCTCTAACTTTTAAGATATATGGATTTAAATACAAGGTACGAAATGTTCCAAATTGGAACTGATCAGTAACTGATGCTTTTGCTTATAAGTTGAGAAAGATAAATTTATCTGTTTACAACTGTTTCTTGTTCCAAAATACTTAGATAACTATAAGTATTTATGAGTATTTCGAATAACTTGTGGTAAGCACAAAGACAATTTCGTAGCAATAATGTTTCTATGTTGAAATACTAACATTTTTCAGTGTTTGTGTGTATATATTTTAATTGACTATAACAATGAATAATATAGAAATAAAAGGAAAAAAATTGTCAAAAGAATATAAAATAAGTGAAATAAGGGTAAAAGTAAAATTTTTTAAGGATTGAAAGTTTTTAAAAATCCTATAATAATAATAAATTTTTTTAAAAATTTCCTATAAAAAAAAATTAAAAATTGCCTATAAAATTGAAAAAAATTTTAAAATTTCCTATAAAAATAAAAGAAAATTAAAAATTTCATAGAAAAACCAGAAATTTTTTAAAAATTTCCTATAAAAATTAAGGAAAAATTTTCTTTGAAATTAAAAAAAAATTCTATCAAATAAAAAATTTTTGAAATTTTTTTTATAAAAATAAAACATTTTTTAAAAATTCCTTATAAAAATAAGAAATTTTTCAAATCTTTTTTATAAAAATAAGAAATTTTTAAAATTTTTCAGTGTTTGTGTGTATATATTTTAATTGACTATAAAAATGAATAATATAGAAACAAAAGAAAAAAAAATATCAAAAGAATATAAAATTAGTGAAATAAAGGGACGGAGTAAAATTTTTTATGAATTGAAAGTTTTTAAAATCCTATAATAATAAGAAATTTTTAAAAAACAAGAAATTTTTTAAAAACAAGAAATTTTTTAAAAATTTCCTATAAAAATAAAAAAATAATAAAAATTTCCTAAAAAAACTGAAAAAAAAAAATTTAAAATTTCCTATAAAAATAAAAAAAAATTAAAAATTTCCTACAAAAACAAGAAATTTTTTAAAAATTTTGTATAAAAATTAAGGAAAATTTTCTTTAAAATTAAAAAAAAAAATTCTATCAGATAAGAAATTTTTCATTTTTTTTTTTTATAAAAATAAAAAATTTTTCAAAAATTCCCTATAAAAATAAGACTTTTTCAAATTTTTTTTTATAAAAATACGAAATTTTTTAAAAATTTCCTATAAAATAAGAAATTTTTAAAAAGTTTCTATGAAAATAAGAAATTTTTTAAAAACTTCCTATAAAAATAACAAAAAAAAATTAAAATTTCCTGCAAAATTAAGAAATTTTTGAATAATTTCCTATAAAAATAAGAAATATTGAATTTCCTATAAAAAAAAAATTTAAAAATTTTATATAAGAATAAAAAGACAAAATCCAAAATTTTCTATGAGGATAAGAAATTTTTGAAAAACTTCCTGTAAAAATAAGATATATTTTTCTTAATTTTATATGAAAATAAGAAATTTTTTAAAAATTTCCTATAAAAATAAAAAAAAAATAAAATTTTCTATAAAATTAAGAAATTTTTAAAAAAAATCTCGTATTAAAATAAGAAATTTTTGAAAAATTTCCTATATAAAATAAGATATTTTTGAAAAATTTCCTATAAAAAGAAGAAATTTTTGAAAGATTACTCACAAAAATAACAAATTTTTGAAAAAACTCCTACAAAAACAACAAAGTTTTGAAAAAAAAAGTATTTAACTAATCGAATGTCGTTTTTAGTTTTTATTTTATCCTATTAGTAAACTTCATACGACATACTATAAGTTATCTATTGTATAACCACTAATACTCATTCCATCCATTTTGCAAAACTATAGGAAAATAAATATGTTATTGTCATTGTCTTTTTACCCACTCAGACTTACTTAGTGGGAGAATACAACAATATTCACTTATAACAAAAAACTTAACTACTCATCAATACACACTCAAAATGATAAAACACAGAAATGGATATACACGGATGGAACTATGCAGATGTTTAGTTCCAATATTGTGTAATTTCTGAAGTTGTTTGTATTTTAATCTACCTCCAAAATGTTTTAGACCCAATATAAAACAAGGTTATTCACTAATTAAAGTATTATTCATGTATCGCCCAAAAATTCATACATTTAAAAGCCGTGATTCATACATTTAAAAGCCGTGTTAATTATCGAGATTTGATACATTCTCAGATCAGAAAATCAATATACATATATTAGTATTTTTGTAGGACTCACCTAAATCAGTCTTTATCAGTATTTTAGGTGAAATTTACGTTGTTTCCGTAAGTTTTTTGCATTGGGGCTATGGTTAAATGTGAACCGATTTCGATGAAATTATATGCTGCCTACTGCTTATGTAAAACTTCTTCATACCAAATTTTATCATAATTTCTGTTATAATTTGTCATTTATTAGCAAATAAGCGATTAGCCAAGACGAGGTTATACGGAACTATGGTCAAATGTGAACCGATTTTATCCGATTTCAATAGAAACATTTTCCAAGAAATGAAGAATATTTATGCCAAATTTCAGTGACCTATATCCTTTCCTTAAGGTTTTGTGCCGACGACAGACAGACATATGGACAGACAGACGGACATCGCTCAATCGTCTTAGAATTTCTTAAGTATTCAGAATATACTTCAATTTTCGTTTTTGAGCCAATATTAAGGAAAGTACAAACGTTATGACAATCTCAACATAAAAACAAGTAAGAAAAGCTATAGTCGGTCAAGCCCGACTATATAATACCCTTCACTACTAATAGACCAACAATTTAAGTTTTCCTTAAGTCTTATAGACATTTATACATAAACTATGGGCAATTTTTTTAAAATTTCGAGATTTATATCATTTCCGTCTAAGGGCCTGATATGGGAGCTAGGGTCAATTGTGGACCGATTGTTACCAA
Source organism: Stomorhina lunata (assembly GCA_933228675.1). Lineage (NCBI taxonomy): Eukaryota > Metazoa > Arthropoda > Insecta > Diptera > Rhiniidae > Stomorhina > Stomorhina lunata. The sequence goes on along the minus strand of OW121740.1, from coordinate 110,663,133 downwards.
ATTTTGATTATTTGTTTATATTTTAAAAATATTTATCTGTGCAAAGTTTAAATGATCAAATGCATTTATCTTTAGAGTTATTAACGTTTTTGTGCTTTTATGTGCATATAAACGTCTATTGAGAATGTGTCTCGTATGGGAGGTATGGTCAAATATGGGCTGATTTCTACAATATTATTAACACTGATTAAGGTTATGATAAGCAATATTTGTGCTGAATATTATTAAAATACAACTAAATTTGTGGCTGTAAAGGACCAAAAACTCTATTCCGGGAAGGCTTCCATATGGGAGATAGTAATCCGATTTCGCTCAAAAAGTATAGGCATCGTCCTTGGACCAAAATATGAACCTGTGCCAAATTTCATCAAATTATCTTTAAAGTTACGACCTGTAGAGTGATAACAAATTTACATAGATAGCCGGCCAGCCAGCCAGCCGGACGGACATCGTTAAAACAACTCAGGTAGTGATTCTAAGTCGATTGGTACACTAAAAGGTACGTTTCAGACCAATATTTCTATGCGTTTCAAACATCAGCACAAACCCAATATACCCTTTCCACCTATGGTGGTGAAGGGTATAATAAGGTCGTTATCAAACGTAACGCAAAAAGTAGAATTTTGTTAACTAATATTATTTAAAACTTTAGATCTGCATGCCTATGTAAGGCCTTTAAATAAAACCCCTTTATCTCTTGCTTGTAAATAAAATTGTCACATGGTTCACATATACAAAATATGTTAAAGTATATGTATATATAGAAGATACACTCACAGCAATTTTTAAATGAACGTCAACGACCATCATTAGATACAAGAATAAAATTATACTGATGCTGATGATGACTAGAGCAACGATGAGCTTTAACACGACAACTACATTTACATACTTATAGGATACTCATTCCAGCAACTATCAACTTTTAGTTGCAGTTGTAGTTGTTGTAGTCAACCTAAAGTCTGGAAAATTAAAAATTCTAGTGTCATTAGCGTAAGACCTCTCCAAAAAAGAAAAATATCATGCAAAAAATATGAAACACCCAACATTTGACAGTCAAGACGGGTTGGAACACATAAATGCCATAGACTCTGTGGCATAGAGGTTGCATGTTTGGTGAGCAAATGGATATGGTTACCTGAAGTATGAAAGGAACAAATTTTGGGTAAAACTAAAAAATTTGTTTAGGTTTTCTTTTGGTAATGATTAAAATATTTTTAATAAAATTAGCTTCTAATATTTTAATTGTAACCTTTTGCATTTCAGCCGGCGATATCATAGTGTGTATAGGATAAAACCATCATTTACAGTATAATATAAAATGTTAATATTGTTTAAGTGAAAAGGCTTAACATGAACATTTTCTTGTTAAATTTGGTAAAAGAGCAAGTCCTTGATAAAAAGTTTCATTTGAATGTAGTGAAATCCTTAGTAACATACAAACACATTTATTAGCCAAATTCATATTTATATTATTACATTTTTTAGATGCAATTATTTATTTTTTTATCATTTAATAAAAATTAAAATTTATCTTTATGAATTTATGTTTGAACTTCAAGAAGATGCGTTCTTTCTTATTAAAAATACTATATAATGTTAAACGAGGATTGCATTTTATGTTTTAGGATTAGAAAAAATAAACAAAAAGTAATCGCTTTTGCAAACATTTTATATGAGATCAATAATTAGGGATATTTTCAAAAAAAAATGGGTACTTTCCTCTTGGTAACACTGTTTTTGACAGCTCAGCTGTAAAATGTTATTAGCAAACATGTTCAGTTTGGACTCTTAATAATACATGAGCCCACGAACTTATATATTTAACCTGTTTCCGTCATTTGGACTTATATGAGAGCTAGGGTCAAATGTGGACCGATTATCTCGAAATTTGGCAAATTGATTACTGTTGTGTATACAAAAAATAAAACCAAAATTCTCATTACCTTTAGATTTACGAGCGTTTTAGTGATTTTTTTCTCATTTAGTGCGTTTTTAAAGAAGAGTTTGTATGGGAGCTATGGTCAAATGTGGACCGATTTCAACGATTTAAGTTTACAAAAGCAGTATTTGTTTTAAATTTCATTAAAAAATTTATATTTATGGCCAATATATCAATTCCGGGAAGTAGGACCTATAAATAATGGATCGATTTTGACCAATTTCAATAGCCATGGTCCCATTATCAAAAAAATGATCTGTGCCAAATTTCATTAAATTATATTTAGAATTGCGCCCTGTAGTTTGATTACAAGTTTTACATGGGGGTCCAGCCAGCCAGCCAGACGGACGGACAGACATCGCTAAATCGACTTAGAAGGTGATTCTAAGCCTATTGGTATACTACAAGGTGGGTCAAAGACAAATATTTCTATATGTTACATACATCAGCACAAACTTATAATACCCTTTCCACCTATGGTGGTGAAGGGTATAAAAATAACAATGTTTATTGATTTTTATTTTTTTGATCAAAAATAATAGTTATTTTTTAACTTTTATCTTTGCAAGCAGAAATAAAAGTTATTATTTGACTTTTTTTTAGAGCAGAAATAAAAGTTATTTTTTACATTTATTTTGTCGAGCCAAAATAAAAGTTGTCGGAAGAAACTTTAGAGGCAATTATGATTGCAAAACTCAACTCCATTAATTTTTGAGCATATGCAAGTTATTTTCTCCGAAAAATGATCTTTGTTTCAAAAAAATTTTTAATAAATATAATGAATCTATCATGCATTAAAACTAAAATTACTATTATTTCTGCTCGAAAAATAAAAGTCAAAAAATAACTTTTATTACTGCTCAAAAAAATAAAAATCAAAAATAACTGTTATTTTTGCTCAAAAAAATATAAGTCAAAAACTAACTTTTATTATTGCTTGAAAAAATAAAAGTCAAAAATCACTGTTATTTTTTATTGAAAAAATAATTGTCAAAAAATAACTTTTATTTTCTGATTTTTACGATAAAAGTTATAACAGTTACGGTCCCTGGTTTATATAGTATAAACCTTTATTATAAAACCTTCTAAAAATGGGGGGTATATTGAGATTGTCATTCCGTTTGTAATTTGCTTAATATTGGCTCAAAAACCAAACAGGAAATATATTCTCAATCCTTATGAAATTCTAAGACGATTGAGCGATGTCCGTCTGTTTGTCTGTTGAAATAACGATAACGCCTAAACGATAAGAGCTAGATCACTAAAACTTGGCAGAGACATTCTTTATTTCTAGAGAATTGGGGGTATATTGAGATTGTCATTCCGTTCGTAATTTCCTTAATATTGGCTCAAAAACCAAAATTGAAGAATATTCTGAATCCTTATGAAATTCCAAGACGATTTAGCGATGTCTGTCTGTTTGTCCGTCTGTTGTCGGAACTCTAAAACCTTGAGGAAACGATATAGATCACTTAAATTTGGCATAAATTTTCTTCATTTCTTGCAAAATTTGGGTATTGTAATCGGGCAAAATCGGTTCACATTTGACCATTGCTCCAATATAACCTCGTCTAGGCTAATCGCTTATTTGCTAATAAGTGACAAATTATAACAGCTGTGATGATAAAATTTGGTATGCAGAAGTTATACATCAGTACTAGGCAGCATATAAATTTCATCGTAATCGGTTTATATGTAACCATAGCTGTCATTCAAAAAACTTACAGAAACAGCCTAAATTCCACCTAAAATACACTTAAATGCCAATAAATGATAAAATGTAAAAGCTTCCATATTAAAAACTTAGGGAAACACAAAAATACAAAAAGAAAAGGGGGTTTATATCCATTTGTCCGTCAGAAAAAAGCGCGATTGCGCCTTAACGAAAAAATGTAGAGGGACAAAATTTTATAAAGGTATTTCCAATATCTTGAAAAAGTTGTGTATTGAAAATTTTCGAAATTGATTCACATTTAGTTAGAGCTACCATATAACCCCGCCCCGAGAATCATATTAATACCGATAAAGTGAACACAATTGTAATAGCAAAGACTAAATTTAGAACAGAGAAGTTTTATGTCACTATTGGTCAGAATACCGAATTTAAAAGGAATCGGCCCATATTTGACCATAGATTCCATATAAAAACCACCCCCGGAAACCACTCAAATACCAAAAACGCCAGTTAAAAGCTATTAAATTATAAACTGTGAGAGCTATGGTCACTAAATTTTGCATAAGTAAGGTTTATATAAATACAAGCCAATGTGTGCAGTTCTATGACGATCACTCGATATTGGTTATAGTTCTTATATATATAACAGCTTCTTTTCATTCTTCTTCTTCTGTTAGTCTTGACTACCAGTGGAGCATAGGGTCTTAAACATCCTTTTATATCGAACTCTTTAACGAGATGTTAGGCATACATCTATGAATAGTTTGCTGCTTGTAACTCTGCATCAATTGACCTTCTCCACATTTTAGCAGGTCCACCAACACGACGGCCTCTTCCTTGTGGATTCCATCGAAGCGCTTGTCGAGCAATGTTGGTATTTGGCCTTCGTAGTGTGTGGCCTATCCACCGCCATTTCCGTTGACATACCTCTATAGAAGAAGGGATTTGGTTTGTAGCGTTTAGTAGATCTTCATTTCTTATGCGATTTGGCCACCATATATTAAGGATTTGCTGCAAGCATTTGTTTGCAAAGGTTTGTTGGCGCTTATCGATGACATTTGTGCGTTTCCAGGTTTCACAGTCGTAATACAAGATGGACTTGATATTTTTTGTTGATACCAAACTACCAAGATAATTAAAGGTACCTACACATCCAATAATTTCGTTATCCACATTGATGTGTGGCGACGGGTTTGCGCCATATCCTCCAGGCATAATCTTTGTCTTGGGAATATTGATTTCCAGCCCAGCTTTTCATATCTACAACCATAAAGATTTCGAAGTACATTCAGTGTATTAAGATTACACTTACGAAATTAGATAGCTATCAATCAATTTTCAGCCCAGACTTGGCCTAACTATACCCGGTTATGAGACCAAATTTTGTGCAAACTGAATACTAGGGAAACCGATTAGATACTTTAAAATGTCCAACTATAAAGTAACTGCAATCGAGTTTAGTACAAAGATTTTACCAACAATACCAACTAGCGTAACAATTTTTTTCGGATTTGGTCCACATTTTGAATAAACTGCACTCCCTTAGATATGTAAGATATGTTTCTAAATTTAACACAATTTAATGGTGGGTATATAAGATTCGGCACAGCCGAATATTACACTTTTACTTGTTGTTAATAATATAAAAAATACATAATGTTAAACAAGTGTTGCCTTAATTTTTTCTGGATAAGTATATTAACAAAACTGGCTTAATGGCTTTTACAAATTTGAAGATCAAATTTGGCAACACTATTAGGTTATAATTTCACAAAACTTAACTATTTAGTACTTAAAAGCAATAAAATATCTCTTACTTAGCAAATTCTTTTTTCCAAAATAATTTTTTTTGTGCATGTCCTCAGGGGCACGAATTGTTCGACATATTAATACTTATAGGCTTTTCTTGGCCCTCCTGGCACTTAAAACTTTTAAACATTGTATCTCTTCATATAAGTTCTCTGAAGTATGTGTGTATTCCTTGTATCTACAAATATCGTTTGTCAGAGTATAATCCCTTACGAAGTCTAAGCAGCAACTAATTACAAAAATGTGCACTTATTTTTTATGCCACATTTAAGTTGCATGTTTCCACTGGCTGTTGCAAATAGTTTTTGTAACCGCTCATCAGTTTATGTTAGTTTGACTTTCTAAACACTTGTTTTTGCGGTTGAAATGAGTTGCATAATAAAATAATGACTGGCACGGTGTTCTTCGCTACTCCTTAATTTATGATGAGAATGGGAAGTTGGTTTTCTTATTATCTAAGATTCAGGAGTTAAGATTTTCTATACAAAATAATGTTAAATAAAAATGACTATTGACTATTTTCTGAAGTAAGGCTTTCTTATTTAATAAGGATCCGAATTTTAAACATAGGAGTGGTTTCCAATAATATATATTTTTGAGTATAATTTCATATACTTTTTCCTAGGACCTTCATTAGACCGTCTTCTTTAGAAAAGCCTCAAAAGAAAACTTGTCTAACAAAAAACAAAAACAAAGTGATAATAAATCTGTATTTTCTAAACCAAGGTAAGCATTGACGACAGCGATCATCCATGAAGATTTGTTTTTTGTTTAATGATATTGTTTTTTCCCTTTTTTTTGCGTATAACCAGGGCTGCCAGATTTGGGGTTGTGGCCCCAAAGTTGGGGATATTCAATTTCCAAAAAGGCGAACAAATTTGGTTTGGGATTTTGTTGAGGGTTTTTTGGGAAAATTTTAAGTTGTGAATTTAAAACTTCATATATTATTAACCCCTTGACGTATCAATAAGCATAACGAAGTTCGCTTCCAACTGTTCGCATACAACTTGCACTAAACAAACCAGTTTTGATGCTTAAGAACAGTCGCAAAACGAGTCAGACTCGTTATAATCATGTTAGGCACAGAAATTGTACCAAGAGTCAGACTCGTGGAAATACGTCAATGGGTTAATAAAGTAAAATATTTTGTAATAAAGGGTGATTCGTGTCTTTATATAACAAGTAAGAAAGCGCTATAGTCGGTCAAGCCGACCATACGATACCCTTCACCACTAAGGTCAAAGGTGTTATTTTTCCTGTGTAAAGACAAATATTTGCTAAATTTTGCCATCATACAAACATTTTCTCAAAACTTATAACCTGTTTCCGTCATTTGGACTTATATGAGAGCTAGGGTCAAATGTGGACCGATTATCTCGAAATTTGGCAGATTGATTACAGTTGTTACAAAAATTATGTATGCAAAAAATAGACTCAAAATTTCCATTATCTTTAGATTTACGAGCGTTTTAGTGATTTTTTGTCTCATTTAGTGCGTTTTTAAAGAAGAATTTGTATGGGAGCTATGGTCAAATGTGGACCGATTTCAACGAAATTAGGTACAGTGATTTAAGTTTACATAAGCAGTATTTGTTTTAAATTTCATGAAAAAATATTGATATTTGTGGCCAATATAGCAATTCCGGGAAGTGGGACCTATGGGAGGTACCATAAATAATGGACCGATTTTGACCAATTTCAATAGCCATGGTCCCATTATCAAAAAAATGATCAGTGCCAAATTTCATCAAATTATCTTTAGAATTGCGACCTGTAGTTTGATTACAAGGTTTACATGGGGGTCCAGCCAGCCAGCCAGACGGACGGACGGACGGACATCGCTAAATCGACTCAGAAAGTGATTCTAAGCATATTGGTATAATAAAAGGTGGGTCTAAGACAAATATTTCTATGCGTTACAAACATCAGCACAAACTTATAATACCCTTTCCACCTATGGTGGTGAAGGGTATAAAAATTGCATCCAATTATGGGTCAGAATTCGAAAAAGAACTACCAAACTGTAATCTGTCAAGTCAAGAAAGGTACAATTAAAAATAATTTGTTTCAATTATAGAAAAAAAAATATTAAATGAAATGGCATTACGTTTACTAGATAATTTAAATATTTTTAAGCAACAAATACATCCAAAAATGTATAAACCCATTGTCTCAAACAAAATTCTGTGAATGAGAATACTCCCAATTGATGTCTACGAAACTCAATAGAATAAACTTTCTTTTACAAATTGGAATACCATATTCGAAAATCTTAATTGAATTTTGTCCAAAAATTTATAAATTTCAAGATACTGCCTGTACACATCACTATAAAGAACTTGGTCAAGCAGTTTTGAATATGTTAGCGGTTCCTACAAATAGTTTTGAGTTTAGCAAAAACAACAAATCATAATAATAACAAGCAAGAAAAGCTATAGTCGGTCAAGCCCGACTATATGATAACCTCTACTGCTAAGGTCAAATATGGTCCAACAATTGAATAAGTTTTCCTTATGTCTTAGAAAGACATACATACATATACTATGTGTTATTTTTTCAAAATTTCGAGATTTATATCATTTCCGGCTAAGGGCCTGATATGGGAGCTAGGATCAATTGTAGACCGATTGTTACCAAATTTTGATTATTGGTTTATATTTACAAAATATTTATCTGTGCAAAGTTTAAGTAATTACATTCATTTATCTTTAGAGTTATTAACGTTTTTGTGTTTTTATGTGTATATAAACGTCTTTTGAGAATGAGTCTTGTATGGAAGGTATGGTCAAATATGGGCCAATTTCTACAAAATTAAAAACACTGATTAAGGTTATCATAAGCAATATTTGTGCTGAATATTATTAAGATACAACTAAATTTGTGGCTGTAAAGGACCAAAAACTCCATTCCCTATGGGAGGTACCCGAAATAGAAATAGGGATTGTCCTTGGACCAAAATATAAACCTGTACCAAATTTCATCAAATTATCTTTAAAGTTACGACCTGTAGAGTGATAACAAGCTTACATGGATAACCGGCCAGCCAGCCGGACAGACATCGTTAAAACAACTCAGGGAGTAATTCTAAGTCGATTGATATACTAAAAGGTGGGTCTCAGACAAATATTTCTATGCGTTACAAACATCAGCACAAACCCAATATACGATTTCCACCTATGGCGGTGAAGGGTATAAAAATGAATATTTTTTTAAGTACAAACATATAGCCAACAGTTTAGGAAATAAAACCGAGAAAATCGTTTTTTAATATCTTGAACCGTTTTGTGTTAAAAAATTTTCAAAGTCAAATATTTTTATATATGATATTTATATATGATATAAATTTTTTACTTTTTACGAAGAAGTTTTTTAGTAAAAGTTAATGTTTTATTATAAATTCGCAGAGAATGGGGTTTTAGGATGACTTAAGTCCAAATTTTAAGTCAATATAGTATTCACCCTATGTACAGCATCGACCGAAATCGGTCTTATTTTTATAAAAAATTTTGAGTTTTCGAACAGATAACAAATAAGTTAAGCCGATTTTACTACTTTCTGAAATGCAGTTATATAACCCAATATGTTCTCTTTGGATTCCGAAAATAAAAACCATCGCAAGTTAATAAACGAATCCAGAAAATAGGATTTTATAAAAAACGACAAATTTTCATCCGCCACAATTTTAATTGCCAAAAAGAACAGTTCCGTTTATTATTTTTTAATTATTTAAAATGCTTTATATAAACAATAAAATCAGCTTTATTAGTGCAAAAAATCATTTATGTATCTTGCACAGTTTTTTAGAAATTGAAAGTCAAATTTTAAAAATGATTTTTTAAAAAATACACTTTTTTGTTTTTTTTTTTACATTTTTCCCAGAAATGTTTAAGACTTTTTTGAGAATAAGTAAAATGTTAGAAGTATAATAATCTAGACATGTTTTCCTTTTTACTGATATATTAAACATATATCAAAGGTAATGATAACAGGTTCAATTATTGCAGTCAAAACGCAAGCTAATGTAAGGTCATCACGTTTCATTAAGCGGCATAATAAAACTGCTAATGGGTGAGCTAATGTCGAAAAGTCCTGCTTTAAAAGCAGTGTTGGACTGCTATTTCGTTCACTTAAATGTATTTAACAGCATGTTCCCAAAATAATATTTAAGGCACAGCTGCTTTACTCCTTTAAAGAGATACAGAAAGTGTGGCATCTGGGAGCAGAAATAACTTTGTCAAAAAATCACAGCTTTTACAGAGTATTTTACGATTTAGTATTTCGGCAAACGAAGATTTGACCTGTTTTCGTAATGAAAAAGTCTTTAGATTTTGCTTATAATGCCAGTCTAAGAAGGACCCCTCTTTGGATCTAATGTACTTATTGCTAGGTACTAGAACAGAAAACTTTTGAAATGGTGCTTTAAAATCGGGGAAAAGCTGTTGTGATGTACAGTAGAGCGGTTTGCCTCCCATACACAAAAAAATAGTTGTGTCAGTCACCCCCTAGGATTAAAGATAATTCCAAAAAATATTTTTTTATTTTTTTACCACGCCTACAAATACTGACCTTTTAGTATTTTGTTCACTGTGTCGCCATCCGATCATAACATTTTATATATCTCGGCTCAGTAAGGACTACATTTCTCTATTTGATAGTTTTTTACTACTACGCACAGTGGCTTACGGACGCTTTTTTTTGGAAATAATTCTGTAACTTTTGAACACTTTACTCTCCAATACTCCAATATTTAGCTTCAAAATACTATGGGAGGCAAAGTTTTCACAGCTTTTAAAGGCTACGTATTAAAGCTTGATATACGTATTTAGTATCATTGAATCGGGAAAGACCAGGAGATAAAAACCAATTAAAAATCTTTTTTAAGTGAGTTAATTTTTTTTACACTTTGTATCGTAAAACAAAAAAATATTATTTTTCTACTGTTTTAAGGAAAATAATTTCAATTTTTGATGTTTTGTAGAAATGACATGGATAAAGATATCACAACAAAATTTTGCAGGTTTCTAGACCAATAAGATCTTCAAGCAATAGATTAAAAAAAAAATTCCCAATTTTAACTAAAAAATTCCCCAATTCCCAACTCGGGAAAAAAGGGTTTCAAAAAATGAGTTTTTTTACAAAAATGGCAACACTGACTCTATTTGCAGCTCGTTTCGGAAAAAACTTTTCTAATCAATAATAGATATATTAGGAAATATAAACATTATATTTTTTTCAAATCGGTGCTTTGCCTTTAGAGAAATTTTTATTTAAACCAAATTTTTTTTTTCACAAATTACCATTTTTTGAAGAGTGCATGTGCGAGGACCAAAAGTCCAATTAGCAAGAAATTTATTTTATACGCATTCTCACTATGTTTTTTTTTTTTTTAAACTTTAAAAATATTTTTATGTTTCTTAAGAAAATATTTTTTTTATTAGTGAAAAAATATAGCTATCTTTTAGGGAAAAACTAAAAAAAAAAGCGAAATTTTTTTAAGTTTCAACTTTGAATATTTTTAACTTTTAAACGAAAGAAGATATCTGTAACCGACTTGCACAAAAATTATTCTGAATTTTATTACAAATTTAACGAATATTCTTAAAAAATTTTCGGTTCTCAAATGCGTCCACCAGATCAAAAAAGGCTTAAAAAAAATAAGTATAAAATCAACCGAAAAATCCTTTTTACCCAAATATCTCGAAACCTATAGGAGATAACTTACACATGTAATCATATTTTTTGTAGATCTTCTTAAGGACAACTTAAGTTTAAAATTTCTTTTTAATCCATCCATAAATGGATTTTTGGCGAATTTTTAAAAAAGTCGAACACCCGAGGTGACCAACTTTGAAGGTCCATCAATCACTCTCCCGGCCCCTCTTGGACCAGTGCTTTTGAAAACCAACTTGAATACTCCTTGATCACCATGCCAAATTTCATTAAAATATCTCCGGTCGTTCAAAAGTTACAGAATTATTTAAAAAAAAAAAGCGTCCGTAAACCACTGTGCTACGTCAATTTATAGTCATAACTTTTAAAAACTAGATTTTTACTCGATTTGATTAGGGTGGGTACATCTCGAATTTTAAAAAGTAATGACTAGAAATTGACGAGGTTGTAAAAAACTATCAAAGAGAGAAATGTAGCCCTTACGAGTACAGAGCCCTGAACATCGATGTATAAAGTGTTATGATTGGACTAAAGATGGCGACACAGTTAACAAAAAGGGCTGTATTTGTAGGCGTGGTAAAAAAATAAAAAAAAAATTTTTAGAATTATTTTTACATTATCTTTAATCCTAGGGGGTGACTGACTCAACTTTTTTTTCGAACCACTCTAATGTACAGGTACCCCAGCGACTTTTATTTCATTAGTAGTTTTATTAGTAAATCTCTATCAGAAACTTCTTTTATACTATAAAGAATGTTTGAGGACATTTCTATGTATACATGCGAAACCTGTGTCTTTGCGAAATTTGGAGAAATGGTGCAAATTTTCTTTTTTCACTTGTATTTTCTTACGCCATCTCCTAAAAATTTGTTCGTATACTTTATTTTTTTAACTTCCGTCATCAGGCCAACCGTATAATGGTCGCTTTTAATAACATGCTATGAAGCGGAATAAAAAAATTAAGAAAAACAAGTAAGAAAGCGCTATAGTCGGTCAAGCCGACCATACGGTACCCTTCACCACTAAGGTCAAAGGTGTTATTTTTCCTGTATAAAGACAAATATTTGCTAAATTTTGCCATCATACAAACATTTTCTCAAAAGGTATATATTCAACCTGTTACCGTCATTTGGACTTATATGAGAGCTAGGGTCAAATGTGGACCGATTATCTCGAAATTTGGCAAATTGATTACAGTTGGTACAAAAATAATGTATGCAAAAAATAAACTTAAAATTTTTATTATCTTTAGATTTACGAGCGTTTTAGTGATTTTTTGTCTCATTTAGTGCGTTTTCAAAGAAAAGTTTGTATAGGAGCTATGGTCAATATGGACCGATTTCAACGAAATTTGGTACAGTGATTTATGTTTACATAAGCAGTATCTGTTTTAAATTTCATGAATAAATATTGATATTTGTGGCCAATATAGCAATCCCGGGAAGTGGGACCTATGGGAGGTACCATAAATAATGGACCGATTTTGACCAATTTCAATAGCCATGGTCCCATTATCAAAAAAAATATTTGTGCCAAATTTCATAAAATTATCTTTAGAATTGCGACCTGTAGTTTGATTACAAGGTTTACATGGGGGTCCAGCCAGCCAGCCAGCCAGCCAGATGGACGGACGGACGGACATCGCTAAATCGACTCAGAAAGTGATTCTAAGCCTATTGGTATACTAAAAGGTGGGTCTAAGACAAATATTTCTATGCGTTACAAACATCAGCACAAACTTATAATACCCTTTCCACCTATGGTGGTGAAGGGTATACAAAATATGAAAAAAAGAAAAACATTTGTTCTAATGAAATTGTAGAGTTGCCAGGTGTTAAATTAGGTGGGCAGAGACGAAATTCTAACACTCATACATTTGTTAACTAGCAATTCCTGCAAATCCTTTTTACATACAGTCCGATTCACTTATATAAACCTAAACATAATGTCTTGGTAAAATTACTTAATCAACTAAAGCAAATTAGTTGATTTCTATAGGAGATATTAGGGAGATATTACCATATACATATATTAAGGCTGGGTATATTTAAAAGCATCGGACTGTACAATTTACATTTAGATTTACCTTAAAGCGTGCAGCCAAAGTGAACAAGCATTTTAAGTTTAACGCCTTTTAATAAATTTTACATATTTAATAATTGTGCGAAATAATGCAGCGTTAGTACCTAACTACCGCAGTTAGAATATACGCTTTGCTGCACTATAATAATTCTAAATTTATAATATTTAGTAGCTACTTTAGAATAAATTAAATTTTTATTGCTTTACTTTATAGTTGCAAAAATTTAGTTTAAAATAAATATAATTCTCACTTACCCCAATAGAATGCCCCACAGCCAGGGCATATTTAAGAGAAAATATGCTAAAACCGTTATTATTGCGACTTCGGCAATGGTGGGTATGAGAGTTAAGCGTAATATCATAAACCACAGTTTCTTAAAAGCATTGGCATCCAAACCCAAGCCAGCTAATAACATAATGTTAATTAAAGCCATTTCTCTGGAAAATTAGAAAAAGAAACAAAAATGATATGAAAGGAAATTTATAGTGAAAACTCTCCTAACCGGACACTTCCAAAAAATGAACCGTGATAATAAAAATAATAAAGAATTGTTATCTCTTTTAAGAGAACACTTCTTCTTATCGGACAAAAATTACGCGACTGCTAGATCCAGTTATGAGAGCTTTCACTGTATTAGGGTAAAACCATGAATTTAAAAAAAAAATGTTATCAAAAGAGATCTAAATATATATAAAATAAATACAACAAAAATTCTATGTCAATTTTTGTCCTCTTGGGCATAAATTTACCCAATAACTACAATATCTATATATATACAACTCTAATGTGACTGACTGACTGACTCATCATCGCCCAGCCCAAATGGCTAAAGCTAGGGAGCTAAAACTTTGACAGCGGGTACCTTTTTCGAAGTATAGATCCACTAAGAAGGGATTTTTTTAAAAATTAGGTCTCTAAGGGGGTAAAAAAGGGAAAAATTAGTAATGCTGTATCTCCGGAAGAAAACGTCATAGGACCAAAATTGAAATTGCGTTGGGATCAGCTACAAAAATAAGTAGACAAATGTTTGGTACTTTTTAGCAGATGGCACAAATAGGGGGTAAAAAGGGTAAAAATAAAATGTTGGTACTTTTTTTAACCCATGTGTATCTTTTGAACCAATCAACATAGTAACAAAATTTAAAACGTGTTTGGTAATTTCTTGATTCAGAGGGCAAAAAGTGATAACAGCGGGGAAAAAGTTTATTGTAGGTCCAATTTTTTCTTTGTATTTCACTTGAACCAATAAAGAAATAAAATTTATAGGGAGGTTGATTGCCAAGTACAAAATATCAAATACGTATTTGGTACTTTTTTTCAATTTTTAAGGGGAAAAAAGGTAACATATTATCTCCTAAACCAAAAGCGATAGAAGCGTAGATTTAATTATTTTCAGATTTTCAGGGACGGTACTTTTTTGAAATTCGGCCGCCTAGGGGATAAAACAGGGTAGAAAATGGAGAAATTTGTAACATCATATCTTCGAAACTAACATAGATAGAAAAAAAGTTAAATTGGATTTAAATCGGCTAGGAAAATAAGGATTAAATAAGGATAAATAAAGTTAAAAACTATATTTTGGTACTTTTTAACACATATGTATCTTTTGAACTAATAAACATAAAAACATATATACATATATCGCAACGGATAGATATTAAAAAAACAATTAAATGCGTATTTGGCTCTTTTGCGATTAATGGGGTACAAAAGGGTAAAAAAAGGGAAAATATTTAAGGGTAGGTTTTTTGCTTTTTAGCCATGGATATCTTTTTTAGGCTAATGAAGCCGAAAGTATAATTTATTGACTGGTCGATTGACATTGAAAAAAAAACTACGTGTTTTTTTACTTTCGGCACTTTTTTAGAAATGGCACTAATAAGGGTGAAAAATTGTAAAAACTATACTTTTGTACTTTTTTTAACCCATACGTATCATTTGAACTTATAAACATAAAGACTCACTTTATGTCATAATCAATAAGTATTCAAAAAATATTAAACATGTACTAGGTACTTTTAGGATAGATGGGGTTCAAAAGGTGAAAACGGGAAATATTCAAAAGTAGGTTTTTTAACTATGAGAAGTATAATTAGAGACGTGTCGATTCACATTAAAGAAATTTAAAATAAGTATTTGGTACTTTTAAAGGGGAACAAAATGGAAAAATCGATGACATTATATCTTCTAAGCCAAAAGTGGTAGAAACAAACACTAAAATGGTCTAAGATCAGCACTTAAAATTAAGGGACAAGTATTCAGTACTTTTTGCAAATTAAATAGTTTTGGGGTTAAATTAGGGTAGAAAATGGAAAAATTAGTAAAGTTTTATCTCCGAAACTAACATCGATAGAAACAAACCTTAAATTGTATCTAGACAGACTAGGAAAATAACAAATTTTTAGTACTTTTCGTAAATGATGTAAAAATAGGGAATAAAAAAGATAAAAACGAAATTTTGGTACTTTTTTGAATCATATATAACTTCTGAATCAATTACTACAGGAACAAAATTTGTACCACAGTCGATAAACATCAAAAAGCTATCAAATACGTATTTGGTACTTTTTCGACTAATGGGGTAGAAAAGGACAAAAATGGGTCAAAAATTTAAAGATAAGTTTTTTTTTTAAATCAATAATAATTTAAGGACTTTTCGATTGGCAATGAAGAAATTTGAGACCGGTGTTTGGTACTTTTTTTAATTCAGAGGTTAAAAAAAGAAAAACGGTAATATTATACCTTTTTGACAAAAATGGAGTTAAGATTAGCAATAAAAATATCAGGACAGGCATTCGGTATTAAATATTTAAATTTGGGCGACTAGGGGTAAAAAACTGATAAAAAAAAGAAAATTTTGTTAAACTAATGTATATTCAAAATCAAAAGCGACAAGAACAAGAATTAAATTGGGTTATCAATCAACATTGCTACGAAAATAAGGGAGATGTGATAAGTACTTTTTTGAAAATGGCACCAGTAGATTGTATTTACTTATTTTGACATACATATTAAATTAAATTTATATCGGAATCGATAAATAAGTGAAAAAATTATTTTGGTAAATTTTTTAACTTTTTAATTTTAAAGTAGCGGGTTATAAAGCTAGTATAATTATATAAGCCTACCTTAGAAAAGCCTCCAATCTTTGATAGCCGCTAAAATCTGCCCATCCCAGATTTGTATAGAGTACCCCAAAGAACAGCATACCCAACATATCGGGCATTTTAATAAAGGTCACCAAAATACCCGCTATCTGAGCACCCACAATCAAAAGTATTAAACGCATGATGGCTGTATTTGGTAGAGCATAGTCGGGCATAAGTACATAACCTAAAATCCATAAAGCTATAAATGTGAACAAGATTGCCAGAGGTTGTGACGTAACCGGATAGTGTTTGACTAGATAGTTCCAGCTGTAAATAGAAGATATGAAAATTGTTTAAAATAAACTTTTTGTAATGGAAAGTACAAAAAAGCTTTAAATATGTGAAGACTAATGTAAAATTTTGGTAATGGGGAAAACTTATTTTTTATTTTTTATTCTTAAACGAGCTCTCGAAAACGGATGTAACTATTTTGATTAAATTTGAACGATGGGTATATTTTTAGATGTATGGGCCGAGTAAGAAGGAACTTTTGGAAACTTTGCCTCTAAGGGGGTAAAAACGTGTAAAAAGGGGAAAAATCTAAAACGTTAGATCTCCTAAAGTAATAGACATAGAAACAAAATTAATATTGCGTGTCGAACAACTATAAAAATAAGTGGACATGTGTTTAATACTTTTTTGAAACTATGCCCGATAGGGGGTAAAAAGTAGTGAAAGTAGTTTTTTTGGTACTATTTTTAACGCACACTTATCTTTTAAACCAAAGAATACAGAAATTAACTTTGTACTAGATGTAATGTTATGCTCTTGAGAAAAGTTGTTGCGCATGAGCCAGCGAAGTTTTTTAACAGGGTAAGAAAATATTCACGAGTGTGAAGCTCATTTGTCTAAATTCAGCACTTTCTCAAGAGTTGTGAGTAATGTTTTTTTGTTTTGTTACACACAATTATGACTAAAGATTAACTTATACAACTCTCGCGCGTGAATAGTGAATTAAATTTAAAAATCATTTCCTCATGCGCACGACTAAACTAAACTTCAACATAAGCAGGCGCATGAGCATCCACATTTGTCATTCATTCATTTTTAATTTAGTTAATTATCATTATTAGTTAATTACAATTTAGTCTTTTACATTTTCAGCAGGACAAATCTACGGTTACGAGGCCTAGAGATTTGTACTGTGAAAAAATTGCAGAAAAATAAATAATGTAATATTTTTTTATTTATCAATAAATAAAAAACAGATTGAATCATTTTTTTCAAAATATCAAAAACAAAATATCAAAATATTAAAAATACCTTTGTATATGTATTTCTATGCACTTTTGTTTAAAGGCCTTGCGATATTTCCCGCTGTGTTTCTTAAACCTAACACAGCCGAAAACTGTTCGAGATTTTATTTCTCTGTTCTCTCGAACCATTTATTTTTTTGCAATAATTTGATTTTGTTCTTGTATTTTTTGTTTTTGTCTTTTCTTTAACAAAGCAGAACTTCAGTTAATATTTCTTCTAATGTGCCACTCACGGCAAGTCGTGCGCTAGTCGTGGCACACAAAATGTGGTTTTCATTTTTTAGTTGATCGTGACTTGTGTAGAAAAAGTTTACTCTTGTCAACACGAGTAAGAGATGAATGTACAAGAAAAATTTGTTAATACCCATGACTGTGTGCGAGATTTCTATAAAAAGGAATTTCTGCACATGAGTAAATGTGTGAAATGAGTGTTCAAATCCTTACCCTGGTTTTTAAGTTGGTATAACTATTTACGACAGATGGCGTCACTGAAAATACTTAAAATGATTTAGATCGTGAACTGTGTATTTGATCATGCTATGATCTTTAGAAAAGTTGTAGCGCATGAGCCGACGGAGGTTTCTTAGTTTGTATGACCACTTACCAATAGGTGGCGCCACTGAAAATTACTCAAAGTGAATTAAATCGTAAACTGTGTTTTTGATCATGCTACGATCTTAAAAAAAGTTGTTACGCATGTGGCGACGAAGGTTTCTTAGTCTATATGACCAATTTCCAGCAGGTGGCGCCACTTAAAATTACTTAAAGTGAGTTAAATCGTAATCTGCACATTTCATCATGGTGTGATCTTTAACAAAGTTGTTGCGGATGAGTTGACGAAAGTTTCTTTGTTAGTATGGTCTATTTCCGACAGGTGGCGCCACTGAAAATTACTCAAAGTTAATTAAATCGTAAACTTTGCATTTGGTCAGACTATGATCTTTACCAAAGTTGTTGCGCTTGAGCCGACGAGAGTTTCTAAGATGGTATGACCAATTACCAAAAATTATTCATAATGAATTGAACTGTAAACTAAGCATTTGATCATGTATTGATCGGACAAAATAAATAAAATGATTTAAAATTAATTGAATATTTGTGTGCGATGTCTTTCCTATAAATTAATTCGTTTGGTTAATACTTTATACAATAAAATATTTGTAAACTTTAAAATTTGCCTTGAAATGCTTATCGTGAAGATCAAACAGGTACTATTCTGTAATGACTACAAACAGGTACTATTCTGTAATGACTACAACATAACATTTGAATTACTTATAAGTTATTAAAGCAAGTATTTATTCGTAAATCGAATGATAATTTAAACTTAATTGCCCGGGTTCAATTCCTACCAAGACAAAGTACAATTTTTCTTATTGAATTTTTTACCTTTTGTACAAATTTTTGAAGATAATTTTTCTTTCACTTTTGTCTCACACTGTTTTTATTTAACAATAATGTTTTGCACTTATAAAACTTATAATTTAGATGTTTTACATCTAAATTTAAATTTAGTTTTTTTTTTTTGTATATTTTAGAGTTAAACTTTTTAATTTTTAATAAAATTACAAACAAATTATTACCCTCAACTGTCAGTAAGTACTTGGTTGTGCTTCCAGTTATTTTCCTGTGAACTGGTAAAAGTATACCCTTAACATAAAAATGTATAATTGAATTGTACTTTGTTACAAATTTTAAAGGCATGGCACAGTGCTGCGTATAAAAAGGGATGCCTTAAATAAATTTTGGCATTCCTTTTCATTTTTGATTAGTAACACTAATCTGGATCTACTTATGCTTTGTACTGTGTTGAAACTAGGTAAAAATCTTGTTAGCTGTAGTTAAATTAGTTTAAACTTTCTTCTCTATGACAAGAACTATTCGCCAAGCCTGACAAGTTGATACCCAAAAACACTGAACGGAAATGCGAACCGATTTAAAAGAAAACAATTATCAAATAACCACAACTTGAGCTAACAACCATAGGTGGAAAGGGTATTATAAGTTTGGGCTGATGTATGTACCTGATAGAAACATTTGTCTTTGTCTTTGTCTTGTATACCAATAGGCTTTGAATCACTTTCTGAGTCAATTTAACAATGACAGTCTGTCCGTCCGTCTGACTGGCTGGACCCCCGAGTAAACCTTTTGGCACAGATAATTGCCAACAGTGGGACTATGGCTATTGAAATTCGTCAAAATCGGTTCATTATTTATGGTACCTCCCATGGGTCCCACTTCCTGGAATTCATATTTGGCCACAAATATCAATATTTTTTCATGAAATTTAAAACAAATACTGCTTATGTAAACCAAAATCGCTGTACTAAATTTAGGTGAAATCGGTCCACATTTGGCCATAGCTCCCATACAAACTCTTCTGTCAAAACGCACTAAATGAGACAAAAATCACTAAAACGCTCGAAAATCTGAAGATAATGACATTTTTATAAAAAAGGACAGATTTTTGATCTTAGTGGTGAAGGGTATCATATAGTCGTCCTTGACCGCCTATAGAACTTTCTTACCTGTTTTATATTGAAACGTTTTCTATTAAAATTTTTTTAAATAAAAAAGTTTTACATAAAATTTTGATATGGACAAATTTTTTTTTAGACATTTTTTAATGAATATTAAACATTTTATTAAAAAGTTTAGAATAGTTTTTTTTCCCTTGACTATTTTCGTTGGCTGGTTAGTCCATATGCATCAGGAGGAGTTTGTTATATATTATTTGAAAGTCAAAATAAATACGAATTATATTCCAATATTCATATACATTACCAACACCCGTAGAGCTCTTTATACCTCCTTCTATCTTAGCGTAGGGCATCAATTAACAATAAATTTTTAAATACCAGAATTTGTCGGAAATTTAAAATTATTCCCATTTTGCAGATTTCTGTACGAAAACGAAACACTGTGCGCTGCAATAGATCTGTTAGGAAAATTTCATGAAAGTAATGGTGAAAATTTTCAAAAATTCAAAATATTCTTTTGAATAATGAAAACAACAATTATTTATAATTACTTTGAAATTAATCCTTGATGTTTTTTTAACGTTGTTGTTGTTGGTATTTTGTTATTAGAGAAAAAAGTTAGTTTATGGTTGGTTAGAATTTAATTGTTTATATAATAAATAATGGCAACGGTTATAATAATAACAACATACAAGAACACAGATGTGGTAAGTTCTTACTTACACACTCCACAGACTAGTTACGACTAGGCAAATATTTAAGCAAATTATAAAAACTGCATACAAATTTATGCATAAAGGTAAGGGTTACAGTTGGAACGAACGATGAACTTCGTTCACCTTAACTTATTTTATATAGTTTATATTAGTCAACGATTTGATTGGAGATTTTATCAAAAATGGTTGGCTTGCTGGACCCCCATGTAAACCATGTAATCAAAGTATAGTTCGCAATTCTTAAGATAATTTGATGAAATTTGGAGCAGATCATTTTTTGATAGTGGGACCACGGCTACTGAAATTCGTCAAAATCGGTCCATTATTTATGGTACTTTCCATAGGTCCCACTCCCGGAATAGATATTTTGACCACTAATATCAATATTTTTTCATGAAATTTAAATCAAATACTGCTTATGTAAGCCAAAATCAGTGTACCAAATCGGTCCACATTTGACCATAGCTCCCATACAAACTCTTCTATCAAAACGCACTAAATGGGACAAAAAATCACTAAAACGCTCGTAAATCTGAAGATAATGAGAATCTTAAGTTAATTTTTTGCAAACATAATTTTTGTAATCAATTTGCCAAATTTCGAGATAATCGGTTCACATTTTACCCTAGCTCTCATACAACTCCAAATGACGGAAACAGCTTAAATATATAAGTTTTTAGAAAACGTTTGTATGATAGCAAAATTTAGCAAATATTTGTTTTTATACAAAAAAGAAAAGAACACTTTTAACCTTAGTGGTGAAGGGTATCGTATGGTCGGGCTTGAACGACTATAGCACTTTCTTACTTGTCTGGAAGACCAAAGTTTATATGAACAAACTACAAACAACTAACTACTAAAATTTCGAGTTGTAATATTGCATGATGTGAACCGCCGTGGTATAGCAGGTTAGTCATCCGCCTAGCATACCAGAGGCCCAAGTTCGATTACTGAACAGACTCACTTGAAAAAATAAATTTTCAAAAAGCGGCGGTTCACCTCATAACTCAGCTAGCCACTGGTTATTGAGTATTAGGCTATGTAAAACTTCTCTAACTAATGCATTTGCCGCTCGGAGCCGGCGTTAAAACGTAGGTCCCTTTCAATGAGTCTAAAAATAGAATCATATGCAGCTCATTGTCTGAGAGAAGTACCCCTTGTTCCAATTGGAATGTTTTCGGGGAATTATATATATATATATCTATATATATATATATATATATATATATATATATATATATATATATATATTGCATGAATGGATAGAGACTAACCAAACAAACGAACAGCATTTAATTATTTCAAAGCACATCAATAAACATCCCTAAAGGTGGGAGGCCAATACATGCGGCAAGCAGCTGTTTTTTTAACTCAAATTGAAAAATGAAGAACAAATTTCTACTTTTCTGCGCGGCGGATTTTTCTAGTGTTGCCAGATTTAATTATATACTACTCAGATATTTATACCTTTCACCATAGGCGGAAAGGGTATTTTAAGTTTGTGCTAATCTACAACACATACAAATATTTGTCTAAGACCCACCTTTTAGTATGTCAATAGGCTTAGAATCACTTTCTAAGTAAATTTAGCGATGTCAGTCCATCTGTCCGTCTGGCTGGACCCCCACATAAACAATGTAATCAAAGTGCAGGTCGCAATCCTAAAGATAATTTGATTACATTATAATAATATTTTCTTTGATAGTGGGAACATGGCTATTGAAATTTGTCAAAATCGGTAAATCATCGTTGGTACCTCCCATATTTCCCACTTCCCGGAATAGATATTTTGACCACAAATAACAATATTTTTCATGAAATTTAAATCAAATACTGTTCACATTTGACTATAGCTCCCTTACAAACTCTTCTGTCAAAACGCACCAAATGTGACAAAAGTCCCTAAAACGCTTGTAAATCTGAAGATATTGAGAATTTTCAGTTTATTTTTTGCATAAATAATTTTTGTAACAACTCTAATCAATTTGCCAAATCTCGAGATAATCTGTAAAATAAGTCTAAATGACGGAACAGCTTTGACGTTAATGGTGAAGGGTGTCGTATGGTCGGGATTGACCGACTGTAGCACTTTCTTACTTGTTTATATGAATATTTTTGTAAACAAACACATATTCTATGCACTTGTAATACTACGACCGTCCGTAACCGCATGTCGCGTGTATTGGACTCCCACCTTAAAAAGAGTTAGATTTATGAGCTTTACAAACAAGAGTACAACCAAATATAACACCCTCGACATATACACTATCATTGTAGTGGTGGTGAGGACTGGTAGTAGGAGTAATAGTTTTTAACTACTGCTTAACTTATTTCATCAAATATTTTCCGAATCTGAACAAAATCTAAGTTGGAGTATAAATATTAAAATGTTCAAAATTCATTTATTTGTTTGTTTGATTGTAAATAAAATGAACAACAAAAACAAACCCAATAACAACGATGCCAGCAATAACAAAAAAAAGCTCCAACAATAATAACATTAATAAAACAACAAACAGCAACAGCAAAAGTTGTTGTGAAACCAATGAAATGTAATTAACATTATTAGGAAAGCAATTAATAGTAATTATAATTATTATTTTAACGTAATAAAATACCCCAACAGCCAAAAACAAACACAAACACACTCGAAAGTAAACACACATACATAGATACATACAAGTACATACTCGTACATACTTAAATACAACAAAACCTTAAATATTTTATGTAAATAACAACAACAACAACATCGACAACAAAATAAATAAACAAATTCTAATGTTTCCTAGAATCTGAGAAAAACAAAAATTTAAGACAGGAGATGAAAGAAATCTGGAAAATTTACAAATTATTGAATTTCCTGAAAAAAGTCGTTGGTTGTTCAAATCATAAGTATTTAAAGGAATATAGTTTTTTATTTGTTGACAGGCCTCACTTCTATAACACTATATCTTAAAACATGGTTTTTCTCTAACACGAATTTAAAATTTCCGAAACTAATTATAATTATAAGGAACTAGAAATAACAAGTAAGAGTGTTATATTCGGCTGTGCCGAATCTTATATACCCACCTCATCTCATATATCTACAAAGGTGCAGCAAATTCAAAATGTGGACCAAATTGGAAAAAAGTTGTTGCGCTAGTTGGTATTGTTGGTAAAATTTTTGGAATAACTTCGGTTGCAGTAGCTTTATAGTTCAACATTCAAACGTGTGTAAGTGGTTTCCCTAGTATTTACTTACTTTGAAAAAAATTCGTTATCGTAACCGGGTATGGTTTTACATTAATATATTGTTAAATACTTTTCGTTTAGCTTAATATTTAGTTAGAATAAAGAAGTTGATAGTAACACGACTGGTCCATATATTTTGTTAGGAGTTCCTAATGCATCTACCATATACATAATCTTAATATGCTGCTTGTACCTCCGAATCTTTTTGATTGTAGATATAAACAAGTAAGAGTGTTATATATTAGGATGTGCTGAATCCTATATACCCACAATCAAGTTGTGTTAAATTTAGAAAGATATCTCATATATCTCCAAGGGTGCAGCTAATTCAAAATGTAGATCAAAATTGAAAAAATCGCTAAGCTAATTGCTATTGTTGGTAAAATCTTTGGACTAAATTCTGTTGCAGTAGCTTTGTAGTTCAACATTTAAAAATATCTTAGTGGTTTCCCCTGTATTTACTTTGATCAAAACTCGGTCTCATAACCGGGCATACCTTTACATTAATAAGCTATTAAATACCTTTCGTTGGGCCGTATTACTATTAACGTATGTCAATAGTGATACGGCAGGTCCATATATTTCGTTAGGAGATCCTAATGCATTTATCTTATATAAAGTCTGGGCTGAACATTGATTGATGCCTATCTAATTTCATAAGTGCAATATTAATATAATGAATGTACCTCCAAATCTTTTTAATTGCAGATATAAAAAGGGGATGTTATATATATACGAGTTATAGCCAAATGTTGACCGATTGTTACAAAATTTTACACACTGGCTGGTATACATATAGAGTTTATTCTTGCAAATCTTAGTGGCCATAGCTATCATAGTTTCAAATTTTATAGCTTTTAACTGGGCTTTGCTAAAATTTTTGGTTTTCGTGAGTGTTTTTTATATGAAAACTAAAGTCAAATATGGACTGATTCCTATAAAATTTGATAAACTAATCAAAAATTGCATAAAACTTCCCTATTTTAAATATAATCGTCATAGCTATAACAATTGTATTCAATTTATCAGCATTAATGTATTTCCCGGGGCGGGGTTATATGGGAGCTCTTACTAATTTGGAACCGATTTTGTCCATTTTCAACACACATCCTTTTCAAGACATCCAAAATACCTTTTTAAATTTTTTTCCTCTAGCTCTTTTCGTTAAGGCGCTATCGTGCTTTTATCTGACGGACAGACGGACACAAACAAACTTTTCTTTATGTATTTTTGTGTTTTCATAAGTTTTTTATATAGGAGCTATGGTCAAATGGTGACCGATTGTGACAAAATTTTGCACACTGGCTGGCATTGACATCAGACTTCCTCTTGTAAAATTGTGTTGCTGTAGCCTTTTTAGTTAAAGTGCTATCGCGCTTTTATCTAACGGACAGACGGACATGAACCCTCTTTTCTTTTTGTATTTTTGTGTTTCCGTAAGTTTTTTAAATGGGAGCTATGGTCAAATGGTGACCGATTATGACATAAGACTTCCTTGTGCTAAATTTAGTGGCCAAAGCTATTACAGTTTATCATTTATTGGCATTTAAGTGAATTTCAGGTGGAATTTAGGCTGTTTCCGTAAGTTTTTTACATGGGAGCTATGGTTAAATGTGAACCGATTTCGGTGAAATTTTATATGCTGCCTAGTGCTTATGTAAAACTTCTAGATACCAAATTTTGTCATCATAGCTGTTATAATTTGTCATTTATTAGCAAATAAGCGATTAGCCTAGACGAGGTTATACGGGAGCTATAGTCAAATGTTAACCGTCAAATGTTAAATTCCACCTGAAGTACACTTAAATGCCAATAAATGATAAACTGTAATAGCTTTGGCCACTAAATTTAGCACAAGAAAGTCTTATGTGAATATCAGCCAGTGTGCAGAATTTTGTTACAATCGGTCACTATTTGACCATACCTCCCATATAAAAAACTTGCGGAAACACAAAAATATAAAAAGTAAAGACCGTTTATGTCCGTCTGTCCGTCAGATAAAAGCGCGATAGCTCCTTAGCTACAAGAGCTAGAGAGACAAAATTGTACAAAAGTATTTTTGATATGTAACAGAAGTTTGTACTGAAAATGGGTGAAATCGGTTCACATTTAGTTAGAGATCCCATATAACCCCGCCCCGGGAAATACATGAACGCTGATAAATTGAATACAATTGTGATAGCTATGACGACTAAATTTAGAATTGAGAAGTTTTATGCAACTATTGATCAGTATATCAAATTTTATAGGAATCGGTCCATATTTGACTATAGCTTTCATATAAAAAACACTCCCGGAAACCAAAAAAAAAAAAAATGTAGCAAAGGCCAACTAAAAGCTATTAAATTAGAAACTGTTACAGATATGGCCACTAAATTTTGCAAATACCGATAGCGCGATAGCTCCTTAGCTACAAGAGCTAGAGAGACAAAATTGTACAAAAGTATTTTTGATATGTAACAGAAGTTTGTACTGAAAATGGGTGAAATCGGTTCACATTTAGTTAGAGCTCCCATATAACCCCGCCGCGGGAAATACATGAACGCTGATAAATTGAATACAATTGTGATAGCTATGACGACATAATTTAGAATTGAGAAGTTTTATGCAACTATTGATCAGTATATCAAATTTTATAGGAATCGGTCCATATTTGACTATAGCTTTCATATAAAAAACACTCCCGGAAACCAAAAAAAAAAAATTTAGCAAAGGCCAGTTAAAAGCTATTAAATTAGAAAATATGACAGATATGACCACTAAATTTTGCAAATACCAGCCACTGTGTTACAGTCGGTCAACATTTGGCTATAATTGTTATATATATATAACATCCCCTTTTTATATCTTCAATCAAAAAGATTCGGAGGTACAAGCAGCTTATTTTATTTTAAATTGCACCAATGTCCGGTATTAGGAACTCCCTACAAAATATATGGACCTGTCGTATTACTATCAACATGTTTATCCCAACTAAATATTAAGGCAAACGAAAAATATTTAACAGACTATTCTTCCTAACAATACCAACTAGCGTAACAACTTTTTTCGAATTTGGTCCACATTTTGAATTAGCTGCACCCTCGTAGATACATGAGAGATATTTCTAAATTTAACACAACTTGATGGTGGGTAAATAAGATTCGGCACAGCCGAATATAACACTCTTACTTGTTTATATTTGTAAATATCAGTCAGGTTCAATTAATTAAAATTCAAAATAACACATACATTTATCGGATATTCCACCCACCATATAACAAATAAAATTTCTACCGATTTTCGTCCCGCCCTATAGTTAAATGTCTTTGAATTTAGGTTATTAAAATCTACATGAACACAAAATATTTTAATCAGCTAATTACAGAATAATCTGATCTACTTTTTACCTTCTAACTAATGAAGGCGGTTGGTTTGTTGAGTGTAAGTCGTTGCGTGTAACCCTTTACGTTCGTTTTTGGCCATTCAATTATCATAAATAATTCATAATTTTTAATAATTAAAGCATTTATCATGATAATTACGAAATAAATCACAACCTAAATTATACTATAAATACCGCCTACTTAAAATCGATTCAAATTCAACAATCAAATAATCTCAAACTTGAAACAAATACAGTGAAAAAAATTTACTTAGAGGCATGGGATAAATATTTCAATATTTTCGAAATTGAAAGGAAAATTTATTTTTTAATTGGAATAATAATATAATTAAAATTAAAATCTGCACCTTCTGTGATCGAAATCCGTAGCTAAGATAATAGTGTAAAAGTGCTATAGTCGTCAAGCCCGACCATACGATACCCTTCACCACTAAGGTCAAAGGTGTTCTTTTTCGTATATAAAGACAAATATTTGCTAAATTTTGTCATCATACAAACATTTTCTCAAGACTTATATATTAATGCTATTTTCGTTATTTCGACTGATATGAGGGCTAGAGTCAAATGTGGACCGATTATCTTGAAATTTAGCAAATTGATTACAGTTTTTATAAAAATTATATATGGAAAAAATAAACTTAAAATTCTTATTAAAATTCTTATTATGATATTTGTCTCAGTTAGTGCGTTTTGAGTTTGTATGGGAGCTATGGTCAAATGTGGACCAAAATTTTGTACAGTGATTTTGGTTTACATAAACAGCATTTGTTTTGAATTTCATGAAAATTTTGGATTAATGGCCAACCTGTGTTTTTACAGTACACAGTGGTTTTAAACCAAAAAAAAAAGTCGTAATTAATCTGTATCTTCTAAACTGTAAGTACGATTGCATCAGTAAGAAAAAGAGAATTGTTGAGGAGGATCCAAGATTTCTAAATTTTTGATTAACGATTATTCTCTGTTTACATAGGGTGAATCATTGGGCCTTCAAGTAGACCACGAAAGAAGTAAAAACGCTTTTGGATCTTGCACCTCTTTCAATGATTCCTCTATATTTATATTTTGGAATGAGCTTGAAGAAACGAAGAAAAAACATGTTTACTTTACTATAATTATTGTTATGGGTTTTAAGTTATTTTATTTCAAAAATAAAACAAGTAAGAGTCTTATATAAGAGTCTTATATACCCACCATCAAGTTGTGTTAAATTTAGAAACAGGGTGCAGCTAATTCAAAATCTGGACCAAAACTTAAAAAATCGCTAAGCTAATGCCGTAGCTTCATAGTTCAACATTTAAAAATATTTTAGTGGTTTCTCAAGTATTTACTTTGATCAAAATTCGGTCTCATAACCGGGTATAGTTTTACATTAATAAGTTGTTAAATACTTTTCGTTGTGCTTATTATGTAGTTAGGCTAAACGCATTAATAGTAATACGGCAGGTCCATATATTTCGTTAGGAGTTCCTAATGCATTCATCATATATAGAGTCTGGGCTGAACATTGATTGATGCCTATCTAATTTCATAGGTGTAATCTTAATATAATGAATGTACCTCCAAATCTTTTTGATTGTAGATAAAAAAAGGGGATGTTATATATATAAGAATTATAGCCAAATGTTGACCGATTCTAACAAAATTTTACACACTGGCTGGTATATATATATAGAGCTTATTCATGCCATAGCTATCATAGTTTATAATTTAATAGCTTTTAACTGGCCTTTGCTAAAATTTTTGGATTCCGTGAGTGTTTTTATATGAAAGCTAAAGTCAAATATGGACTGATTCCTATAAAATTTGATAAACTGATCAAAAATTGCATAAAACTTCCCTATTTTAAATTTAATAGTCATAGCTATTACAATTGTATTCAATTTATCAGCATTAATGTGTTTCCCGGGGCGGGGTTATATGGGAGCTCTAACTAAATTTGAACCGATTTTGACCATTTTCAACATATATCTTTTTCAAGACATCCAAAATACTTTTGTAAAATTTTGTCCCTCTAGCTCTTTTCGTTAAGGCGCTATAGTGCTTTTATCTGACGGACAGACGGACATAAACAACCTTTTCTTTATGTATTTTTGTGTTTCCATAAGTTTTTTATATGGGAGCTATGGTGAAATGGTGACCGATTGCGACAAAATTTTGCACACTGGCTGATATTGACATAAGACTTCCATGCGCTTAATTTAGTCTTACTAGCTCTTGTAGTTAAGGAGCTATCATGATTTTATATGACGGACAGACGGACATAAATCCCCTTTTCTTTTTGAATTTTTGTGTTTTCGTAAGTTTTTTATATGGGAGCTAGGTCAAATGGTGACCGATTATGACAAAATTTTGCACACTGGCTGGCATTGACATAAGACTTTCTTGTGCCAAATTCAGTGGGTATATTTGTTATACTTTTAGATTTATTGGCATTTAAGTGTATCTTAGGTGAAATTTAGGCTGTTTTCGTAAGTTTTTTGTATGGGCTAAATGTGAACCGATTTTGATGAAATTTTACACGCTGCCTAGGGCTAATGTAGAACTTCTATATACCAAATATTGTCATCATAGCTGCTATAATTTGTCATTTATTAACAAATAAGCGATTAGCCTAGACGAGGTTATACGGGAGCTATGGTCAAATGCTAACCGATTTTGCCCAATTTCAGTATCAATATAATAATTTTCTCATAGATAAAGAATGTTTTTGCTAAGTTTCAGTTAGCTAGCTCTTTTCGTTTAGACGTTATCGTAATTTCAACAGACAGACGGACAGGCAGACGGACATAGCTCAATCGTCTTAGAATTTCATAAGGATTTAGAATATATATCGTTTTTGATTTTTGAGCCAATATTAAGGAAATTACAAACGGAATGACAATCTCAATATACCCCCCATTCTTTTTGATGGTGGGTATAAAAACATAATTTTTCACTACGACTTTTTTTTTAATTTTTGACCCATTGTGCATTCTAAATAAAACCCATATTTTTTGAAAAATACTAACGTACAGCCAACAGCTCATGAATCAAAATAGTGAAAACTGTTTTTAAATGTCTTGAACCATTTAATTTTGAAAAATGTCCAAAGTCAAATATTTTTCGCTGATCGAAAAAAGTGCATTTTTTTTCAAAAATATAGTATCAATTTTTAACTTTTTACGAACAAGTTTTTTTTTATTATCAAAAGTCAATGTTTTATTATATATTCGTAGAGAATAGAGTTGTAAGATGATTTTAAGACTAAAATTGTGGTCAGTGCAACAGCCCCTTTGCGTATAGCATTTAACGAAATTTGTCTAATTTTTAAGAAAATTTTTGAGTTTTCGAACTAAAAACAAAAAAGTCGAGACGACTTTGCAACTTTCTGAAATGTAGTTGTATAGCCCCATATATTCTCTTTGGGTTTCAAAAATAAAAGCTACCCAGCAAAACTTTGGTAATGGCAAGTACTCTGATAACTGGTTACCTTGTAACGACTACAACATACCATCCGAATAAATAATAAGTTATTACAGAAGTACTTATTTGTAATTAAGATGGTAATTTAAACTGAATGGCCCCGGTTCAAATCCCACCAAGGGCAATCATTTTTATACCCTTCACCAATAGGTGAAAGGGTATTATAAGTTTGTGATTCCGTTTGTAATTTTTTTATTAGTGATCGTAGACCCCATAAAAATTATACCGATCGACTCAGAATCGGGAGGAGAATCGATTAAGCGATGTCCGTCTGTCTGTCTGTCTGTCTGTCTGTCCGTCCGTCTGTCTGTCTGTCTGTTGAAATCAAGTTTCTGAAGCCCCTGGAGGATGGACTTACATAAATTATATATCAGATTTTAGGAAATTCTCCCGCAATGAACGCTATTAAATTTCATTAAAATCGGTTTATAAACACCGAAAATATCGAAAAAATACCAAAAATTAGACGAAAATTTGAAAATTTTTGATTGAAACACACTTTTAAATAACAAGAGAAAAAAGATACTCCTGGTGTACATGTGACAATATATTATATATCAGATTGTAGGAAATAGTTTCCCAAAGCACTCTGTAAAATTTTATGAAAATCGGTCCATAAACAACTGAGATATCGCCAAAACACTGAATTTGATGTATCGCAAATTGCCCAAAGTTCGCATTAGAGAATGTTTGTTGAAAAAATGAAATGCAGAAATAGGAAAAACCATCCTCCTTTAGCACGGACCTACATAAATTTTATATCAGATTTTAGGAAATTCCCCCGCCAAGTACGTTATTAAATTTTATCAAAAGCGGTCCATAAACAATTGAGATATCGCCATAACACTGCATTTGATGTACAGCAAATTGCCCAAAGTACGTGTCTAAGAAATTTTGTTTACATTTTGTAAGTATTGTTTCAGCGATATCTCAGGTGTTTATAGACCGATTGTGATGAAATTTGACATCGTTCTTTGTGTGAGGATTTTCTAAAATCTATACTCCACAAATCTGATTACGAATACCATTCAAACTGTACCGATCAACTCAGAATCGGCAGGTGAATCGATTTTGCGACCTCCGTCCGTCTGTTTGTCTGTCTGTCTGTCCGTCCGTCTGTTTGTTTGTCCGTCCGTCTGTTTTTTGTCCGTCCGTCTATTTGTCTGTAATTTTTTCTGTTGTAGTCAAGTTTTTGGAGCTCCTGTTTTGTCGATATCTCAGGTGTTTATTTTGATGAAATTTAATAGCGTCCTTCGCAGGGGATTACCTAAATCCTGATGCATTCGGTAATTTGTGGTAGATATAATTTAGCGTTTAAGCGATGGTGTTTTGATCGACAAAGATAAAATTCAGGGTGGGACAATATCCTGAAATTTTATGTAAAATCCAGGAGCTCCACAAATCTGATTTTAGCAGACAGACACTCTGCATTAATCTTAATTTTGTGTCTGACTTTTGAACATTATGATAACATTTGAGAATGTATTATATATCAAATTATAGGTAATCTGCCTAGGAAGTACAAAAATGCAGCTAACTACATGATATCCGTTCAAAACCTACATATGTATGTAAGTATCTCACATATCAACGAAAATTTAAATTTTTTAATTGCAATTGGGAGAAATCCGTTCACGTTTGACAATTGATCCCGTATAACTTCGCCTAAAATAAGATGATGACATTTAGTAATGGGTGTTTTTTTAGAGGTATAGAATTGCGAATTGAAATAAAACACAAGAAAATCGTTTTAATGTCCATCAATTTGGCTTTATTGGAAGGATAATTTTATGCCATTAATGTTTAAATATGATTTTGGGCATGTGGCCGCCGCGGCTGGCTCGAATAAAGCCAATTCTACAGGTCCAATTTTCAACTACTTTTTCGAGCATATGGGGCCGTATGTTGGCAATAACGCCACGAATGTTGGCTTCCAGGTCCCCTAACGTTTCTGGTTTGTTGGCGTAGACGAGCGACTTCACATATCCCCAAAGAAAATAATCCAGTGGTGTCAAATCGCACGATCTTGGTAGCCAATTGACAGGTCCGCGAAATTATGCGCTCATCGAATGTTTCCTTCAATAAATCAATTATGACGTGCGCTGTGTGGCATGTAGCGCCGTCTTGTTGGAACCACAACTCATCCACATTCATGCCATCCAATTGAGGAACAAAATAGTCGGTTATCATGGCTCTATACCGGTCTCCATTTATGGTAACTGACTCTCCAGCATTATTTCGGAAGAAGTATGGCCCAATGACTCCACCAGCCCATAGAGCACACCAAACAGTCAGTTTTTGTGGATGTAATGGCGTCTCAAGGGTCTCATGTGGATTCTCTTCACTCCAAATGCGGCAATTTTGCTTGTTGACGTAGCCATTCAACCAAAAATGAGCCTCATCACTGAACAAAATTTTGCGATGAAAATCAGCATCGAGATCAATCTCATTTTCGGCCCATACACCAAAATCACGACGCATTGCATGGTCTCGCGGCTTTAATTCTTGCACCAGCTGGATCCTGTAAGGTCGCAAGCCAAGATCTTTGCGCAAAATCTTCCATAAAGTTGATGGACAAAGCTCCAATTGCTGTGCGCGGTGGCGAATCGATGCATTCGGGTCCTCTTCAACACTTTGCTCTACAGGAGCAATTGTTTCTTCGGTGCGCACTGTTCGACGTCGCTGCGGATGCGTATTATCACATAGAGTAAACGTAGTGCGAAAACGATCCATGGTTAACCGAATTAATTGCTCTGATGGACGATTATGTCGACCATAAAATGGACGGAGCTTGCGGTAAACTTCGCGAACTGAACCATTATTTTCGAAATAAATTTGCACGATTTGCAAGCGTTGTTCTTTTGTCAACCTGTTCATGATGAAATGGCAAACCAAACTAAATATTAATCACTTGACAGCTGACAAAATGGCCGCCAGTTAAAAAAGTGATGCCAACTTAAAGTTCTATACCTCAATAAAAAACACCCGATATAAAGACGTTGTACAATATTTATATTCAGGGCAATAGCGCCTAAAATAAACTTTCTAGAGGGACAACATTTGACAAAAGTATTTCTGATCTCTTGAAAAGTTCGATATTGAAAATGGGCGAGCTCTACTCACATTTAGTGAAATCTCCCATATAACCCCGACCGGGAATCGATTTAATGCTGATAAATTAAATCACATTAAAATTGCACAAGGAACTAGAGCAAAACTTTCCAAACATCCATCGGACAGGTCGAAAGAACAATACATCCCAAATATTATTGATGAAGTGTTCATTTTAATTAATTAACTAACTTTAGATTAATAAGTAAATCTTTAATAACTTTTCCGACAAAGCTGATATCCATCCATTCAAAAGCTATATATTTCACGTATGTATCTAAAACTAAGAGTGTATACCCTATAATTTTAAGGCTTATCATTGTTAAAGCTTTGACCTAAATCAGTTCAGAGTTTTACATAACTATTTAATCATTAACTTTTAATAGTTGGACAATTCGTATGAATTAAAGCACACAACCCTCACTGGGCACTGTGTTTTTGGATTGCATGCCAGAATACTTAAACTTCATCAAATCGATGTGCTATTGCAAATGTAAGGGCATCTACATTTTGAAGCATCTTTTCTGCATGGTTTATCTGGTCTATCGAACTTTATTAAATGTTCGTAAAATATGTGTCTATTTTATTTCGAAGCTACTGGCTGGCTTAAATATGCATTCTCTACTTGTAGTCTAGTAATCATTATTTTTCACAAAGGGACCACTTTAGAACCCAAGTGAAGCTTCCCTAGACATCAGCCACCTGCCCAACCTAACCTTTGGGTGCATAACTATTCTAGATGATGACGCCACCGAAAAGCTTTTCTTTTTCCGACTCTTAATTTTAAAGATTCTTTGCATATAATACTAGTATAACCAAATTTTGCTTGGAATTACATTAAGTACTTTTGCAGCACCATTGGTGAAGGGTATCCAAGATTCGGCAAAGCCGAATATACCACTCTTACTTGTTTTAGTTTTTTTTTTATTAAAAGAGTCTTTTTAAATGATTTTTGAATTTTAAGAACTTAAATATTATCTTCTGTAAAAAAAATTTGTTAAACTAACTCACGTTAATGAAAAAATACCATCATGACTCAATTTTGATTATGTAGGGTATGTTGAATACCAAACACGATTCTAATTGGTCTTAACTTGGTAAGCCCAACTTATCTGCGTCATCCTTCATCTCAACTGTGGACACACACCTCCTCATGGTATCACCCGGGGAGCTAGTTTAACACCCATTAATATTGTGAGTTAACATGTTCCGAGAGTTGTCCCATAAGATCGATAAAAATGGGTTAGGATTACGGGCTAGTAACCCTCTCTTGAAAAAAAAAAATACAATGAAGAGGATAAAATTAGAATTGAAATGTCCTACTACCTAATGTTAGAGGAGGATGTCCGAAACTTCTATAGAAAGACCAAGTAGAGGAACATTTTTCAAAGCTTGGCCTATAAAATTGGAGAATATTCGCACAAGATCGAAATCCATGGAATTCTAAAATATGCTCGGACTTTGACCTTAACAGATTGTAACATTTAAGTAAGTAAGAGTCAATCTTATGTAAAAACATATACAAAAAAGAAGATTTAAATTGTTTAAGTTTTAAAATAATTTTAAAAAAGTTTTAACATAATTACAAAAAATCGTATAAAAATATTTTTCCAAAAATTACAACAAAGCAAAAAAAGCAGGGAAAAACAAAGTTATTTTCACATGATTTTGGATCTAAAAATAAAAATTGTTTATATTAATTATAAGCTGCTAAGTTTTCAACATATAAAGTAGCTCAGTGGAAGAGTCTCTGCCTAGCAGTCGGAGGTTCTGGGTTCGAGCCCCCATGGGATCATAAAAAAATTTTGTATTTCGTTTAAAAATATATGTTTTTAATAAAACAACAACAAAAAAGTTGTTGCTGTTGTTGTTGTTGTTGCTTTCAAATTGCTTACCCAAGTCATTACTTTTCTGCAATTGGTAAGTACTTGCCTCAAATGACATCCCCATGTTAATGTAATGACTTAAACAACGAATGAGTAAGTAGTTCGAGTTCAATAGTTTAACTGTTTAACTCATTATTTGGTAATGAAAAGTTTTACTGGGTATGTTGAATTCATAAGCGAATCCAGAGAATAGGATTTAAAAAAAAAATATTAAATTTCCATACACCGTAATTTTAATTGCCAAAAAAAGGTCAGTTGGGTTGAATTTTTTTAAATTATTTAAAATGTTTTGCATAAACAATAAAATAGACTTTATTATTGTAAACAATCTGAACCTGAACCTTTTACAGTTTTCAGACACATAAAGTTAAATTTCAAAAATGAAATGAAAAAAAGTACTAATTTGAGTTTTTTTGTAGAGTTTTCCCAAAACTGTTTAAGACTCTTTTGAATATCGGTAAAAACTTAATAATCTAGACGTGTTTTTCTGTTCATTAATGTATAAAACATATATAATAGGTATTTAAAACAGGTACAATTATGGCACTTAAAACACAAGCCTCAGGACAAAAAATTTAAAGCCCGCAAAAGTTGTGCAATCATTAACTTTGTTTTTAGATTTTTCGTTGATTTTTCCGAGAAATGTATCAGCAATGATTCTATAATATGAAGATATTGCACTTCATACATTTGTTTTCTGTCAAAAGTGAAATTAAAGTGGATAAAGAACAATGAAAGACACATAAACGCACAAACAAATACACATTTCATGAGCACGTGTATGTGCCTTAGCTTTCTCTCATTGGATAATCGTCTCCATTAGTTGTTTTCGAATTAGAGTAAAAGTGGTACACTCTCTTTTTAATGGGACTTTTCAAAACGACCATCCGGCAAATCAGTGTATGGAAGTTCAGCAGCTTTATATTATAGAGTCCTTGGTTTAAGGTCTTTTTTACAACACAAATAAACTAAAAACAGTAGTTTTTATAAAACCAAAGACATTTGCTTAGTTTTAAAATCCACAACTAAGAAAATGTTGCTCACTGTTCACAATACCCCTTAAAAGGAAACCTGCTCCAATTAACATCAATTATAATCCATCATAAGCAACGTCATTACACTTATATTTCACCAAATCATAAAATTAACAAAAACAAAAAAAAAAGAAAATTGAAGTATGATTAAAACTCAAACTTTCAAAATAGAACAATGCGATAGAATCTCAGCTGCACGAGGATTACTTAAACTAATGAAAATCCTAGTAATTTGGCATTGGAAAAGGGAATACGCTAATGGGAATAAATTTCGAATGTATCAAAGATTACCATACATTCAAAGGATTTTCGTATACTTGCCCAACACATTCACCTACATCACACTCATGTGGCTGGAGGTGTTTTTCTCGTCAGATTTGAATAAGGCGGGCGATGATCTCTATGTTTCTTTTACTAAAATTTGAAAATTTCTGGTATTTGATATTATTCAATTAGAGCGAGAGATTTTATTAACGAATTGGCTTATGGTGAAATCTTTAAGCTAATCAGCCTCAAAGAAGTTAAACTGTGGCAAAGTAAACAGCAACAGTTTCGCAATATCATTGTAATTTTTCTCAGCGGTACAAGTAGCA
The DNA here is from genome assembly GCA_933228675.1 of Stomorhina lunata. NCBI lineage: Eukaryota > Metazoa > Arthropoda > Insecta > Diptera > Rhiniidae > Stomorhina > Stomorhina lunata. The sequence goes on along the minus strand of OW121740.1, from coordinate 110,625,645 downwards.
TTATAACGGTTTTATCTACCACCGCCTTTGGTGTTGTGTTTAGTGAGGAATAGATACAAATTCTCTTTGAGTGGCGAACGAATCAAAGGAATTATTTGATTGCCTTTGGAATTGACATTACAGGAATAACGAATGTTTGTATGGATATGTTAGGCAGACATTTTTAATTGCACGCTTTTTTAATACCTACATCAAAAAGAATGGGGGTTATATTGAGATTGTCATTCCGTTTTGTAATATCCTTAATATTGGCTCAAAAAACAAATGATATATATTCTGAATCCCTATGAAATTCTAAGGCGATTGAGCGATGCCCATCTGTTAGTCTGTCTGTTGAAATCACTAGCTCACTAAAACTTAGTTGAAACATTCCTCATCTCTAAGAAAATCTTGCTATTGAAATGGGGCAAAATCGGTTAAGATTTGACCATAGCTCCCGTATAACCTCGCTAAGCTAATCGCTTATTTGCTAATAAATAATAAACTATAATAGCTATGATGAAATTTGGTATATAGCAGTCTTACATAAGCTTTAGACAGCACATAAAATTTCATCAAAATTGGTTCACATTTAGACATAGCTGCCATACAAAAAACTTACGGAAACAGCCTAAATTTCACCTAAAATACACTTAAATGTCAATAAATCTAAAACTATAAAAGATATAAACACTAAATTTAGCACAAGAAAGTCTTATGTCAATGCCAGCATGCAAAATTTTGTCACCATTGGCCACCATTTGACCATAGCTCCCAAATAAAAACTTACGGAAACACAAAAATACAAAAAGGGGGTTTATGTCCGTCAGATAAAAGCGCTATAGCTCCTTGACTTCAAGAGCTAGAGGGACAACATTTTACAAAAGTATTTTCGAAATCGTTTTACATTTAGTTAGAGCTCCCATATAACCCTGCCCCGGAAATCACATTTATGCTGATAAATTGATCAAAATTGTAATATCTATGACAACTAAATTTAGAACAGAAAAGTTTTATGCAACTTTTGGTCAGTATGTCAAATTTTATATATGGTCCATATTTGACCATAGCTTTCATATAAAAACCGCTCCCGGAAACCACTAAAATACCACAAATGTAAGTTAAAAGCTATTAAATTATAAACTGTGACAGCTATAGCCACTAAATTTTGCATAAATAAACTTTATATAAATACCAGCCAGTATATACAATTTTGTGACAATCGGTCAATATTTGGCTATAGTTCTTATATATATATATATATAATATTCCCTTTTTATACCCACCATCAAAAAGAATGGGGGGTATATTGAGATTGTCATTCCGTTTGTAATTTCCTTAATATTGGCTCGAAAACCAAAATTGAAGTTATGATAAAATTTGGTATATAGAAGTTTTACATAAGCCCTAGACAGCCCGTAAAATTTCATCAAAATCGGTTTACATTAAGACATAGCTCCATACAAAAAACTTACGGAAACAGCCTAAATTTCACCTAAAATACACTTAAATGCCAATAAATCTAAAACTATAACAGATATAACCACTAAATTTAGCACAAGGAAGTCTTATGTCAATGCCAACCAGCATGAAAAGGGGATTTATGTCCGTCTGTCCGTCAGATAAGATCTTGATAGATAGAGGGACAAAATTTTACATAACTATTTTGGATATCTTGAAAAAGATATTAATGGACAAAATCTGTTCAAATTTAGTTAGAGCTCCCATATAACCCCGCCCCGGGAAACACATTAATGCTGATAAATTGAATACAATTGTAATAGCTATGACGGTTTAATTTAAAATAGGGAAGTTTTATGCAATTTTTAATCAGTTTATCAAATTTTATAGGAATCAGTCCATATTTGACTTTAGCTTTCATATAAAAAACACTCACGGAAACCAAAAATTTTAGCAAACTCCAGTTAAAAGCTATTAAATTAGAAACTATGATAGCTATGGTCAGTAAATTTTGCAAGAATAACCTCTCTATATATACCAGCCAGTGTGTAAAATTTTGTTATAATCGGTCAACATTTGGCTATAATTCTTTATATAACATCCCCTTTTTATATCTACAATCAAAAAGATTTGGAGGTACATTCATTATATTAAGATTGCACCTATGAAATTAGATAGGCATCAATCAATGTTCAGCCCAGACTTTATATATGATGAATGCATTAGGAACTCATAACGAAATATATGGACCTGTCGTATAACTATTAACGTGTTTAGCCTAACTACATATTAATCACAACGAAAAGTATTTAACAACTTATTAATGTAAAACTATACCTGGTTATGAGACCGAATTTTGATCAAAGTAAATACTGGGGAAACCACTAAAATATTTTTGAATGTTGAACTTTAAAGCTACGGAAACCTTATTTAGTCCAAAGGTTTTACCAACAATACTAAATAGCTTAGCGATTTTTTCAGTTTTGTCCAGATTTTGAATTAGCTGCATCCTTGTAGATATATGAGATATGTTTCTAAATTTAACACAACTTGATGGTGGGTATATAAAATTCGGCACAGCCGAATATAACACCCTGACTTGTTATTGTATAAGATATTTTGTATACTTTAGTCTCATGTAAAGGCGGCTTACGGGGAAAGAAATATTTGCAATCGATTGAGAAAATTTCATAAATATAATAGAAGGTGTGTTGTGTATGGTTTCCATCTTAAATTAGGTTTAATTGCTATAATTATATGAAGACTGATGATAAGAAAATCTAAACCACATAATTAACATAATTCTCAAGACCTGAATTTAATATTCTTGAAATTTGCAATGTACAGTAAAATTTACTTAAATACGCCCAATTAAAATGACCTAGTAAATGATTTGAAAAAAAAATCATCGAAATGTGTTTAAAAACAGTCGAGATATCGCGTAAGAAAACAGTGGGCTATTTTTAAACAATTTTATGCAAGAAAAAAGGTACTTTGTTCCTTAATTACAAATTTTTATTATAATAATTATCTATAAATATAAAATGCGTGCACGCATTTCGTATTCATCAATATTCTAAACAGCTAATTATAGTATTAAAATTATTCCTGGGATAATTATCCTTGACGTTAAAATTGTTCATACAATTTGTTTTCCACTAGGCAGATGAAAAAGCACGTGCTTTTTTTTCGCAAAGAAAAATAATCCTTTTTTATAATTATTACATTTTTCAAATACGAAGACCCAAGTGGAAATTGGATATTTTAAAAGATTTTTGAAGTGGGATATAATACAAAATAAGTAATTACTTGTGTACAATCTTAATATGCTGATTGTACCTCCAAATCTTTTTGATTATAAATATAGCAAGTAAGAGTGTTATATTCGGCTGTGCCGAATCTTGTATACCCACCATCAAGTTGTACGTGAGTGCAGCTAATTCAAAATGTTGACCAAATGTGATGTTGTTGGTAATATATTTGGACTAAATTCGGTTGCAGTGGTATAGTTACTATAGTTCAACATTTAAAAGCATAATTCGAAAAAAAAACTCTAAAATACTGTATTTTAAGGTACCGTAGAGTACCTGTTAAAATACACAACCTTTATCATAACAAACTTTCACGAAGTACTCTAAAAATAACGTACTTTGTTGAGTACCTTAACGTACTTTGTACCTTAACTTTAACGAACTCTTATGAAACTGACAACAATGAGAATAACAGTATTGCCAAAAGTGAAATTTAAATTCTGTCTAACTATTATCCACAATAGGAAAATAATTAAGCAATCTTACTTTTTTAATTATTTTTAAAGGGGTATTAACATGTTTTTTAATTTTAGTACGCATTAACTTTTATATTAAGTAAAAAAACATTGCTAGTGATAAAAAGTATTGTACTTTCGTATGAATATATCAATTCTAACTTTTGCGACAAAATTGGAGTAATCGGCAACAAAGTTGATTTCTAGATTTCATTGGGTTTAGTTGATGAGATTTGACGATACTAGTTTTATGTGTTTAGAAATATTTTTAAGGAGTAGTAAAATATACGAAACATACCCAGCAAAACTTTGGTAATGGCAAGTACTCTGATAACTGGTTACCTTGTAACGACTACAACATACCATCCGAATAAATAATAAGTTATTACAGAAGTACTTATTTGTAATTAAGATGGTAATTTAAACTGAATGGCCCCGGTTCAAATCCCACCAAGGGCAACAATTTTTTTTTAGTTTTCTTTTTATTAAAAGAGTCTTTTTAAATGATTTTTGAATTTTAAGAACTTAAATATTATCTTCTGTAAAAAAAATTTGTAAAACTAACTCACGTTAATGAAGAAATACCATCATGAGTCAATTTTTATTATGTAGGGGATGTTGAATACCAAACACGATTCTAATTGGTCTTAACTTGGTAAGCCCAACTTATCTGCGTCATCCTTCATCTCAACTGTGGACATACAACTCCTCATGGTATCACCCGGGGAGCTAGTTTAACACCCATTAATATTGTGAGTTAACATGTTCCGAGAGTTGTCCCATAAGATCGATAAAAATGGGTTAGGATTACGGGCTAGTAACCCTCTCTTGAAAAAAAAAAATACAATGAAGAGGATAAAATTAGAATTGAAATGTCCCACTACCTAATGTTAGAGGAGGATGGCCGAAACTTCGATAGAAAGACCAAGTAGAGGAACATTTTTCAAAGCTTGGCCTATAAAATTGGAGAATATTCGCACAAGATCGAAATCCATGGAATTCTAAAATATGCTCGGACTTTGACCTTAACAGGTTTGTAACATTTAAGTAAGTAAGAGTCAATCTTATGTAAAAACTTATACAAAAAAGAAGATTTAAATTGTTTAAGTTTTAAAATAATTTTAAAAAGTTTTAAAATAATTACAAAAAATCGTATAAAAATATTTTTCCAAAAATTACAACAAAGCAAAAAAAAAGCAGGGAAAAACAAAGTTATTTTCATATGATTTTGGATCTAAAAAATAAAAATTGTTTATAGTAATTATAAGCTGCTAAGTTTTCAACATATAAAGTAGCTCAGTGGAAGAGTCTCTGCCTAGCAGTCGGAGGGTCTGGGTTCGAGCCCCCATGGGATCATAAAAAAAATTTTGTATTTCGATTAAAAATATATGTTTTTAATAAAACAACAACAAAAAAGTTGTTGCTGTTGTTGTTGTTGCTTTCAAATTGCTTACACAAGTCATTACATTTCTGCAATTGGTAAGTACTTGCCTCCAATGACATCCCCATGTTAATGTAATGACTTAAACAGCGAATGAGTAAGTAGTTCGTGTTCAATAGTTTAACTGTTTAACTCATTATTTGGTAATGAAAAGTTTTACTGGGTATATATTAATTGCTACTACATTTTATTCCATATACGTTAGTGTAAACTATAAATATAAACTTCGATATTACCAAGTAATTTATTTACCAAAAAGTGCTCATTTTATCAACTTGGAACTGTTGGCTTTTTTTTATGAAAATATACGAGTTATTTATGAATGCACAAGAACAAAACTTCGTCAAAATATTACGAACGCAGCCACAAGAAAGTTATCTAAAGATTCGTAACTTAGTACTTTAAAGTACTCTAAAGTTAACTAAAAAATACTCTAAAATCCCAAAGAACGCTACCTTATTTTAACGTACCGTTCTCTTTTTATTGTGTCTTTGTGTACCTAACTTTGTTTCCGACTTAGTTAGGTACCTAAAAAATAAATAACTTTTGTGTGTGCATAAGTTCAGTACAATCTAATAAGGTACTGTTTTTTTTCGAACTATGTTTAAAAGTATCTAAGTGGTTTCCCTAGTATTTACCTTGGACAAAATGCTGTTCTATAATCTAATATAGCTTTAGATTAATAAGCTGTTTCGTTGTGCCATAAACATGTTGATAGCAACACGGAAGGTCCATATATTTTGTTAGGAGCTCCTAATGCATCTACCGTATATAAAGTCTAGACATTGGTGCAATCTTAATATGCTGCATGTACCTCCAAATCTTTTTGATTGTATATATAAAAAGGTGATGTTATATATATAAGAACTATAGCCAAATGTTGTCCGATTATTACAAAATTTAATATTCTGGCTGGTATTAATATAAAGTTTAGTTGTGGAAAATTTAGTGGCCATAGCTGAAATAGTTTATAATTTAATAGCTTTTAACTGGCGTTTGGGACATTTTAGTGGTTACCGGGAGCGGTTTTTATATGAAAGTTATGGTCAGAAATGAACCGATTCCTATAAAATTTGACATACTGACTGAAAGTTGCATAAAACTTCTCTGTTCTAAATTCAGTAGTCATAGATTTTACAATTTTATTCAATTTATCAGCATAAATGTGATTTCCGGGGCAGGGCTATATGAAAGCTCTAACTAAATTTGAACCGATTTTACCCATTTTCTGCACACAATTTCTACAACATATCGAAAATACTTTTGCTAAATTTTGTCTCTCTAACTCTTGTAGTTAAGGAACTATTTGTGTTTCCGTAAGTTTTTTATATGGGAGCTATGGTCAAATAGTAACCGGTTGTAACAAAATTTTGCACACTGGCTGGTATTTACATAAGACTTCCTTTTGCAAAATTTTGTTGCTGTGGCCCTATTTGTTAAGGCGCTATCGCGCTTTTATCTGACAGATAGACGAACATAAACCCCCTTTTCTTTTTGTATTTTTATGTTTCCGTAAGTTTTTTATATGGGTCAAATGGTGGCCGATTGGCTGGCATTCACATAAGACTTTCTTGTGCTAAATTTAGTGGTCAAAGCTATTACAGTTTATCATTTATTAGCATTTAAGTGAATTTCAGGTGGAATTTAGGCTGTTTCTGTAAGTTTTTTATATGGGAGCTATGGTTAAATGTGAACCGATCGATTAAATTTTATATGCTGCCTAGTGCTTATGTAAGACTTCTAGATACCAAATTTTATCATCATAGCTGTTATAATTTGTCATTTATTAGCAAATAAGCGATTAGCCTAGACGAGGTTATACGGGAGCTATGGTCAAATGTTAACCGATTTTGTCTAATTTCAATACCAAAATTTTCTCATAGATGAAGAATGTTTTTACTAATTTTTAGTGAGCTAGCTCCTTTCTTTTAGGCGTTATCGTGATTTCAACAGACAGACAGACAGACGGACATCGTCGTCTTAGAATTTTATAAGGATTCAGAATATATATCGTGTTCGATTTTTGAGCCAATATTAAGGAAATTACAAACGGAATGACAATCTTAATATACCCCTATTCTTTTTGATGGTGGCTATAAAAATGGTGATTCTGCAACAGCCAAATCTTATATTCTTAAACGAGCAATAATTGTATATATATATATATATATATATATATATATATATATATAGAATGTCTATCTCGAAAACGGCTCTAACGATTTTGATAAAATTTGTACAGTGGGTATCTTTTTTGATGTATAGGTCGAAGAAGAAGGGACTTTTGGAACTTTTACCTCTAAGAGGGTAAAAAAGGGTAAAAAGGGGAAAAAATCGAAAACGCTATGTCTCCTAAAGTAATAGGTATAGAAACAAAATTAAAATTACGTTTTAAACAGCTTTGAAAATAAGCGGACAGGTGTTTGGTACTTTTCTGAAACTATGTCCGATAGGGGGTAAAAAAGGGTGAAAATAGTTTTTTTGGCACCTTTTTAACCCACTCTTATATTTTAAACTAAAGAATATAGAAAGAAACTTGGTACTGCAATCAATAGATGTAAAAAAAAACATGAAACACGTATTTGGTACTTTTTTGATTTTGGAGCCAAAATGGGTAAAAAAGGGATAAAATGATAACTTAACATCTCCAAAGTAATATGAATAGGAACATTATACATTATGTTAAATGCGTTTTAAAAAAATGTACCGAATTCAATTGGCACCAAAAAAGTACCAAATATACATATGGAACTTTTAGAAATTAGGGAATAAAAAGGGGGAAAAATTAGTATTATTTTAAACAAATGAATGTTTGTCTGTATGTATGTTCTTTATAGAATAGTAAACTGTGAATTTGATTGTGTTATGCTCTTTAGCGAAGATGTTGCGGATCAGCCGGCGAAGGTTTTAAAGTTAATAAGACTAATTTCCGACAGATGGCGCCACTGAAAATTACTAATAATTAATTAAATCGTAAACTGTACATTTGATCATGCTATGATCTTTAGCAAAGTTGTAGCGCATGAGCCGACGAAGGCTTTTTAGTTGGTATGAATAATTTCCGACAGGTGGCGCTACAGAAACTTACTCAAAGTCAATTTAATCGTAATCTGTACATTTAATCATGCTATAATCTTCAGCAAAGTTGTTACGGATAAGCCGAAGAAGGTTTATGAATTGGAATAAGCAAAGTCCGACTGGTGGCGCCACAGAAAACTACTCAAAATGAATTAAACCGTAAACTGTGCATTTGATCAGACTATAATCTTCAGCAAAGTTGTTGCGCATGAGTCGACAGAGGTTTCTGTTGATATGAATAATTTCCAAAATTATTCAAAATGAGTTAAACTGTAAACTATGCAAACTATGTGTTGGTCGGACAAAATAAATCAAATAATTCAAAATTAACTGAATATTTCTACAATGTCTTTCCTCTAAATTTATTTTAGCACTTTATAATATAAAATATATAAAAACTTTAAAATTTTCCTCAAAATGCTTATCATAAAGCTCCGAGCAAGGCTCGGTCTACCAGGTACTATCGAGCTTTAAAAGGCAAAATTGTGAAGATTGTAAAGAGACTGGTTACAGATTTTATAAGGCCTCTGCCCCATCATTTCGCTCGTTCCGCTGAAAATATCTCTGCTGTAAGTGAAAGTGTTGCCGTTGATTTCTCGTCGTTCTCTTTTACGGCACGTTATTGGAGAATATGTGGTTTTGAAGGGTCGGTGCCACATGCCACACAACTCGTTTTAAAAGACATTGCCGCGTAATTTCTCGTCGTGGCGTATCAACTGGCCACCAAAATCATGCGATTTGACACCATTAGACTTTTTTGTGTTTTTTGTTGTTTATGCAGATAAACCTTTAACTCTACCGCTAATATGTGTCAAAAAGTGGTAGAAAATTACCTCAAAAAAATCAATGCTTGCACATTTCGCGTGGTGGTCATTTAAATGATGTAGTGTTTCATACATAATGTCAACGTTCAAACTTTGTAATAAAAAAAAAATATCATGGAAAAAATATTGTACACGTGTTTTATTTACGATTACTTTTGAAACCGCAAAATGGATAACCCTGTATATTTGACCCTATTTGTCATTATAAGATCATTATAAGATTCTCATTATCAAAGCATTTGTATGGAACAGCTGACAAGGGCAGCAGTGACCCTGTAATGTTCTGATGTAGTCACTAAATTTGTCTTAACCCTTATGTCTACCTACCGGGGTATGTTTTTCATTTTCAATTTGATATATTTTGGTCACTGTATGAGCTATCGACTTGAAATTTTAAATATGCTCGAGCAGATTTTGAGAATTACCCCTTTACCATACAACCGACATACCCGGGTATGCGCGAAACAATTCAAACAATTTTTGGAGTGAAAATGAAAAAAAATGTACAAAATGCTCATTACATATGTCATTCACATACATATCATTAAAAATAAAATCTCTTTATAAAAAGAATATAGATATCTACAAAAATGTTTAGTAGTTTTTTTCCATTTTTTTTTTTTTTTTTTGGTTTGAGCATGTATGGCAAATGCTTGCATTCTGCGAGTGTTCCGCGCATACCGATTTTTGACATCCTTTGCAAACAGTTTTTGTAGATCTCCTTTTATTATACATATAGAAATTTCGTTTGTGCTTCTTTTTTCCGTTGTCATCACCTTCTTCTGGAACACATACTGAATCATGATTTGATTTTACTCTTTAGCCTAAAATACACTCAACTATACAGCGTGATGAAAAATGCTTCATTATTTGAGGATCTTATGGACGGATCTGAATTTTTTCATAGCTAATTGTTCACGCCGTGGTGTAGCAGATTAGTCATCCGCTTAGCATACCGAAGTCCCAAGTTCGCTCCATGGCCAGACCCACTTGAAAAAAAATTTCAAAAAAAGCGACGGTTCACCTCATAACTCAGCTAGCTACTGGTTATTGAATATTAGGCTATGTAAAACTTCTCTAACTAATGCTTTTTAAGACCGGAGGTGATGAAATAATAAAGTACATGTTTCAACTCCTGAATTCTATATGGCTAGAAGAACGTATGCCTGACGATTGGAGCCTCAGTGTTCTTTGTCCAGTGCACAAAAAAGATGATAAATCCGTATGCGCTAACTATAGAGGCATAAGTCTCCTCTCAATTGCCTACAAAATTTTATCGAGCATCCTGTGTGAAAGGCTAAAACCCAAGATGAACGAAATAATAGGGGCTTACCAATGTGGCTTTAGACCAGGTAAATCCACCACTGACCAGATCTTTACTCTGCGTCAAATCCTGGAAAAGACCCAAGAAAAGCAAATAGACACTTACCACCTCTTCGTTGACTACAAAGCTGCCTTTGACAGCCCAATACGAACAAAACTGTATAAAGCAATGTCAGAATTTGGCATTCCTACGAAGTTAATAAGGTTGTGCAGGATGACATTAACTGACACAACATCGTCAGTTAAAATAGGTAAAAGCCTTTCAGAACCCTTTTTAACTAAGCGAGGTTTTAGGCAAGGCGACAGTTTATCATGTGATCTCTTTAACATTTTGTTAGAGAAAATCTTGCGTGGTGCTGCAGTTAATACAACTGGCACAATTTTTAGCAGAAAGCACATGTTACTCGCTTTTGCCGATGACATTGATATTATGGGGCGCACATTGCGTGAGGTGACTGCCGCATTTTCCAGTATTGAGAAGGAATCAATGAAAATGGGTCTGGTAGTCAATGAATCCAAAACAAAACTAATGGTCTCTACTAGCAAGCAATCCACTAGAATTGGACAACACGTAACCGTGGACAACTATAGCTTCGAGGTTGTTAAAGAATTTGTCTACCTTGGTACCGCAGTAAATATAAATAATGACATAAGTATCGAAATTAAAAGAAGAATCATACTTGCCAACAGATGCTATTTCGGCCTAAGCAGGCAGCTTAGGAATAAAATCCTCTCAACAAGAACTAAAATTACGCTCTACAAAACGCTTATACTACCAGTGTTATTATATGGTGCTGAATCATGGGCACTTGCACAAGCCGATGAAGCTGTTCTTGGAGTCTTTGAGAGGAAAATCCTACGAAAAATCTATGGTCCAATCAGCATTAACAATGAATTTCGGCATCGATTTAATCATGAGCTGTATGAGTTATTTGCTGACATTGACATAGTAAAACGCATCAAACAGCAGCGTTTGCGTTGGCTGGGACATGTGGTGCGAATGGATGAAAGTACTCCAGCAAGAAAAGTGTTTGAACATGATCCCGAGGGAACTCGAAGACGAGGACGACCGAAACTTCGATGGAAAGACCAAGTAGAAGAAAATTTAACCAAGCTTGGCTTACGAAATTGGAGAATATGCGCACAAGATCGAAGCGCATGGAATTCTAAAATATGCTCGGCCTTTGACCTTAACAGGTTGTAATATAGGCCATTTAAGTAAGTAAGTAAGTAAGTTTTTGAAGTAGAATTCTTCTACTGTTTGTAGATAATTTAATCTTTACATTTTTTGTAATCTAGCATCATAACTGGCTTTCGGTTTGCACCTTCAACTTCAATGTTGTAATGAGATGTGAATAAAAGCTCAACGGATGTGTTTTTTTTTTTTGGAAATGTATAATCACATACTAATGTTGTTATTAAATCCAAAGACTTAAGATTCTACTTCTCTTTCTTTTGGATAACAAAATTTAGCCGGAACAAATATTTGCCTTTTTTCAACGAATTGTCTCACACGATGTTTCCTCCACCTTTAACGACTCGTTCACCCTGCTTTTTCCCTTTCTGCAGAAGGTACCAACTCAGTATTTATCTGTCCCCTAGTGGATAAGATGAAGGAGAATCACAAGCTCACTAGACCTTTATTCCATATTTTATCAGCTTCGAAGGAATATATTGCGTGAATAAAGTTCTACCACGGTGGGGACGGTGTCCATCAACAGTGATCTTAGCTCCTGCTATATAGTTGTTTTGTAGGTTTCTGTTAACCACCTGGAATACGGCTGTTGATTTATCACATTCCTTGCGATATTCCCGTCGATGCACAATGCAAGGCATGTCAATTAGTCAATTGCATGGACAAAATTTGAATGTCTGACGTCAGCTAGTAAAAGTATTCCGAGAGGAATACTAGTAAAAGTACTCCGATGCATCAAACGGCTTTCTTTTTTTATGAAATGGGATGCAAGGGCTTTAATTTATTGATATCAACACAAAAAGTTGTTCAATCTATACAAATTCCTATATAAACTGTATGACATACCCGGGTATGCTGGTTGTATATATAACATAATTTTTTTGGTTGTAAACATAAAGGTTAAGTAAATTTTCCACCTGGGTATAAAATCATATATGCAATGTATACAAAACGCAAAAGTATTTAAAACGATGGGACATTATTAAAGACATTAATACTTAAAAAGCTTAAGCAAGACTAAACATGTCTACAATATTCTTACGAGCAAAGGACTGGGAGAAGGAGAAATTGGAGTTCGACAAAGTCTATGCAGTCCGTTATTTGATAAACATTTTCAGGTTTTTCGGTCTTTGGCCGAATTACTACAAAAATAAATTCTCAAAGAATACAACATCAAAACTACAAATTTTTCATGTCTGCATTATATATATACCATTCTTACTAACATTTTGTGTACTCATGTGGATCGAGGGATTAAATGCCTCAGACTTGCAAGAAGCGGGACGTGTTATTTATATAACCCTGCCAATAACTCTAAGTCTAGTCAAAATTTTTATTGTAAGAGTTTTAATGATGAAATTTGTTTCCTTCTTTCGTGATTTGGAAAATAATCTTATGTTCGATATTCTCACGCCAGAGGAGGCCCAGATGTGGTCAAAAAATCAAAAAAGATTTTTTATTGTTTCATTTCTTTATATTGGTAGTAGTATTTTGTCTGGAATGTTTGGTTATGTGGGTGTTCTTTTTAGTGAAGAATATGAATTGGGGTTTCCCTATTATGTGCCATTTGAATGGCGTATGCCAGAGCGTTATTGGTATGTATATTCCTATGATGTATCTGGGGTATTTATATGCTGTATATCCAACACAAGTATAGATATGTTGGGTTGTTATATGATTTTTCACATTGGACTTTTGTATAAACTCTTGGGTCTCCGCTTACAGAAACTTAGGCTCTCCAATGAAGTCGTTGTCATCAAAGAGTTAAGAAAGCTTTACCTAATGCACTCGAATATAAAAAGGTAAGTTCATAGCTGAAGTAATTTGTAAAAGATACCCTATGTTAATTTTTGTAATTTAGAATAACCTGCGAATGCGAGGCCTTAATATCTTATAATATATTGTTTCAAATTCTGGCTAGTTCTATAGTCATTGGCTTATCTGCTTATCGGGTGCAAAGTGTAAGTATAATCATTGTATTCATTAGGTTTTAATAGTTTAGATTGTAAAAAGTTTTTCTCTTTCTTCAGATGAATATTTTAGCTGAAATATTCCAATTTATTTCGATGTTACAATTTGTTTGTGTCATGATTTTGGAAATATATTTGCCCTGTCATTACGTCAATCAATTAACAGAAAACTCTGCTGAGCTCATGTTTCATATCTATGACTGCAACTGGATGCAGTTTAGCGTTTCTAGTCAAAAGTTTGTTCGTCTTTATATGGAATTTTTCAAAAAACCTGTGTATTTAAGAGCTGGAAAGTTTTTTGAAATCAGTCTACTCATATTTACCAAGGTTTGTTGAAACATTTTTCTAATCATAATTAATTTAGCAAAATTTTTGTATTTTTTTAATATTTAGGTTATGAATAATGCCTATAGTTATTTTGCTTTACTCTTAAATATGAATGAATAAAGAACCTGAATTTTAAATATCATTTACTAAATTCTTTTATTTTAATAAAATTTGTGCAATAAATATTTTTCAGATAACACAGCACAACAAAATAAAAAAAATTTCATGTGCTCTTAAAACCACTATACAATTTTGATGTATCATGACTACCTTTGTACAAAAATGGTAAAGTTTTTAAATTCTATGGCAAGATTTAAAAAAAAAAATTGTTTTTTAAATTGCAATTTTTTTAGACGTTTCTTCAAATAATTATTGATAACTCAAAAACTACTAGTCCGATATTACTAAAATAAAATCAGAAAAATTAAGATTTACATAGCCTTTCAATCGGATCCCGTTTCAATCGGATCAATAGTATCGGAGTTATGATAAAAAAACTTAAGAAAAAAATATATTTTTTACGTAAAAATTGCAAAAATTTTCGTTTTGAAAAAATCATGAAAAATCGAAAACGGCAAAAAACTTCCAGATTTATTATTTCATCGCATAGCGACATAAAATAGCAATAAAATGAGATATCGACCATTAAAATCGATTGATTTTTTTTCGAATTTATTCACAATTTAGAGAATTCGCTCATTTTGACAAAATTTTAGTTCTTTGCTTGATATACGCATTATAGCGGGTTTTCAAATGTATGAAAAAAACAAGTAAGAAAGTGCTATAGTCGGTCAAGCCCGACCATACGATACCCTTCACCATTAAGGTCAAAAGTGTTATTTTTTCTGTATAAAGACAAATATTTGCTAAATTTTGCTATCATACAAACATTTTCTCAAAACTTTTATATTTAAGCTGCTTCCGACATTTGGACTTATATGAGAGCTAGGGTCAAATGTAAACCGATTATCTCGAAATTTAGCAAATTGATTACAGTTGTTACAAAAATTATGTATGTAAAAAATAAACTTAAAATTCAGATTATCTTTAGATTTACGAGCTTTTTAGTAATTTTTGTCTCATTTAGTGCGTTTTTAAAGAAAAGTTTGTATGGAAACTATGGTCAAATGTGAACCGATTTTAACGAAATTTGATACAGTGATTTTAGTTGACATAAGCAGTATTTGGTTTAAATTTCATGTATTTCAAATATTGATATTTGTGGCCAATATATCAATTTAGGGAAGTGGGACCTATGGGAGGTAACTTAAATAATGGACCGATTTTGACGAATTTGAATAGACATGGTCCCAAAAATGATCTGTGCCAAATTGCATTAAATTATCTTTAGAATTGCGACCTGTAGTTTGATTACAAGGTTTACATGGGGGTCCAGCCAGCCAGCCGTCCAGCCAGACGGACGGACATCGCTAAATCGACTCAGAAAGTTATTCTAAGCCTATTGGTATACTATCGGGTGTTTTTTATTGAGGTATAGAACTTTAAGTTGGCATCACTTTTTTAACTGGCGGCCATTTTGTCAGCTGTCAAGTGCTTAATATTTAGTTTGGTTTGCCATTTCATCACGAACAGGTTGACAAAAGAAGAAATCGTGCAAATTTATTTCGAAAATAATGGTTCAGTTCGCGAAGTTTACCGCAAGCTCCGTCCATTTTATGGTCGACATAATCGTCCATCAGAGCAATTAATTCGGTTAACCATGGATCGTTTTCGCACTACGTTTACTCTATGTGATAATACGCATCCGCAGCGACGTCGAACAGTGCGCACCGAAGAAACAATTGCCGCTGTAGAGCAAAGTGTTGAAGAGGACCCGAATGAATCGATTCGCCACTGTGCACAGCAATTGGAGCTTTGTCCATCAACTTTATGGAAGATTTTGCGCAAAGATCTTGGCTTGCGACCTTACAAGATCCAGCTTGTGCAAGAATTAAAGCCGCGAGACCATGCAATGCGTCGTGATTTTGGTGTATGGGCCGAAAATGAGATTGATCTCGATGCTGATTTTCATCGCAAAATTTTGTTCAGTGATGAGGCTCATTTTTGGTTGAATGGCTACGTCAACAAGCAAAGTTGCCGCATTTGGAGTGAAGAGAATCCACATGAGACCCTTGAGAAGCCATTAAAAAACTGACTGTTTGGTGTGCTCTATGGGCTGGTGGAGTCATTGGGCCATACTTCTTCCGAAATAATGCTGGAGAGTCAGTTACCATAAATGGAGACCGGTATAGAGCCATGATAACCGACTATTTTGTTCCCCAATTGGATGGCATGAATGTGGATGAGTTGTGGTTGCAACAAGACGGCGCTACATGCCACACAGTGCACGTCACAATTGATTTATTGAAGGAAACATTCGATGAGCGCATAATTTCGCGGAATGGACCTGTCAATTGGCCACCAAGATCGTGCGATTTGACACCACTGGATTATTTTCTTTGGGGATATGTGAAGTCGCTCGTCTACGCCAACAAACCAGAAACGTTAGGGGACTTGAAAGCCAACATTCGTGGCGTTATTGGCAACATACGGCCCCATATGCTCGAAAAAGTAGTTGAAAATTGGACCTGTAGAATTGGCTTTATTCGAGCCAGCCGCGACGGCCACATGCCCGAAATCATATTTAAACATCAATGGCATAAAATTATCCTTCCAATAAAGCCAAATTGATGGACATTAAAACGATTTTCTTGTGTTTTTATACCCTTCACCAATAGGTGAAAGGGTATTATAAGTTTGTGATTCCGTTTGTAATTTTTTTATTAGTGATCGTAGACCCCATAAAAATTATACCGATCGACTCAGAATCGGGAGGAGAATCGATTAAGCGATGTCCGTCTGTCTGTCTGTCTGTCTGTCTGTCCGTCCGTCTGTCTGTCTGTCTGTTGAAATCAAGTTTCTGAAGCCCCTGGAGGATGGACTTACATAAATTATATATCAGATTTTAGGAAATTCTCCCGCAATGATCGCTATTAAATTTCATTAAAATCGGTTTATAAACACCGAAAATATCGAAAAAATACCAAAAATTAGACGAAAATTTTAAAATTTTTGATTGAAACACACTTTTAAATAACAAGAGAAAAAAGATACTCCTGGTGTACATGTGATAATATATTATATATCAGATTGTAGGAAATAGTTTCCCAAAACACTCTGTAAAATTTTATCAAAATCGGTCCATAAACAACTGAGATATCGCCAAAACATTGAATTTGATGTATCGCAAATTGTCCAAAGTTCGCATTAGAGAATGTTTGTTGAAAAAATGAAATGCAGAAATAGGAAAAACCATCCTCCTTTAGTACGGACCTACATAAATTTTATATCAGATTTTAGGAAATTCCCCCGCCAAGCACGTTATTAAATTTTATCAAAAGCGGTCCGTAAACAATTGAGATATCGCAATAACACTACATTTGATGTACAGCAAATTGCTCAGAGTACGTGTCTAAGAAATTTTGTTTACATTTCGTAAGTATTGTTTCAGCGATATCTCAGGTGTTTATGGACCGATTGTGATGAAATTTGACATCGTTCTTTGTGTGAGGATTTTCTAAAATCTATACTCCACAAATCTGATTACGAATACCATTCAAACTGTACCGATCAATTTTGAATCGGCAGGAGAATCGATTTCGCGACCTCCGTCCGTCCGTCCGCCCGTCTGTTTTTTTGTCCGTCCGTCTACCTGTATGTAATTTTTTCTGTTGTAGTCAAGTTTTTGGAGCTCCTGTTTTGTCGATATCTCAGGTGTTTATTTTGATGAAATTAAATAGCGTCCTTCGCAGGGGATTACCTAAATCCTGATGCATTCGGTAATTTGTGGTAGATATAATTTAGCGTTTAAGCGATGGTGTTTTGATCGACAATGATAAAATTCAGGGTGGGACAATATCCTAAAATTTTGTGTAAGATCCAGGAGCTCCACAAATCTGATTTTAGCAGACAGACACTCTGCATTAATCTTAATTTTGTGTCTGACTTTTGAACATTTTGATAACATTTGAGAATGTATTATATATCAAATTATAGGTAATCTTCCTAGGAAGTACAAAAATGCAATGATATCCGTTCAAAACCTACATATGTATGTAAGTATCTCACATATCAACGACAATTTAAATTTTTTAAATGCAATTGGGAGAAATCCATTCACGTTTGACAATTGATCCCGTATAACTTCGGCTAAGATACGATGATGACATTTAGTATAAAGACGTTGTACAATATTGATATTCAGGGCGATAGCGTCTAAAATAAACTTTTTAGAGGGACAACATTTGACAAAAGTATTTCTGATCTCTTGAAAAGTTCGATATTGAAAATGGGGGAGCTCTATTCACATTTAGTGAAATCTCCCATATAACCCCGACCGGGAATCGATTTAATGCTGATAAATTAAATCACATTAAAATTGCACAAGGAACTAGAGCAAAACTTTCCAAACATCCATCGGACAGATCGAAAGAACAATACATCCCAAATATTATTGATGAAGTGTTCATTTTAATTAATTAACTAACTTCAGATTAATAAGTAAATCTTTAATAACTTTTCCGACAAAGCTGATATCCATCCATTCAAAAGCTATATATT